>CM026297.1:1790495-1919108 GCA_014851415.1 Cnaphalocrocis medinalis
AACAACAGGTAGGTACTAGGATATAGCGCTATGGTTACGCCGATTTCTTTGAGGCCGGTAAACACTTGGACAAACCGGTCCATTCACGCAATTGTGACTACTGTGTGATCTATAGAGCCTCTGTCCGGTAGATATTTCCCTCGGTTCTAAGACGCTATACAGGGTGTATCTGTGAACATTTACATCCCTTTAACCACACACACACTCACAGAAAACCGGCGTGAAGCAGCCCCTGTGCTGTGTTTCGCCGAGTGAGTGAGGGTACCGGAGGCCCACCCGGGGGGAATGGCAGCGCACTTGTAACTCCACTGGTGTTGCAAGTGTCCATGAGCGGCGGCTATTGCTAACCATCAGGTGATCCGCCTGCTCGTCTGCTACCTATCAATAAAAAAAAAAGTTGTCTATAAACCATTCTGAACAACATTAATTTGTTCAACAACTTTTCTAAATTCTTCGAAAAATTTTTCGACTCCCCATACAAAATGACCAGGTCACGTGACTTTGTATGGAAAGATCAAAATTTTTTATGCGCATTTTCAAAAGTCATAGAACAAATGTTGTTCAGAATGGTTGGTAGAACACGTGGTTAAAGGGATGTAAATGTTCACAGATACACCCTGTATAACAGCTGTATAATAGTGCTATAACAGCGGTCTTTAAAGCTCTTCTAGCACTACTGGCTGTAAATTCCCATTGTGGCTACTGTAGAGCAGGTCCTTTAAATTAATAGATACTGCTACACGGAGTACGATGTTCTTAAGAGTCAACCAACGTGTATTAACGCGGCTTAGGTTATAACAATCTGAAGGGTTGTACAGAGATGTAAGGTTGTATGAGGTGACTTAAAAACTTTTTATTAATTTTTGTTATTGCAATTCTTTGCAATTTATTCTTAAGTAAATAATTGTTGATATTGAAGAGCGGAATCCCCTAACACAAGCAATTATTTTTGCTTAAAAGGAGATTCCCACCATTGTAAAGCGTCTATGTGAGTTGTCGAAATAAAGATTTTCATTTTCATTTTCAATGCACCTAAAAAAATCATAATTTGGCGGCTTAGTACGGGGTTCGGTTAGTTTATTTGGTTGAACAGCCACCCGGTATTTGGAAGTTTGTGGGTTCGAGTCCCATCTGAACCCTTCGGGCGGAAGGTTTAAGTGCATTTTATCCTAAAAGTCCCACGGGATAAAGACATAATAATATTTTTTCTAAATTTCTCGTCGAAATAATTTAAAATGGTACTTACATATACATAGTCTTCTACATCTACAACATTTTCGTTAAATAAAAGCTAAAAAGTTATAAATAAAAAAATATTATTAAAAAAACAAAATACCCGACTGCACACTAAAAAAAGAGTAAAACAAGCCCACAACAAATTTACTGAATATAATTTATAAATGTTGATGGAAAGCATCGCAGGCGGGGACCACCTTGACCGCCACCAACGAAAATTCTGCTAAATGGTGCACAACCGAAATGACTATAAATAAGCCTCTGTTGGTCCCCGCCTGCGATGCTTTCCATCAACATTTATAAATTATATTCAGTAAATTTATTGTGGGCTTGTTTTACTCTTTTTTTAGTGTGCAGTCGGGTATTTTTATTAGTTTAAAATCACCTATTTAATAATCGTCTTCTTTACTATTTATAAAGAGGTTAATTTCCATATACATCACTTAAGGTGACCCACTTGCTCGTTTGCTGCAGCTAGTATAAAAAAACGATAACACACATAAAAGGTTTCGCAAAGTGTTTTTTTACACTATTCAAAAAGGCAACTAGAGCCACGCAATCGACGTCCAACGCCATCTATTGGTATCGAGTGCAACTAATGTCCCAAAAGGAAATGAGATTTGGCCAGTAATAAAATAAATGGAAACAACGACACATACAATGTACTGGGTGTTAAATAAGGTTTTCCATGGAACGAAAAAGGAACATCAAACACCCAGACCCATTTTGTCAGGTCTTTTTTTAATTTTTTTTAAATTTTATTTTGTAAACTCACACTCACATGCTAAAGAGGCTTTATTCGCATTACCTATAACACTTTACGGTGTATAGCTCTTTCCTGTCTTATCTAGTATGGTAGAGTTCCATGGCTTCTGTTTACCCGCAGACGACATAAAGAGCGGGCAGGCATTGTCTCTACCGAGTGTAGAGCGGCTCTTGCGCCTCTAGCGGGGAACTCTCTACCAACCGGGGTAGGAAGGGAGTAGGTTTTGGCACTAGACATAATTTGTTAGCCAAAGTAGTAAAATATGAACTGAAAAGTATAGAAGAAACACAAATAATTATGTATAACTAGCGGCCGCCCGCGACTTCGTACGCGTGGAGTTAATTATTGACACTTGCCGTCATATTTTGGACAATCCACACAATTTTTATAAATTGTAGCCTATGTGTTATTTTGATGTATAAGCTATATTGTGGTAAAGTTGCATTCAAATCCATTCAGTAGTTTTTACGTGAAAGAGTAACAAACATCCATACATCCATACTTACAAACTTTCGCCTTTATAATAGTAAGTAGGAAGGATTCATGACCTGGTAGGTACTCATAGTACCTGTACTATCCCCCCTGGGTTACCCTAGTTTGAGACCAGGTTGATTGGTGTGATTGTCTGGCGCATTTATTATTAACACTTAAAACAAATAATACACCCGGACACTGAATAAACACAAGTGTTCCTCATACGAAAGTTTGTCCAGGGTGATAATCAAACAAACGACCTTTGGCGTATGTAGCAGGTCACTACCAAATGCGCCATCCGGCCAGTCAATCATCAGTAGTATCAGACTATAATATGTGCCGCAGCCGTGGCAGGCCTCCCACCAGGTGGACCGACGATCTGGTGAAGGTCGCGGGAGTCCCTTGGATGCGGGTGGCACAGGACCGATCTATGTGGTGAACTTTGGGGGAGGCCTATGTCCAGCAGTGAACGTCTATTGGCTGAAATGATGAATGATGATGATGAGTACAAACGCCTCCATCACAGAAATCAAGTCATCCCTACTATGATGGGACCAGACCCAATCACCACGTCAATCGCTTACCATTAGGTGGCCTATTTCTAAGGCGAGTAAAACCGCGGGGCACAGCTAGTCCTAAAAGAAAAGCAAACCTATCCTACGCGTTGTCAAAAGCCGAAACAATAAAAAGATAAAAGCGGAGACGAGTGTAGGCGTATTTCCTTACGGGTTGCTTTATCTGCGCCCTTCAATCCCTTCGGGGGGGAAGGGGGGGTTTATGTAAGGGATGTGTCTTCAAGTGTGGAGGGATGGTCGTATGTCAAATGAAACGGCTTGTCAAAGCGCTTGAGCATGATTTGCCTCGTGATCGATCATACAGGATGTATCTGAACATTTACATCCCTTAAACTATACTCTGATTCATAATCATGTAAAGTAAACTGACAGATGTCACTGACAAGTTTCTATGCATTTTGACATTTTGCATGTGTCAAATTGAGTGATAATGTATGGGGATGACACATTGACATCTGTCAGTTTACTTTACATGATTATGAATTATATGTGTTGTTCAACAACTTTCCGAAATTCATCCCCATAGGTACTAAATTACCAAGTCACGTGACATACTTTGTTTGGAAAGATGGCATTTTTTGCGAATTTTCAAAAGTCATAGATAAATGTTGTGCAGAATGGTTCGTAGAACACGTGGTTAAAGGGATGTAAATGTTCACAGATACACCCTGTATAATCTCTAGATACATGGTTCCATACTGAAAGCATTTGAAAAGTGATGCATAAAGCTAGTGTGTGTAGTTGGTTTAGCTTTGATGAAATATTTTTTTATATACTTAAGTAAAAAAAATATACACAGAAATATAAAATATATACAGAAAAGACGGTTTACTCCGAATAACCGGGGTAAACCGTTTTTTCTGTACCTATGTGTATTTACCTGTATTTTCGACAAAAATCATAAGCTTGTAGTAAGTATAGCATTACCTGCAATAAACAAACGACTTATAAAACGCCTTCTCAAACTCAGCAGAAACAATCTCAGAATAATGATAGGGACAATTACGGGCCACTGTCCCTTAAACAAACACCTATTCACTTTAGGCGCGACCGACAGCCCTCTATGTAGGGGGTGTTTTAACACCGAAGAATCAGTCGCGCACGTAGTCCTGGAATGCGATGCTGTGACAAGACAACGAAATGAAATCCTCGGATCTGCGAGGTCACTCCGCGAAGCCTGTGAGGATCCCAGGAAGCTTCTGCGCTTCTGGGCGGAGTTAGGCTGGCTAGAATAGCCAGGACACCACTCGCACACTGGACCAAATAAGAGTCTAAGTGCGGAAACAGGAGTCCACTTTACATTACATTACATGCTTGTAGTAAGCAGATATGAACGTGCGTTCATATCTACTTACTGAACTACCATCTTTTCATTGCATAATAATATCCATTAAAAATGTGAAATATCGGCAAAACTTCCTTCGATATATCGTAAGCCGATTTGCGCTGACGCAACGATCCGCGGGGAAATGTATGAAACTGGCACGCTGCACAGTTTTATGTACGGAATGACATAGCTGAAGGCTAATAACGAAGCCGTCCCGTGCCTAACGAATTGAAATATGCCTGTCACCTGTCTCATCCAAACAATGATAAATTAATATTTCACTACATCACATACATTGGTCTGACTCTGAGATAGGTAGCTCAAGCACCTGTGTTACAGATATCAGAACCAACAGTGGAATTACAAATATAAACATACTTACTTATAATACATAGAAAACACCCAGACCAATACAAACAAACATGTTCATGCACACAAATCGATGGGATCGAACCCGCAACCCTTGGTCCAGACGCAGCATTCACTACCACTGAACCAAACGGGTCGTCTAACAATGAAACGAAAGAAGAAATGGAAAAATGCGTGTCGGACTCACGCACAAAGGTTTCCGTATCTACCATTTTGCTGTTCACGATTAATGACGTATTAAAAAAACTACTTACTGGATCTCGGTCAAACCAATTTTCGTTGGTAGTTTTAATAATAATGTACAACATTTTTTTTTTGATTTATTATTATTTTATTTTAGAAGTTAGAAAGGGGAGGAGGGAGCAACCTTTTTCCACTTTGGAAGCGTCTGTCACGCAAGCTATTCTGTTCAGAAGAAAACTACTTATATGTTAAAAACCACAATATCATTTTTAAAGACCTATCATACATTTCAGACATTCTTCCAAACAATGTTCGTTTTCGAGTTCAATGTCGAGGGCTCGAGAATTGCCCCCTAGTCAGCACGTTTTTAACATCATCATCATCATTTCAGCCAACGTCCACAGCTGGACATAGACCTCCCCCAAAGTCTTCCACACAGATCGGTCCTGTGCCACCCGCATCCAATGGACTCCCGCGACCTTCACCAGATCGTCGGTCCACCTGGTGGGAGCCCTTCCACGGCTGCGGCCTCCTGCACGTGGCCTCCACTCAAGGACCTTTCCACCCCAACGGCCGTCTGTTCTGCTCGCAATGTGCCCTGCCCATTGCCACTTCAGCCACGCATAGGGTACTTGACAATTTTTTTTATGTGTTTAATCAAAAGACCCCTCTATTAAAGAAACATTGTTGAAAGAATTATTTGATTCTGATTTGAATTACCTGAGATATCACAACTTTAAGAGCACATATTTTACGCGGGCCCAAAAACGCTCTATACAAATGGCTACCAACATGTGACGTCACACGCCCGTATCTTGTATGCGCGTCTAGCAAATTTTGTTTGGTAGCTATATCAAATGTTTCGTTTATGTACATAGTTTTATAATAAAAGTTTGTGTTTAATGTGTGGGTAGTTCAATGATATAATTATTTTTATAATATTATAAACTTTAAAAATGGACTTGCGCATGAAACTTTGAATGCTCCCAAAACCAGCTAGACGTTTATATTTTTTAACTGAAAATTTAGGCTATTGGTTCTTATTTACCAATATTTTGGTAAAGTATCAATATTTTTTACTACATCGATATTAGTCAACTACCCTATTCTTTTGGCGTTTTTAACATCGTAGACTGTAAACCGGAATTAACCTGTAATTCAATTTAACTATGTATGTAACTCAAATATAAAAATTAACGTTACTTTCTGCTACGGAACTCTTCAAGGGCGAGTCCGGTACACAGTTAGCCGGAATTTTCTTATGACTTCACAACGTCGAGTGCAGCTGTCATGCCGAGTGGATATCATTTAGTTTTCTGGTTTAAAGTACGGTTTTAAATGAATATTTACTCGACTTCCTTTGGCAGGTTATGAGAGCGGAAATGGAGAAGATATTTACTCGCTCGAATATATTTTTTATTACTGTGTTATGCACAAAGCTAAGAAAATTATATCTGAAGAAAAAATACTAAGTATTAGACAGGTTTTGAAACTAGATTTTTCTTGGTAATTTATATTTATATTTAAGCAAATATAATTATGTTAATACTAGTGGCCCGCCCTCACTTCGCTTCGGGACCGTAATTTAGAAATGAAGCAATAGATGGCGCTGTGTCCAATTACATCGCGCAAGCGTTTCGTGTTTTCGGTTTACCTATAAGCCTTGTCGTTGTCTATTGAAGTTATCTCTTTCTTAATATTATAGAAGATAGATTTAAGCAAATATAATTATATTAATATATGAAGACTACAAGCATAAAGTTGTGAGAATTATAAGTTCCCTGTGCTAATATTATCATTACTAGCAAATAGAAGTAGGCATTAAGATTTTACCTTTTTTTAATGTGATAGGTAGCAGACGAGCAGGTGGATCACCTGATGGTAACCGATTGCCGCCCCCCATGAACACATGCAATAAGTGCGCTGCTAACCTTTTATCCCCTTCCCCCCGATGGGCCTCCGGTACCCTCACTCACTCGGCGAAACACAGCACAGGAGCTGCTTCACGCCGGTTTTCTGTGAGACAGTGGTATCACTCCGGTCGAGCCGGCCCATTCATGCTGAAGCATGGCTCTCCCACAATTAAACCTAAACACGATTTTAAGTTCACTATACTAGTTATTATAAGTACTAATAACTGTTAGTACTAATTAGTAGGTAGGTTCTATTTTGCAGGTAGTTTGAAGGTGTATTGAGTGCATTTTGTGCACTAGAAATTGTATGATAAGACATAGCCACTTAACAATTTTAGGTTGATATAAAGACAGTCGTCTAACGCCCTCGCTTTCGTTCGAGTCATTAGTTTCAATTTGTACCAATAGATGGCGTTGGGTGATGAACAGTATTTCGCTTTTTCGTTTCTTTTATAAACGTTTTGTGTACAGAATTTACGTCTTTATGAATAGCGTAGAATATGTAGATGAGATAAAAGAAATGGCTTTTACGACCAATCTTATTCTAAATACCTTTCAGTACCATCGGCAAAGTATCGCGCCCGATTCTCGGTAATCCCAGCGTGAGGCAGAGGTCTCGAGGGAAATGCGCGAAACTGGCACATTGGCGTATTTTCATTTTGTATGACGCGTCGTAAGTGGCGGGACTTAGCGCGATTTGTGTTTACGACACATCGGGATGGGGCATATGCGACCTACATTCTCGTCTTGGGGTGTCATTCCTATTTTTTTTTGTATGTTTTTTGTATGTGTTTTTTTTTTGGAACGGGCAGTCAGTAGCGCTACCATGAGTTGACATTGAAAACTGACATAACGTAAACTATTACTCTGTCTCTTTCAAATACATACATAAATACATAGAAACATCCAGACCAATACAAACAAACATGTTCATGCACACAAATGTTTGTACTGTGCGGGGATCGAACCCGCAACCCTTGGTCCAGACGCAGCATTCACTACCACTGAACCAAAACGGCTCGTCACTTATTTAATGGTAAGCGATTGCCGCTGCCGACACCTGCAACACCAGTAGTCATAAGTGCGCAGCCAACCCTTAACCCCCTTTCCCCCATTGGGCTTTCAGTACCCTCACTCACTCGACGAAACAGCGCAGGTGGTGCTTCACGCCAGTCTTCTGTGAGGCCGTGGTATCACTCCGGTCGAAGGGTGGAAGTGCTCAACCTGCGTAATAGCGTGGAACGGCCGAACGCACAGTCCAATTTTTCAGTGTAGAAAATAATAGGGTTTAAAATCTTGATGTCAATTTTGAAAGTAAAGTCAAGTATCAGCCTATATACTGTCCCACTGCAGGGCAAAGGCCTCCATCATAGAAATCAAGTCTACTATGATGGGATTAGGCTTAATCACCACGCTTGCCTAATGCGGATTGGTGATCACAAACCCGAGTTATGTTCGAAAAATTCGAAACATACTTTTGCTCGACCCGGGAATCGAACCCGGGACCCCGAAATCACGGCCCGGCACTTAAACCACTAGACCCACAGGGCGGGCAATTTTGAAAACCTATCCATAAAATATGCCATACGCGTATTCATTGGATGAAAATATGAATTGCGTTTATGGAGAAATTTTGCATTTCTGTTTATTAGACGTATCATAAAATACATAGTTTCTACAATAAGGCTCTGATTAGTATCGGAAAAAAAATACTGTTTCATTATCAATGGACGGGACAGGCAGACATACTCGTAACGTATCTATCTATAAGGGTTCCGTACTTTACCATTTAGTTTTAGAACCTAAAACCATTTCCCTGTCTCTTAATACGTCCCATTTGTAGTACAAGAGGCAAACTGCTTTAACGACTTTATAAGGATCTAACTACCTGTGTGGCGCTTTCCCATCACATAATTTAGTAAAAGAATTGATCCCATTTATACAGGGTGTTAATGGTAGGAAAGGTACCCGTGTCAGCGCATTGGAAGGTACTTGATAAGATCTTGCTAACACACCCCTGGGTGTAGTCAAATGAAAACCAGTAAGGCAAATGAAAGATAACTCGTTTTGCGCAGTGGTTTGAGCGCCGGTTGAGACGCAAGGACGCTGGGGGTAGTGGGTCGCACTTTGTAGCGACGGCTACGCTTACTACGTTGGGCTTAAATCTGTACCTGAGATTTTCTGTTTGAAGAGAGTAATTCTCAGTGTCAGCCCGAAGTCTAAAAGTTGGCGCTATTGTACCCCTGTGCCTCGGAAAGCACGTTAAGATGTTGGTCTTACGCCCGATCTGTCTTAGGTGTCATACTAGGGTCCCATCGAGTTAAGAGAGTAAGGGATAGAGAATGCACGGTCTATGTTTGGTTTGCGCGCGCACTTTAGCATTATGATATAGGTACTTGCGTGCGTGGCTGAGCGAAACGATTGGCCACCGTAGCCAACTATTAGTTGGAAGATTTATTATTTACTAGTTTTTGATCGCGGTTTCACTCGCGCCCCCCACTTCCCCTTAAATGGGGGATTAGAAAGGGGCAAAAAGTAGCCTAAATGTTACTCTCCGTCCCTTCAGCTATCTCCACTTAAAAATCATGTCAGTTCCTCGCTCCGTTTTGCCGTGAAAGAAAGACAAACATACAGTCAGACACACTTTCCCATTTATATTATTAGTATATAGACTACTAGTGGCCCGCCCTCACTTCGCTTCGGGACCGTAATTCAGAAATGAACTAATAGATGGCGCTGTGTTTAATTACATCGCGCAAGCGTTTCGTGTTTACCTATACGCCTTGTCGTTGTCTATAGAAGTTATCTCTTTATAAATAGTATAGATTACTTCACTGTTTCTTTATCTTTACTGTGGCCAGGGCTCGCAAAGATAATGGCAGCGGTTACGGTGTAATTAAATCTAGATTAGGGAGATTTATTCGTCCGAACTTGTAAAAAAGATTTATTTTAATACACTTTATAATTACGTTTAATTAGACCAATAAAATTGTTCATTAGCTTTTAATGTTGAAGTTTGGGCAAGGCAATGATTGGAGTGGATTGTATTATAGTTAAGAAAAATTAAAATTTGGTTTATTTCATTTATGATAAGTGGCAGACGAGCAGACGGATCACCTGATGGTAGGTGATTGCCGCTGCCCATGGCTCTGGGGGGCAATTCTCATGCTTTCATGTTTTTTTTTATGTTGTAGATGTCAAACAAGCAGACGAAACACATGCAAGTGAATGCCGCTGCTCATAGACACCTACAACACTAGTTGTGTCGTAAGTGCGCTGCCAACCTTTAACCACCTTTCCCCTTAATTGGACCACCGGAACCCACACTCACTCGTCGTAGCATTATGCAGGCACGACTTCACGCCGGTCTTCTGTGAGTCCGTGGTATCACTCCGGCCCAGTAGCCGGCGCGTTCATGCCGGAGCGCGGGTCTTCAACGGTTAATAACATTGAAATATTAGAGATTTGTATTGAAGAATGTTTGAAATCTCTTAATTCGAATTCAATGTCGAGTTAATGAGAATTGCCCCCCAGGGGACCAATTCTCTTGCACTCGACATAATAGTCGAAATATAAATTTGTATGGATGAATTTATCGAAAAAAAACTTTGATTGATTGATTGGATGTTGAGTGCGCAAGATTTGACCCCCAAACCCCTGAAGAATCTCCAATGTCGATAGTTACAAAGCTACCCATTTGTCTCGCTAACCGAGTGGAATCACTTATATTAAGGTACGAGTTCCACGGTAAAGTAATAAATGTGTAGAATGGTAAGAATGTAGACTAGAGGAGTTACTTAAAGTTCAATATGAACTAGTTCTGAGAGTCACGCTTCGGCATGAATAGGCCGGCTCGACCGAAGTGATACCACGAAATCATAGAAGACCACCTACTAGACTAGATAAAGAAGTTTGTGATCACCAATCCGCATTAGGCAAGCGTGGTGATTAAGCCTAATCCTATCAATAGTAGTGATAACTTGATTTCTATGATGGAGGCCTTTGCC
This sequence comes from Cnaphalocrocis medinalis, assembly GCA_014851415.1. NCBI lineage: Eukaryota > Metazoa > Arthropoda > Insecta > Lepidoptera > Crambidae > Cnaphalocrocis > Cnaphalocrocis medinalis. Next base: position 1,801,346 of record CM026297.1, read on the forward strand.
CTGCAGTGGGACAGTATATAGGCCGATGCGATGCAGCGCCTGCGCATTGTTTTCTTGAGTGAGGGTACCGGAGGCCCAATTGAGGGAACCGGGGTTTAAAGGTTGGCAGCGCATTTGCGACTCTACTGGTGTTGCAGGTGTCTATGAGCGGCGGCCATCGCTTACCGTGGTCGCTGCTCGTCTACCTATTCCAAAAAAAGAAAAATTGTTCATGTATTAAACTGGTTCTTTTCACTCATACTTTTATTATTTATACTAGTGGCCCGCCCTCACTTCGCTTCGGGACCGTAATTCAGAAATGAACCAATAGATGGCGCTGTGTCCAATTACATCGCGCAAGCGTTTCGTGTTTTCGGTTTACATATAAGCCTTGTCGTTGTCTATTGAAGTTATCTCTTTATAAATAGTATAGATTTGGTACCGCAAGGATTCTTGACAAGTGTTCGAGTGTTAGACGCTCTTCGTATCGTATCCAGGATGTATCTGTGAACATTAATATCCCTTTAACCACGTGTTCTACCAACCTAACAATATCTTTTAAACGGCTTTTCGAAATTCATCGATTTTTTTCGATTCCCCATTCAAAATTAGTTCTCTTGTGAATTTACTGGGCACTCCTTTCACTTGAGTGAACGGTTTTCTCCAAATCTAAGAATGTAGCAACATATACATACATAAAATTTATTCATTCGCACGAGTAGGTATAGGAGAAGAAAGGTTTGTTTGATTAAGTTGAATGTTTGAGTAAATCCTACTAAAAACTAAAATTCTAACTTTCAAGACTTTTTTGGGTACTTTAGTAATTTCAGGCCAAATTTTTTTTTTAATATAAATAACTTTCTAGAAAATCGTAACATAAAAAAATTATGGCGAAATACCCAATAAATAAACAATATGTATTTTTTTAAACCTCGCTGGCAGAATACTTTAATTAAACACACATTTAAAAAATTATACCTAACTCGGAAACTTCAAAAAGTCACTAAACATACTTACATGGGATATTTTTGAATACCCGTAACATTTACGGGTATTCAAAAATATCCCGTATGTGATGAATATGTACGTACCCGAATGTGATGAATCTAAAAAAAATATTGACGTCACTTGTTGGACCACCCTGTATATTGAACGAATGAGTACAATCGTTATTTACAAATTACTTATCTGAATAGAATACGTCGACTGGACATTTCGACGTTTTCCTAACAATATTTTATCAACTTTAATCATCGAGACATTCGCTACTTTGTAATTTCTTTCACAATTCCTTACCCAACTTTTAGATTTACAAGACAACATTGGAAACTAATTTAGACAGTTATTCAAGCGAAAAGATACAAGGGAGAGCTTAAAACCGGGGCGAGTCGAGCGGAAAATTGTCACGTACAACGGCCACATCGAGATGGAGTGACGTGAGTCAAAGGAGTGACGTGACAGTGACGAGAGTGACGGACACTAATGTGTTTGGGTAAGTGACACTAGTTTTAGGGACAGTCACTTTGTGAGATTGATAGTTTTTCCTCAGCACAAATGTAACAATACGACTTTCTAGGTCGGGTTTTTAGTTATATTTGTATGATGCGAATACCTATTGGGGAGGTCTTTGTCCAGCAGTGGATGTCTATTGGCTGAAATGAAGATGATGATGAAAGGTGGACGAGTGGTTCACTCCCGGACTTTACAGCCACGAGCGTTGCAGTAAGGTCTCACCGCGTAATGCTGCTTAAATCATCTGTTAAAGACTTAGATTTGTTTTAATCTAAGGTTAAAGATATAAAGGCCTATGATGATGATGATGATGATGAGTATGCTTTCTCTCTAACCTGTACCTCTCTAACTTGTAAGTAGTTACCCTCGCCATACCCAAGGACCGTAAAATCATTTTCACTGAAACCAGCGACTTTTGAATAAAATTTTATTAAGTGTATTTAATACATTTACGAAATTCGTCGGCTTAGTAAGGGGTTCGAATAGTATAAAATGATAGTACATCCGCCTAGTCTGTGGAAGGTTGTGGTTTCGAGTCCCATCTGAACCCTTCGATGATTTTTTCAAGTGCAATATTACTAAAGAATAAATTGCAAAGAATTGCTATACCAAGAAATAAAAAATATTCAGCGACTTTTGTATTTAAAATTAAAACTCTAGTAAGACAGTGTTCGAAGTGAATCCATCCCCAATCCTTCGATATCGGGTATAAGTATTATGCTTCACTGTAGAGTGCAGCTCCAGAAACTTCCCAAGTAGAAAGTCCCGTTCAATTTCTAAAGGCACTAAAACCACTATGGATCCCAAGAGTTTCGTGCCCCACGTTGGGCGCCATTCAAAATAATTCGACATAAGGACATTTTTTTAAAAAAGTTCATTTTTATTTAAAATAAGAATTGCTGTTACCATGTCAAACATGGCTCATTTTGTCATGCACATCCTTTATAGATATATCGTCTGAACATCTGTGAAAAGGAAGGTTAAAATATCTAATCATTTTGTACCAAAGATAATGCCAAAATGTTGTAGAGGTCTACTTTTAAAGTGATATAAGGGTTCAACGTATGATAAATCGTTCTGATCTAAAATTGCTGTTATTCACTAAACAATAAATGTTATTATACTGTAGCATTGTGTTATACATTGAGCTCGTAGAAATGTTTATCCAAACAATTCAAGCTTACAAATTCAGTTGCAGCCAAACTGAACAATGCTGCAAGGAAATTATACCACATCTTAATAGATGCATGAGAGTTTAGTGTCGCATAGCATTTGTGTCACACGGCTCGCTTGCTCGGTATTAAGATAGGGCTTAAGTCATAGCCTGGTAGCGAGAGCGAAGGTGTCAGTTACAGCCTGGTAGCAGAGGCGATGGTAGCAGTTATAGCCTGGTAGCAATAGCGAAGGTAGTAGTTATAGCCTGATAACGAGTGCCAATGTAGTCGTAACAACTAGGTAGCAAGATCAAAGGTATCAGTTACAGTCTGGTAGCAGAGGCGATGGTAACATTTACAGTCTGATAGCAATAGCGGAGGTATCAGTTACAGCCTGGTAGCAATAGCGAAGGTAACAGTTACAGTCTGGTAGCAATAGCGGAGGTAACAGTTACAGTCTGGTAGCAATAGCGGAGGTAACAGTTACAGTCTGGTAGCAATAGCGGAGGTAACAGTTACAGTCTGGTAGCAATAGCGGAGGTAACAGTTACAGTCTGGTAGCAATAGCGGAGGTAACAGTTACAGTCTGGTAGCAATAGCGGAGGTAACAGTTACAGTCTGGTAACAATAGCGGAGGTAACAGTTACAGTCTGTTAGTGAGAGCTAAGGTAACAGCTGATAGTTACAGCCTGGTAGCAATAGCGAAAATAGCAGTTAGTCTGGTAGCGAGAGTGAATATTAGCAGTTACAGACTGAGCACAGTTAACAGTTACAGCCAGGTCACCAAAGAAAAAGTAATTATGGTAGCAAGAGGGATGGGAGCAAGGAGAAGCAGTAACGGCCTGGTAGCAAGAGCAAAGATAGATGTTACTGTCTGGTAGCGATAGCGAAGGTATATAGCAGTCTAGTAGCTTCTGGTATTTTTATTAAGGTAAATAAATAGAAATAACCAAATTTAGCGGTTTAAGCACCAGGCCGTGATTTCGAGGTCCCAGGTTCGAATCCCGGGTCGAGCAAAAGTATGTTTCGAATTTTTCGAACATGGTTCGGGTGTGTGACCAATCCGCATTAGGCAAGCGTGGTGATTAAGCCTAATCAAATCATAGTAGTTGACTTGATTTCTATGTTGGAGGTCTTTGCCCTGCAGTGGGACAGATAGGCTGATATTATAATTAAGCAAATTTGGTGCTTATTCTTGGGCCATACGTTAACTTTTCGCTGGAACTCGTTACCGGAGCCTATTACCAACTGTATGTGATACTTAGAATCGGGGACTGTGCATTTGTGGTTGCTAGTACCTACTGTTATTAAGTTGCTTGTTTATTTGATATAGTGGCCCGCCCTCGACTCGTTTCAAGCCATTAGTTTCATACATCGAATATTTGTATGCCTTCAAAGGCAAAACATGTAGGACTTCAATGTAATATGTCAACTTATTCTGTACCTATGTTCTACAAATAAATTATTCTATTCTATTATTCTAAACAGTACTACAATAGATGGCGCTGGACGTCGATCACATCGCGAAAGTGTAGTGTATAATAATGTTATTATTGTTTCAAAGGTCCGCCCTATTTTGCCTTTCTTTATGTGATTGCCGCCGCAATTGCCGCCGCTCATTGACTCTTGCAACACCAGTGGAGTTACAAGTGCGCTGCCAACCTTTTATCCCCTTCCCCCCGGGTGGGCCTCCGGTACCCTCACTCACTCGGCTAAACACAGCACAGGGGCTGCTTCACGCCGGTTTTCTGTGAGGCAGTGGTATCACTCCGGTCGAGCCAGCCCATTCATGCCGAAGCGTGGCTCTCCACCAGTTAGCCTTTGTTTAGTAAAAATATCGTGTAATTCATCTAATCAATTGATTCATCATCAGCCTGTTGCAGTCCACTGCTGGACGTAGTCCTCTCCAAATGCTCGCCACTTTGATCGATCTTCGGCTACTCGTATCCAGCTCCAGCCCGCCTTCTTGCTCATTATCGTCCTTTAATTAATTGATTAGAAAACGATATTTATTTTATTATATTAAGATAACGAAAATTTATTAGTATCCGCCCTAGATCTCTTGTCATGCAAATTCGCGCAAGAAACTAAAGATCCCAGGTAACCCACAACAAAGAATATTTCCCACCGAAGATAAGCACAATGTAGGTACAATGGGGGCGTTTAAATAACGTACCCTAGTACGTGATATAAATCATAGGAGATGCATCTTAAGCCACGCTCAAGCTCATACGTGATTTTTTATTAAAACTCTCGTAGTACAAGAGGTAGCTGCAAAATATTTTTTTAATTTTAAAGTATGCCACTGCAAGTCAAGTCTCCGATTACCTTTATGACTCAGGTGGCCAAATGGGAGCTACCGCGTGAAAAATCTGCTAGACGACGTCATGTTAGACCGAGGACCAACTTCAGCGTCATTGGTTGTTTCGTGACATTTTGACATCTCACGTCAAAAATAACCAATCACCGTGATGGACCTCGGTGCTATAGGCGATCTAGTGGATTTTTCACACGCGATATTTGAATTACGCCATTGGAATTATGCCGAAGGGAGGAAGGTTCTACGTGACTTCTTCTTCTTTCTTCTTCTTCCGTAATAGCTTTTCCGCAATTAGGCTCCAATTGTGCCCATTTCGCGTGCGGAGGGTGATGTTGACCGGTCTTCATTCCAACCAGCCAAATTCCTTTAGGAAACCTGCAAGCGCTTTCCCGCTGCTGAAGATTTCCCGGAGACTGCCTGGGTTGCCCAGGCAGCTGGTCACCCCTCTGCACTCCAGCAGGATGTGGGCGGCTGTCTCATCCTTCTCCATGCATGCTCTGCATAGAGGGCTGTCTGTAACACTACTAACTACTCTACGTGGCTTATAACGAATGAGAATATACCAGTCACATCCGAAAAAAGGTGAAACAAAACGCTAGTGAAAGGGAGGGAAACTCCGTATCGGTCTTAACATCCAATGCGTTATAGGCCCGGTGGTTTGATTTTTAATTGGGCCACTTGACTTGAATCGAGTGGCTCATCGGGTAACGCATAAGGCAGTGACCCTGTCTCATACGCTAAAGGTCGTGAGCTTAATCTCCACCCTGGACAAAAAATTGTGTAATGAACACTTGTGTTTATTCAATAGCTGAATATTATAAGTGTTTAATTTATTTCTTTAGTAACATTTATAATAGTATTATGAGTAATTCCTCTGTAGACGGCAGACAGTTATCCGTAATGCCAGTAATTAGTGGTAATTAGCACCTACGGAATCAGGGAATGTGTGAGATGATGTAGGTATATTCGATTTACAGTACAGTATTGTATGTAGCAGTACAGACAAAGGTTTAGTTTGAGACAAAGGTCTTCATGGGAATAATTGACGCATTTGCATTAGGTACCTTAATTCGATTCATCAGTTTAGTTTAGTCAAGATTTATGTAATCTATACTATTTATAATCTATACTATTTATAAAGAGATAACTTCAATAGACAACGACAAGGCTTATAGGTAAACCGTAAACACGAAACGCTTGCGCGATGTAATTATACACAGCGCCATCTATTGGTTCATTTCGGAATTCCGGTCCCGAAGCGAAGTGAGGGCGGGCCACTAGTGTCTTAATATTTTCGTATCATTTTCCTCTCATATACCAAATATTTCACTTATGTACTTGACTTAATATCATAAGCCCCCTAGATGAGGCAGAAGGTGTACACAGAACGTCACTCATCGTCACTCGTCACCCATAACGATCTCAGATTTTCGCTTGGCTTTATGTGAGTCCTATCATCTTCACTTTTGCAGTGATCGTCCGCCACCAATTGTTAATTGTCCGTTTTAATTGTGGGAGAACCATGCTTCGGCATGAATGGGCCGGCTCGACCGGAGTGATACCACTGCCTCACAGAAAACCGGTGTGAAGCAGCTTCTGTGCTGTGTTTCGCAGAGTGAGTGAGGGTACCGGAGGCCCATCGGGGGGGAAGGGGATAAAGGTTAGCAGCGCACTTGTGCCTCCACTGATGTTGCATGAGTCTATGGGCGGCGGCAATTGCTTACCATATAACAGGTGATCCGCCTGCTCGTCTGCTACCTATCACATAAAAAAAAACAGGTTTGTTTCGGACGATCACGTTTTCGTTATCCTTTTGAATGTCAGTCGAGGGTTTATCTCGCTATGTAGCCTGGTTCTCTTCAGAGAGTGTGACCATCCAGTTCCAGTTGCGGCGTTTGATCCGCTGGTCGATCAGAGTCTCGTCATCATAGATCCATATTGGATATTTTCTTGGAGCGGTATACATTGAGAACAAAAATAAAATAAATTCACACAGCATCTCATAAGATGACCTGACTCCGTACTAAGTAGCTCAAGCACTTGTGTTATAGTTAACAGACAGCAGAGCATCACAAATGTAATACTTAACCCGGCGAGGCTGTGGTGGCAAATTGTAACAATGAGTGTGTGGTAGGGTTTGACATACCCACTTATTAAATTGGCCATATATATCATAATATCGATAAATTGAGTTCTAATCTTATGTTTTATGATATTAATATAAACAATAAACAGCTTTTAATGAAAAAACTTTAATATTTTAATATTTTTTTATTATTTTTGGGAAAATAAAAGAAACTGAGTTTTTTTTAAACAAAAATAGGCATTATCTTCATAAACCTCTAATATAAACAAAAACAAAATTTTAATTTAAATAACAATTACTAAATTAAGGAAAAAACATCAATCTTTGGATTAGAAATATAAAACTATCATAATACTTTGGAACAGCTTAGGAACTGGGGTCATCATCACAACAATTTTTGCAGGAAAATAATGCATGCTCTATACATATGGCCTTCCCACATGTTGAGCAAGAGTGCTTTGTTTTTCGATCTTTTTTTCTTGAACAATCAGCACATCTCGTATATCGCCCAGTACTATTCTGTTATATCTTGTAAAACAAATAATAAGCTAATAAACCAAAAAAACAATTTTAAATTTTACCGAAATAACCACACACTAACTATGTGGCGGGGTATTACGTACCCGACATGAGTATGCGCATCTATATCTCAAACGCCGATTAGCGCAACACTGCGATCACGCTACCATCCCCTTCCGCAGCTTCTTAGCTCCAGCTATGCGGCGAGACAAACCGTTACAGCAAAAATTTAAAACAAAACGATCGTTGGAGCAATGTGTGGGGTATGTCACACCCCACCACAGCTTCGCCGGGTTAAATATATATTACACCCAGACACTGAACAAACCCATAAAGACCTGGAGCCAAATAACAAGTATTTGACTTCCATAATTTACCATCTGCTTCTTTGTTTGGAATACTCAGTTTTTTGTAATTATTGTCGTAGACGCAGATAACCCAATTCTTTAGCAACCACCTCTTAGTCTATAGAAGCCATTTTCTATTGCAATATTATATTTCTAGTTCGGTTTATATTTCCGGACAACGAAAATATACAGATCACGTTTCATAAAAATAAGATGTTTTATTTATTACTAGCGGCCGCCAGCGACTTCGTCCGCGTGTAAAAGTAACTTTTTACCCCCCTTTTAACCCCTTACAACCCCCTATTTGCAATAAAAAGTAGCCTATGTTCTTTCTCAGGGTCTAGATCATCTGTATACCAAATTTCATTTAAATCCGTTCAGTAGTTTTGGCGTGAAAGAGTAACAGACAGACAGACAGACAGACAGAGTTTCTTTCGCATTTAGGTATAATATTAGTATGGATTATTATTGTGTATTTATTATGCTTTGTTAATTAATTATTAGTGATGTTTAGAACGGTTGTTAATTTTAACAAATACACTCTGCATAAATTATTATCATTATAATAAGTCCATACTACACCACGAACATCATCCGATATTCAAATTGCAAATACAGACTGCCTGCCTGAATATTACCGATGTGAAGCTAGCTGTAGGTACCTACGTATACTTATATAATGCAACTAGTGGCCCGCCCTCACTTCGCTTCGGGACTGTAATTCAAAAATTAACCAATAGATGGCGCTGTGTATAATTACATCGCGCAAGCGTTTCGTGTTTTTGGTTTACCTATAAGCCTTGTCGTTTTCTATAGAAGTTATCTCTTTATAAATAGTATAGAAGATAGAAGATACAAGAATGCTGTGCCTATGTTCATAGATTCGCGTATATTGTCTAGAATCTGTAAATATTTAGGTATAGCTGGAGGCACGAAAGTATAGCGATGACCGTTATTTTGCGCAAATTTTGAAATTGGTTTCGGCGCACTCAAGGTCATAACTACACTTTCTTGCCTCGGACTATACATCTTAAGGGGCTATACGAATGATACTAGCGCCGCCAACCTATTTACACTGATTGTGGCGAAAATATGATATTTTTGAAGAAAATAAAACATTACAGACTTAGATCCAAGTAAATTGGATTTTTCAAGATGCAATACAATATTTCTAACACGCGACAAGTAACAATAATGTTAATTATTGCTAGAAACGGCCACTTTTAGCAATAATTGACATTATTGTTACTTGTCGCGTGTTTTATATATTGTATTGCATCTTGAAAAATTCAATTTACTTTTATCTAAGTCTGTAATGTTTTGTTTTCTTAAAAAATATCGTATTTTCGCCACAATCAGTGTAAATAGGTTGGCGGCGCTAGTTTCATTCGTGTAGCCCCTTAACCCTGTTCTGTATGGATCTAAATGAAGATTGTTTCTATTTGTATCTCATTAAAATCACAAAACCAACTATGTGCATTGCGTTCAAGACACATAATAATTCAATTTCCCCAGCATTGAGTTGTAGCTTACAAACTCCACTAACAAGGTATTAACGACCATTATTCTTCTATACTGCAAACTTTTCCCATAAGCAAATAATCGTTACGCCAAGCTATAATCCCATCATCCCCCACCCTGTCTCGACTCCCCCATTATCGATTAGATAATTGTATTTGTCTGGCTCTCCACGTTTTTACCCTGTCAGTGTTGAAATAAGTTTTACTTATAGGTTTTGTTAATACTTATCTAGTAAGTAAATAAGTGAATATTTATTCAGTAAAACATACATTACATTATCGAAAAATTACTCGATCTTTTTTATGTGATAGGTAGCAGACGAGCAGGCGGATCACCTGATGGTAAGCAATTGCCGCCGTCCATGAACACACGCAACAAGTGCGCTGCTAACCTTTTATCCCCTTCCCCCCCGATGGGTCTCCGGTACCCTCACTCACTCGGCGAAACACAGCACAGGAGCTGCTTCACGCCGGTTTTCTGTGAGGTAGTGGTATCACTCCGGTCGAGCCGGCCTATTCATGCCGAAGCATGGCTCTCCCATGATTAAAATCTCTGTTACATACTAGCCTGCCTCGTTGGTAGTGGGTCCCACTTTAAAGCGACGGCTCCGGGTCCTGGGTTTGATCTTCGGGTCGGACTAAAATTTTGACTTTCTGTTCAGAAATTCTCAGTAGGGACAGTATATACTCATAAGGGGATACGTTACATTAATTTACTTATTTCTTTCCTGAAGTTTATCAACTTAAGATTCGGACTATTTCCCGGTGACATACAGGGTGTATTTGTGAAACATTTACATCCCTTTAACCACGTGTTCTACCAATCATTCTGAACAACATTTGTTCTATGACTTTTGAAAATTCGCATAAAAACATTTCATCTTTCCATACAAAGTCGGTCACGTGACTTGGTCATTTTGTATGGAGAGTCAAACTTTTTTTCGCAGAATTCGGAAAAGTTGTTGAACAAATGTTGTTCAGAAAGGTTGATAGAACACGTGGTTAAAGGGATGTAAATGTTTACAGATACATCCTGTATGTACTTTATATAAATTTTCTGGTTGTTGTGTTTTCTTTCTTATATAGATAAGGACAGTTGGTTTAGTACAAAATAAAACAAAATTCTAAAAACTCCTTAAAATTTATTATTTACTTACAAATTTAACAATATATAAATTACAATAAGCTATTTACAATCTATGTACACTATGAAACAACTACTTAGTAAAATGTTAAAATGTACAATTTTATCTACTTACTAAAACAATGTGACAGTTGTTGAACTGTAGATTAGATATTCATTGAGAAAATCTATACATCTCGACCGACCTTCGATCATTAACCCCTTTTTTTTATGTGATAGGTAGCAGAGGAGCAGGCGGATCACCTGATGGTAAGCAATTGCCGCCGCCCATGTACACATGCAACACCAGTGGAGTCACAAGTGCGATGCTAACCTTTTATCCCCTTCCCCCCCGATGGGCCTCCGGTACCTTCACTCACTCGGCGAAACACAGCACAGGAGCTGCTTCACGCCGGTTTTCTGTGAGGTTCCTTAATGGGGAGTAGGTATAATCTCAAAATTAAATAATGTTTAAATAAGGGTAAAGACGGGGAGAGCTTCAGCATGAAAGCGCTGGCGTAAACAGAGTGATACCCATACGGAGCACATGATTTCTATACTACAAGACGATTGTGACATACCAATGTTGCATGCGAAAATATGCACATAGATTTGAAATATTCAGAGGTGTATGCTCGGATCCAAACCACGAACCAAGAAGTTAAATCTTATTTGATGGCAAATACCTATTATACAATTGAAGAATACCTAAATGACAAGAATTTGTGGAAATGATGAGCTGTTCACCTACACATTGTTATGTATTATGAAATTTAAATTTTATTTAATTCTTCAAAAAAAATATTATAACAAATTTGAAAAGATTAAGTTCTACTGAGTTTCTTGCTGATTCTTCTCGGTAGAAATTGACCTTCCGAATCAGCAGATATAAAATTTGACATTCATAAATGTTCTGTAAAAGACTTAAATTGAATAAAGATACTTTGATTTGATTTTATTGATTTGATCCCGGTATAATAGAAATGGAAATAGAAATTAATTTTGTTTCACATAACATTTTTACATTTACAATTACACTGTTATTATACTAATAAAAATAAAAAAGAAAACATTTTATGCAAACAGTATCGCTGGACTTCACACTAGGATTACCTGTGTCGTGAAGACCAGACTTCCCATTTTAGTGAAAGTATATTCGTAGGTGTGAGTAGGTGTGTGTATGTATGGATGTGTGTGTGTGTGATACGGGAAGGCAAACGAGCAAGCGAGTTGCCTGGTAAGTGATCACCGCCGCCCATGGACTTCAGCTACATTAAAAGTGCGGATGCATTGGCCGGCCCTTTAGGAAGGTGTAAGCTCGTTTCTTAAAGATTTGAATGTCGTACTGGTTCGGATACGCTGCGGGAAATTGATTCCACAATGAGGAGGTGCGTGGAAGAAAGTCGAGTTAAGCGCACGGTAGTAGACTGCCATCCATCCAGATTGTATGGAATCCTTTATTTCAGTTTATGGCGTATAGTATGGTGGTGGAATTTGGTAGCGGGTATTAATCCTTCTCTCCGGCTTGCTTTCGAGCTGATCGAAAACCAACACCGGTAAATGAGGAACAAAACTGACTTCTTATCTTAAATATTGACGTCGAGCGGATATTTTAACGAGTTCACGTCGAGTCACAGTGAAGTAAAGACAGTAAGAATTATTCGGCGCGATCGGAGTGATACCACTGTCTCACAGAAAACAATGTGACAGTTGTTGAACTGTAGATTAGATATTCATTGAGAAAATCTATACATCTCGACCGACCTTCGATCATTAACCCCTTTTTTTTATGTGATAGGTAGCAGACGAGCAGGCGGATCACCTGATGGTAAGCAATTGCCGCCGCTCATGGACACTTGCAACACCAGTGGAGTTACAAGTGCGCTGCCAACCTTGTATCCCCTTCCCCCCGGTGGGCCTCCGGTACCCTCACTCACTCGGCGAAACACAGCACAGGGGCTGCTTCACGCCGGTTTTCTGTGAGGCAGTGGTATCACTCCGGTCGAGCCGGCCCATTCATGCCGAAGCGTGGCTCTTCTACAGTTATAGAACCTATGTACTTTATACAGGGTGTAACAAAAACGGGGTATCATCCCAAAGTGAACCGATTCTGACACACTTTTCAAATCTCATATTACCTCTAGAGTTTTTAACCTGCCAAGTTAATATTTCGATTATTTCAATTCGCACCTCACTAATGAGCAATCAGCTGATAGGGATATTAACCTTTGACTGCTCGTTTTTGAATAGTACCCGCCCCTTGCATTCCTGAAAATTGTTTGCATACAAAATTTTATAAATAAATTACGGTAAGATTGTTTACCTTTTCCTAAAATTTTTTTTTATTATTTTGAAACTTTGCATATAGAATCTACACAAGTACACATTATTTCCCTCTATGGTTGATACCCCCTTTTTGTTACACCCTGTATACATTTTCTGGTTGTTGTGTTTTCTTTCTTATATAGATAAGGACAGTTGGTTTAGTACAAAATAAAACAAAGTATTAAAAACTCCTTAAAATTTATTATTTACTTACAAATTTAACAATATATAAATTACAATAAGCTATTTACAATCTATGTACACTATGAAACAACTACTTAGTAAAATGTTAAAATGTACAATTTTATCTACTTGCTAAAACAATGTGACAGTTGTTGAACTGTAGATTAGATATTCATTGAGAAAATCTATACATCTCGACCGACCTTCGATCATTAACCCCTTTTTTTTATGTGATAGGTAGCAGACGAGCAGGCGGATCACCTGATGGTAAGCAATTGCCGCCGCCCATGTACACATGCAACACCAGTGGAGTCACAAGTGCGATGCTAACCTTTTATCCCCTTCCCCCCCGATGGGCCTCCGGTACCCTCACTCACTCGGCGAAACACAGCACAGGAGCTGCTTCACGCCGGTTTTCTGTGAGGTTCCTTAATGGGGAGTAGGTATAATCTCAAAATTAAATAATGTTTAAATAAGGGTAAAGACGGGGAGAGCTTCAGCATGAAAGGGCCGGCGTAAACAGAGTGATACCCATACGGAGCACACGATTTCTTTACTACAAGACGAATGTGACATACCTACGTTGCATGCGAAATATGCACATAGATTTGAAATATCCAGAGGTGTATGCTCGGATCCAAACCACGATCCCGGTATAGACAACGCGTTTTTTTTATGTGATAGGTAGCAGACGAGCAGGCGGATCACCTGATGGTAAGCAATTGCCGCCGCCCATGTACACATGCAACACCAGTGGAGTCACAAGTGCGATGCTAACCTTTTATCCCCTTCCCCCCCGATGGGCCTCCGGTACCCTCACTCACTCGGCGAAACACAGCACAGGAGCTGCTTCACGCCGGTTTTCTGTGAGGCAGTGGTATCACTCCGGTCGAGCCGGCCCATTCTGCCGAAGCGTGGCTCTTCTACAGTTATAGAACCTATGTACTTTATACAGGGTGTAACAAAACGGGGTATCATCCCAAAGTGAACCGATTCTGACACACTTTTCAATCTCATATTACCTCTAAGTTTTTAACCTGCCAAGTTAATATTTCGATTATTTCAATTCGCACCTCACTAATGGCAATCAGCTGATAGGGATATTAACCTTTGACTGCTCGTTTTGAATAGTACCCGCCCCTTGCATTCCTGAAAATTGTTTGCATACAAAATTTTATAAATAAATTACGGTAAGATTGTTTACCTTTTCCTAAAATTTTTTTTTATTATTTTGAAACTTTGCATATAGAATCTACACAAGGTACACATTATTTCCCTCTATGGTTGATACCCCCTTTTTGTTACACCCTGTATACATTTTCTGGTTGTTGTGTTTTCTTTCTCATATAGATAAGGACAGTTGGTTTAGTACAAAATAAAACAAAGTATTAAAACTCCTTAAAATTTATTATTTACTTACAAATTTAACAATATATAAATTACAATAAGCTATTTACAATCTATATACACTATGAAACAACTACTTAGTAAAATGTTAAAATGTACAAATTTATCTACTTACTAAAACAATGTGACAGTTGTTGAACTGTAGATTAGATATTCATTGAGAAAATCTATGCATCTCGACCGACCTTCGATCATTAACCCCTTTTTTATGTGATAGGTAGCAGACAAGCAGGCGGATCACCTGATGGTAAGCAATTGCCGCCGCCCATGTACACATGCAACACCAGTGGAGTCACAAGTGCGATGCTAACCTTTTATCCCCTTCCCCCCCGATGGGCCTCCGGTACCCTCACTCACTCGGCGAAACACAGCACAGGAGCTGCTTCACGCCGGTTTTCTGTGAGGTTCCTTAATGGGGAGTAGGTATAATCTCAAAATTAAATAATGTTTAAATAAGGGTAAAGACGAGGAGAGCTTCAGCATGAAAGGGCCGGCGTAAACAGAGTGATACCCATACGCACACGATTTCTTTACTACAAGACGAATGTGACATACCTACGTTGCATGCGAAATATGCACATAGATTTGAAATATCCAGAGGCGTATGCTCGGAACCAAACCACAAACCACGAACTTAAATCTTATTTGATGGCAAATGCCTATTATACAATTGAAGAATACCTAAATGACAAGAATTTGTGGAAATGATGAACTGTTCACCTACACATTGTTATGTATTATGAAATTTAAATTTTATTTAATTCTTCAAAAAAATTATTATAACAAATTTGAAAAGATTAAGTTCTACTGAGTTTTGAGTTTTTAGAAATTGACCTTCCGAATCAGCAGTAGGTTAAAAAATTTGACATTCATAAAATAATGTTCTGTAAAAGTCTTACATTGAATAAAGATATTTTGATTTGATTTGATTGATTTGATCCCGTATAATAGACGACGCGTTCTTAATTTCTTATCCACTGAGAATAATAGCTAGCACCGCCCAAACAAGCTTTTTTTAATGATACAGGAAGGCAAACGAGCAAACGAATCGCCTGGTAAGTAATCACCGCCGCCCATGGACTTCAGCTACATTAAAAGTGCGGACGGCCACCCCTCTAGGAAGGTATAGGCTCATTTAAAGATTTGAATGTCGTACTGGTTCGGATACGCTGCTCAAAGTTGATTCCACAATGAGGAGGTGCGTGGCAGAAAGTCGAGTTAAGCGCACGGTAGTGGACTGCCATCCATCCAGATTGTATGGAATCCTTTATTTCAGTTTATGGCGTATAGTATGGTGGTGGAATTTGGTAGCGGGTTAATCCTTCTCTCCGGCTTGCTTTCGAGCTGATCGAAAACCAACACCGGTAAATGAGGAACATAAACTGACTTCTTATCTTAAATATTGACGTCGAGCGGATATTTTAACGAGTTCACGTCGAGTCACAGTGAAATAAAAACAGTAAGAAAATGGCCGCCTACCAAAATGATATAGTCCGAGGCAAGAAAGTGTAGTTATGATCTTGAGTGCGCAGAAACCAATTTTGATAGAAAGTCTTCTTTTTTACAAGTGCGCAAAATAACGGTCATCGCTATACTTTCGTGCCTCCAGCTATACCACTGGTTCACTGACAGAAACCCGGATTGATGCATTGTGGTGTGTTTCGTTGTGTGAGTAAGTTATCATGTTTACGTTAGTTAAAAACAGATTTCCCAATGAGGCCCAGTTTGGTGGAAAATAATTTTCGCTTTTGTGACTCTACCATCAGGTTATTCGTCAGCTTGTCTGCCACGCATCATATAAAAGTTCCGGAGTCGAACATAAAATGTCCCGCTTACAAGGTGCGTTCGTTGACTGATATTGTCGGTCCTAAACCCCTTTTCGGAGAGGTCAATCTGATATTCCATGGAGAGTGCACTTGTGACTGGGCACACACTTGTACACTATGATATATCCTTTCTTAATGGCTAATCGTTTAGATTGGCTACCATGGGCCTTTTTATAAAGACTAGTGCCCCGCCCTCACTTTGTTCCAAAAACCTTTCAAAGTCTTCCCAATAGATGGCGCTGGGTGTCGATTGCAGCGAGCCAAGGTTTGCCAAAAGCCTTGTAGTCTTTTGAGATTACTTCTTTATAAGTAGTATGAAAAGGGCGCCAAAAATGACAACCATTTATAATTTCACAGAGCCCTCACCGTAAAATTATGAAACACCCACTCCCAAAGTTGGTGATGCCATTCTCACTCCTCATTGGCGGTTAAATACTTTCAAACCGCGGTACAGTCTGTTACCATAACGGCCGCCATTATGGCAAGAACAAAATGGCCGTGCCTCTTTTTCCGGTATTAAGAGTATACTGTGACAGGCGTGGGGTGTAACTCAACAAAGTTTTAATTTCAGTTCGGAAGTCAGTCAAAAGGCCCCTTAATTTGCGCTTCGCATTTGCAATGAAATCTCCTTAAAGATATTGAGGGGGGGGGGGGGGGGAGAAGTACCCAGTATGACCTTGTTTTATCTCTTTCGATCGCTGACAGAATACGAAATGTGAAGAGAAATAAGTGGACAAGTGTGAGTCGGAGACGATGAGGGGTTCCGTAGGAGCAAGTAACATTATTTTATTTTTCACTAGCGGCCGCCCGCGACTGTTAATATAATTTTATAAATTGTACCCTATGTGTTATTCTGAGTTATACTAGCTGCTACCCGCGACTTCGTCCGCGACTTCGTCCGCGTGGAATAGTATCTTTGGGTAGTATTTTAACCCCTTACAACCCCTTTTTTGCAATAAAATGTAGCCGTTGTTCTTTCTCAGGGTCTAGACCATCTGTATACCAAAATCCATTTAAATCCGTTCAGTAGTTTAGGCGTGAAAGAGCAACAGACAGACAGACAGACAAAGTAACTTTCACATTTATAATATTAGTTAGGATTATTGTAAAGTTTCATCACATAAAAACAATCCTTGTCAAAAAAAACATGTCCCGTTACTCAGTTGTTCTACCGAACAAGTTGTGAGATCCATGTAATACCAATTATTAATTTTCAGTCCCTATTTAAGAGACTTTCTGTCTTAGGTTTTTTACGTATTCATCAAAGCTCACATCATCTCACAGTGATCATATCAATGTTAAAAATCTTTAACGTTCCAGTTTAGTACAATTATTTTGAAACCTCGACTTTTGAACAAAATGATATCTAATATATTTATTTGAAGCCAGTATTCTTTAAATTTTTATTAATAAATCAACGCTATTTGGTTTAGGTCCCCTAAGGTTGCCAGAATATTGACGAGACAACGGGACGCCTGCCATGTAAATATTAACTTTTTTCCATTAAGTATTACCAAATTATTCGTATGATTGTTACAGAAACAACGAGTGGACAAATATTTACGTTAATAAAATTGTTGAATGTTTCCGTGATAATTTCCGAGTATTTCACGTATTTGCAATATTGCAATTCAAATATTTCATTAATCGTGAAATCGAGTGCAATAAAATGTATTCAGTACAGAACTATACTAATTAAATCATGGTTACTCATTCAGAAACAACCAAAATCGTGCAGGTTTATAGCTAATTAATTGAATAGAAACCCGTACTTGTACAGGTTGTATCCGTGAACTTTTAAATCCTTTAAGTACGTGTTCTATCAACCATTCTGAGCAACATTTGTTCAACAACTTTCCCAAATTCGGCGAAAATTTTTTCGACTCCCCATATAAAATGATTAATTCACGTGACCGACTTTGTATGGAAAGAAAAAATTGTTTTATGTGAATTTTCAAAAGTCATGGAATAAAATATTGTTCAGAATGGTTGGAAGAACACGTAGTTAAAGGGATGTAAATGTTCACAGATACACCCTGTATTAATAAAAAAATCAAAGGTGCATTGGATTGGATTCATCCGTATGGGAGGCACGGTCTTATCCAACAACTTTCTAAAAGTAAAAGTATTAACCTATACTTATTGTTCCATTGCAAGGCTAATGCCTAAGTGATGTTGTCTCAATTTTTTTTTTTTTTTAATGCCTCCTTTATAGAAACCACGCTTGCCTAATTCGGATTGGTGATTATAAGCAGCTATGTTCGAAAAATTCGAAACATACCCAGTACCTACTTTTTGCTTGATCCAGGACCCCTAGATCATGGCCCGGTACTTAAAAAATTGACCTTCCGAATCAGCAGTAGATTATAAAATTTGACATTCATAAATGTTCTGTAAAGGACTTAAATTGAATAAAGTGATTTTTGATTTTGATTTTGAAACTTAAACAGATATTTGTTGATTGAGGTTGTTGATGTAACTTCGTTGATTCTGGTATCCATTGTACAAGAAAATATTAGGTTGAGACCTATCTACTTTATATTTTTCCTGAGGTTGTCTCAATCTTTTTTTAGACTACATCGTGTACGTTGCCCTGGTCACAAACTAAGGTTTTCGCTTGGACTATGGAAACCAGGAACAACGAAAGAACCACAGAAACCCAGACTCATCACAAATATCTGTTTCAAGTAAAATTTGTGTTAGTGCGGGAATCGAACCCGCGACCCTTGAGTATCAACTGGCGTTCAAACCATAGCGCAAAACGTGTCGTCAAAATTGATCTAATATCTTTGCACTCAAGTGTACGCTGACAGTAATTAGATTTGTGTCCACATTCCGCATTATCATAATGATTATTAATTAATGTTGCTATTAATTGAAGGCAATGCCTTGAATATATTTAGGTAAAATGTTGCCATAATGCAAATTTTGTAGGTGCCGCAAAATCAATTGTTGCCGCCCACAGACACTTGCAACACCAGTGGAGTCAAAAGTACGCTGCCAACATTATTACCCTTCCCCCACCCTCCGATTGGGCGTCCGCTACCCTTACTCATAACACAGCACAGGCGCTCCTTCACGCCGGTCTTCTGTGAGGCCAGGGTATCACTCACATCGAGCCGGCCCATTCATGCCGAAGTGTGGCTTTGCCATTGTCAATGTTATCTCACTGTCAATAATTGGAACACAAAACAAAACATAACATCAAGCAAAATGGGTTGTTCATTCCAAACAATTATTGTTCTGTTGTAATTAAATTCCTTTATACCACTGGTATCAATTTCTAAGTTAATTACTTTTGTTTACACCACTCCACCAATGGGGCTTAATTTTAACCCTTATTCCAATGGCTTAAGGATCAAATTGTAAGTCACTCGAGGATATACGGTTTACAACTGCAGCTGACTGTACTTTGTTTTATAAATAAACATTAATTAAATTAACAATAACTGTTAGGTAACAACATTTAAGGCAGCTTTTACTGTAGAAGAGCCACGCTTTGGCATAAATAGGCCGGCTCGACCGGAGTGATACCACGGCCTTACAGAAAACCGGCTTGAAACAGCGCCTGCGCTGTGTTTCGTCCAGTGAGTGAGGGTACTGACACCCAATGCGGGGAAAGGAGTTAAAGTTTGGCAGCGCATTTGTGACTCTACTGGTGTTGCATGTATCAATGGGCGGCGGCAATCGCTTACCATCAGGTGATCCGTCTTCTCGTCTGTCCACCTATCACATAAAAAACCCCCTATGCTACATTTCAATATCATTTTTGAGAAGCATCAGGTAATCCGTCTTCTCGTCTGTCACCTATCACATTGAAAACCCCCTATGCTACATTTCAAAATCTTTTTTAAAAAGCATTAATTTAAATGCTACGATGCTACGAGACTACGCCGTAGTAAAACGTAGTTTCGTAGTAGTTGCTACGACATGGAAACCTGTGAATAGGTATTTGACAAAAAAAAATTATGTGTTTAATCAAAAGACCTCTCAATTTAAGAAACATTATTGAAAGAATTGCTCGATTCTGATTTGAATCACCTGAGATATCACAACTTTAGAGCACATATTTGGGCAGCCCAAAACGCTCTATACAAATGGCTTCAGGCAAGTGACGTCACACGCCCGTATCTTGTATGCGCGTCTAGTAAATTTTGTTTGGTAGCTATATCAAATGTTTCGTTTATGTAAATGGTTTCATAATAAAAGTTGGTGAAAAATGTACGGGTAGTTCGATGATATATATATTTTTTTAATTTTAACTTTAAAATAGACTTGCCCATGAACTTTGAATGCTCATAAAACCAGCTAGACGTTATATTTTTAACTGAAAATGTTGGCCATTGGTTCTCATTTACCAGTATTTGGAAAAGTATAATATTTTTTACTATATCGAGATTAGTCAAATACCCTATTGTTATAACCAGACAAAACCAGATCGGGTCATACGAAATACGGACTTATATAATACGTTTTAAGGTATATTTTTGTTTGTGAAGAGGTCGCCCGCATATTCGCTCGCGTGGATTTCAGTTTGCCTGATATGCCGTTATTCATAAAAGCGTAGATAAAAATAAAATAAATAGTCGTAAGATAAGCGAATTGAGGCTTTTTTATCTTAAAGGTGGGAAAACTCAGACAGATCCTGATGGTTGGCGACTGTCACCGCCCGTGGACACCTGTGGAGTCACAAAGTGGATTGCCAACTTTTACCTCTTCCCCTCGAATTGGGCCTCTGGTGCCGTTACTCACTTTGCGGAACACAGCGCAGATGCTGCTTTACCCCGTGTTTTTTGTTATTCCAGTCAAACCAACCCATGCCGAAGCGTAGTTCTCCCATGGTAATACCTTGATAATCGCGCGCATTGTTCCATCATTGTCAAGCAGGTTGAAAAGGACACGTGTCACGCGTCGACGTTAAGACTTAAAAGAATATAAGTCAACAAAAAGTTTTCAGAAAATATTAGGAACAAATGCGTTACCGATAATGTCTTGTCGATCATGTCTTTTATAAGTTAGTACAAGCAAACAAACAGAAAAACAAAAATAAACTTATATTACACTTATTTATTTATTTTTAAACAATTATACTTTTTACTTAACACACTTCTTCAAGTACATAAATGATATGGAAGACCATGTTACATATTTCAAATAAATTATATTTTAATTTCTTAAAAATGCAATCTATTTATGAATTTTCAATTCTGATATTATGTGCGTTGAATTATATATAATTCAATTTAGTTTAAATTATTTTAATTAATAATTAAATTGTCACTTCATTCGTATCTTATGGTTGTTTTACACGTACCACACCATAAAGCATAAAAGTGTGTTCATGAATAACACACTTAGAATTTTTCAAAAAATGTCTTTAGTATTTTTTTGTGCCTAATTTGTGTCATCTGTCTGTATCATAATTTAATAAACGTATTTTGTTTTTTCTTTTTTTCTTTCTAGTCACTTGATTCGAAAGCTTTATTGAGTACAAAATATTACAGAACTTAATACTCATCCTGGTTAATAAAAATAA
This sequence comes from Cnaphalocrocis medinalis, assembly GCA_014851415.1. Lineage (NCBI taxonomy): Eukaryota > Metazoa > Arthropoda > Insecta > Lepidoptera > Crambidae > Cnaphalocrocis > Cnaphalocrocis medinalis. The sequence continues at coordinate 1,823,183 of CM026297.1, forward strand.
AATAATAACATATTACTTGATTCGTTTTAAGACCGAATAATTATTTGGCGCTTTGGCAAAAAAAAAAAATTTAATGTCCCAAGTAGCAAAACAGGATGTTATTGACAAATGTAATAAATTATTTTTTAAATGAAATGTAGTAAGGTTTAAAATAAGTACATACAATAATTATTGATGCTTAGGCCAATCTGTAAAATTTTTCAAAAGAGTTGGGCGACAGATTTTGACTAAAAATATTTGACCAAAACCGATCACATTTGAAACAGCCTTTCAAAACAACTTGCCTGACTTTTTTATTATAATGTTATCGTATATTTTTTTAATGTTAAATAGCCACCTTAAATAACTCCACCAAAAGTGGTCAGAAGTTCGAAGCACGAAGATCCCAAACTGCACGTCTTAAAAATTTTAAAGTTTTTATGTATTTTGGTGTGGTAATGGTAAACAACACTTAAAACTATAGTAACAACATAAATATAATATTTTTGCACACTAATCAGCCGCTACAGCAAGCCTTTCTAATTTTAAAATTTTTTATTAAAAATTATTAATTTTACAAAAATTACTAAAATTTGACTAGATTTCAACGATTTCCCTAAATCAATTTTCAATTATAGAAGTTAGTACATTATTAACTAAATAAATTATTTAACTTAAAACATCATTATTATATGTGCAATAAAAACTATGTTATTTTTCGATGTGAGACATCGTAACATCTAAAATTATATATTTATTAGAAGGAAGATAAGTCGAAATATGGCAGTTAACGCCTATTGAAGAAACAGGCTGTCTCAGTCCACAGCTGGACGCAGGCCTCCTTCATGCCAGGCCTAACACAAGGCTTTCCCATGTTCTCCCGAGATCAACCGCCCATCATGGAAAATGGTTAGTAATCGTACACCACTTTTGACTGTGATTGTACACCACTTTAAATGAGATGGTAAACCACTTTTAAATGAAATTGTACAGTCGAGTTCAAAAATATGTATACACTTTAGGACCTTGTCACAGTACATATGTATAAGAAAACGACTTCCACTTTCTTATAAATATGTATTGTGACAAGGTCCTAAAGTGTATACATATTTTTGAACTCGACTTTACACCACTTTTCAATGAGATTGTACACAGTTTTAAATGAGATTGTACACTACTTTCAAATGAGAATGTACAAAACTTTGAACACATATTGAGTTGTGAAAACCAAAAAATGCACTTGAAACTCAATACTTATAGCACATAATGTAATACTGCGTATGAGCAATAGCAAAAAAAAAAGTTTGTTTTAAAGTTAAATATTAATATTGTAGATTGTTTAAATGTCTATCTTCCTCCTTATATTTTATGGTACCATTTAGATTGGCACATCCAAATGCTACAAACTTTAGTACACTCTGTAACAAAACACTCTCAAAAACCGCAGTTGAACTGTCCCGATTATTCTAAATTATTATCACAACACTTCTAAAAATTCAATATATTATCTACATTTAGTTTAGACTTTTGTTATCTATTCGGCTCCACATCGGCCGTAACCACGAAGGTATTATGTTTCTTACAAGGCGAATCGTCTACGCCATAGAAACATACACTCCTTTGCGGATAAACTTTAGGCTTAAATTCGACTGAGGAACCCAAATTTCTTGGCAGTGTTTTCGATTTCTTACAACTAAAGTCACTTTTCAAACAATAATCGTAGATTAACTTTGGTCCTTCTCTAAAATATTGGCTGTAGTAGCCGTCTGAGTCGAAGTATAGACTCTTTGAGTGGTCGCAGTATGGGTAGTAAGACCCCTCTGGACGGACCCGGGGCTCCCGTAAGGGGTCGTAGGCCCAGGACGCAGGGGGCATCGGGGCCCACGGCGGGGGCCCCGGGGGTCATCCTCAGCGAATCGGTTTGGAGACTATGATGACGTCGGGGGCGGACCGGGTGGTCTCAGCGCTCATGGGGCGGCGGTCTGACATCTTTTTGTCTGTAACAAAAAAAAAAAAAAAATTACAAGGATGAGCCCACAACCATTTTTGAGGTTTGGATCACCTACCACAGCTTTGTACGAACCGTCGCGTCGCGTCGTACATTTATTAAGTACTAGCGGCCGCCCGCGACTTCGTCCGCGTGGAAAAGTAACTTTTTACCCCCCCCTTTTAACCCCTTACAACCCCTTTTTCGCAATAAAAAGTAGCCTATGTCCTTTCTCAGGGTCTAGAACATCTGTTACCAAATTTCATTTAAATCCGTTCAGTGGTTTTGGCGTGAAAGAGTAACAGACAGTCAGACAGACAGACAGACAGAGTTACTTTCGCATTTATAATATTAGTATGGATGTAAAATATGCGTAGCAACGCCTTAAGCATATCAACCATATTTGTGTAGCGGTGCCCTTATCGACGCGAGTAAGAAAAGGCGTAATTTTTCTTACAATATCATGACTGTGGGAGAGTCTCGCTTCGGCATGAATGGGCCGGCTCGTCCGGAGTGATACCACGGCCTCATAAGAGACCAGCGTGAAGCAGCGCTTGCGCTGTAATTCGTCGAGCGAGTGACGGTACCGGAGGCCCCATTGGAGAGAAAGGGGGTTAAAGGTTGTCAACGCACTCGTAACTACTGGTGTTGCAGGTATCTATGCGGCAGCTATCGCTTATCATCAGGTGATCTGTCAGCTCGTCTGCCACCTATCAAAAAAAAAAACCGTTGTTCGCAATCAACTTACGTGATTTAACAGGTGGGTGTTGAGGCACCTGACTCAGCAACTCGATGGTGATCTCTGAAGTGTTGGTCTGAGCTGGAGGAGAAGGCCTGGCGATGGTTGCGCCGGAGTAGCCGAAAGTGGAAAATCCGGGACCGTTGCTGCCAGAGCCTGTGCAAAAAATCATCATCATCATTAGCAACCCACACTCGTCCACTGCTGGACTGGACTCTTAGCCCGGCAGGACCCCGAGACCACGGCCCTGTACGTAAACCACAACGTAAACAATTAAAGCAATGAGGCGTTATGTATTGTTGTACAAATTTCTACAATCTATGTGGATATTTCTACCATTCGCTGGCGGAGAGATAAGATAAGATAAGATAACTTTTATTGGCCATAAAACAGTACATAGAACAGTAGCGCTACCATGAGTTTACAGTGACAGAACTCGCTAGCGTCTGCGTAAAAAAAATGTATGAAAAAGTGTACAGCGCCTCTAGCGGTCACTTGAGAAACTAAAATCTGGAGTTGTCAAATTGAAACGTATTCGCTAGCGAGTAGCGTTTACGTAGCGCTACGAGTTGTCATTGAAAACTGACATAACGTAAACTATTGCTCTGTCTCTTTCAAAGCATCACAATGAAGAGACAAAGCGATAGTTTGAAGGACAAGCACGTCACTTTCTGCGTAAACAATACGCATCGCTATCGACTAACGCTAGCGAGGTTACGTGTTTACGTAAACGCCCGTTTACTCGCTATCGACGGTAGTAACGTTACGTTACTTTTCGATGCCAACTCATGGTAGCGCTACAGTATACAGCAAGGTAAGTGGACGAACTAACAAGACACAACAAAAATAACAACAAAAACATTTGCTGCAGCAGCCAGTAACCACTGCAGCGCTGATTTTCAGGCTGAGCGTTTCTGAGAGGGATAACCAATTTTCATTCCCCACGATATTTTACCTCAACATCAAGCTAAATGGTAGAAAATCGCACATAAATAATTGTTCGAGAAATCCAGAGATAATAAATAAATTGAGACAACAACACATACATTGTCCTGGTCCCAAACTAAGGTTTTCCCTTGTGCTATGGAAACCAGAAACAACGAAGGAACCACAACACCCAGACTCAACACAAATTTCTGTTTCATCAACAAACATTTGTATCGGTGCGGGAATCGAACACACGACCCTTAGGTCTCAACCGGCGCTCAAACCATTGCGCTAAACGGGTCGTCAGATACGAGTATTTTAATGTATTGCCATTTCCAAGGCATCTAAAACATGTAGCTGAGAAAAACCGCCACACTATCTATTCATGAAAAAAGCAGTACAATTTCAGTAACGTTTCAGAAAATAACGTGAATAGGTACAATTCAGTAACTTGTATGAAAATATAAAAAAAATACCTTTTTGAAATTTTATCTCATCTCCGGCGCAACTATTATGAAAATAACTTTACAAAACAGTGGCTGTTTCTAACTTTGTAGTCTAAAAACTGTTTGCACAGACAACGCTTTGTATCCGATACTGTTATGGCGTTTATCTAGAAAAGAGTGGAAAAACTAAATTTGTTCTCAGAAATAAAACGGAGATCAAAAGAAATTGTTCTTTTTAGTAGGTATTTTTTTTTCTATGGGTGCAAAGCTTGCTTTGTTTTTCTTATTTCATGTCAGAAACACCTAAGTACCTAAATAAATCTGAAATCAAAACTGACCCTGTAACTCCTCGTTTTCTAGTGGTATAATAAGGTCCTAAGTCACTCAGAGGGCAATGGAGAGGGCTATGCTCGGAATCTCCGTGCGTGATCGTGTCAGAAATGATGAGATCCGCAGGAGATCTAAGGTCACGGACATAGCCCAAAGAATTGCGTGGCTGAAGTGGCAATGGGCAGGGCACATTGCGAGAAGAACAGACGGCCGTTGGGGTAGAAAGGTCCTTGAATGGAGGCCACGTGCAGGAGGCCGCAGCCGTGGCAGGCCTCCCACCAGGTGGACCGACGATCTCGTGAAGGTCGCGGGAGTTCCTTCGATGCGGGTGGCACAGGACCCATCTGTGTGGAGAACTTTGGGGGAGGCCTATGTCCAGCAGTGGACGTCTATTGGCTGAAATGATGAATAAGGTCCTGGGTTTGATTCCAAGGTCGAGAAAAAAGTATGTTTCGAATATTTCGAATATTGTGATCGCCATTTCGCATTAGGCAAGCGTGGTGAGTTAAGCCTAATCCCATCATAGTAGCGATGACTTGATTTCTATGATGGAGGCCATTGTCCTGCAGTGGGACAGTATAGGCTGATACTTTACTTCTTGTAAGTTCCCCGGTCTTTCCAATTCTATGACTGGCGGTAATCGCTAACCATCAGGATACCCATCTGCTCATCTGCCACTTCGTCATCAGCAACCCACACTTGTCCACTGCTGGACAAAGGTCTCCCCTAATGCACGCCACTGCTCTCGATTTTCGGCCACTCTCATCCAGCCCACTCCAGCCAGCTTTCGAAGGTCATCATCCCATCTTGTCGCAGGGCGTCCAACACTACGCTTACCGAGTCGCGGTCTCCACTCAAGGACTTTACGTCTCCAACGGTTGTCAGTCTGCTATCACATAACAACTCACCATCAGAACTGGGCGCAGTCTCCGCCTGGAAAAGACTTTCCCTGGTCTGACACCCTGATTCCTTTGTATCAGGAGCACCAACAGACACATCCCTTATCTCTTTCTTCTCTCTACCCTCGTCACTTTCCTTCAAGCTGCGACTCTTAATTGATTCTTCCTTCTTGCTCGTGTCGCTTCGTCTTGCTCTTCCGTTGTGTTCGATCATCACGTTTTCCGTGACTACAGGGATTTTGGAAGGTCTTCTCCATGGCTCCTCTTCAGGGTCTAGGGTTATTTCGGGGAATTCTGAGTCGACGCTGCTAGGCTGCGGAAGAAGATTCAAAATTACTATTTGAGATTTAGCTTTTTATCCTCATAGTGCTTAATTTTGCTCCTTTACTGGATATTCGAACATAATTGACTGGCCGAATGGCGACCCTGCCTCATAAGCCAAAGGTCGCAGGTTCGATCCCCTCCCTGGATAAAACATCCGTGTGTTCATCACTTGTCTTTGTTCAGTGTCTGGGAGTGTTTTCTGATATTTGTCACACAAGTGCTTACCTAAGCTACTATAATAAGTACGAAGCCAGGTCAATGTATGAGATGTTGTGTGAATTTATTACCTACTAGTGGCCCGCCCTCACTTCGTTTCAGGGCAGTAGTTCCACTGTCTACCAATAGATGGCGCTGGGTGTTGATTGTATCGCGCAAGTTTTTCGTGTTTTTGGTTTACCTACCTATAAGCCCTGGCGTGGAATATGACATTAACCACTTTATAAATAGTATAGATTATGGTTTGGGATACGTTCATCTAAGTTTCGCAATCTTTTGACAAGGATATTATAGTGTGTACATACTTTACCACTTAGCACTCATATATCTCTGACTATAGATTATAATCCAGGACTCAAATTGTTCCTATTACGAGTATAGGCCAATATTGGCTCCTGTACTATAGTACAAGCGCTCTTCATTTCACACAATTACCCCTCCGATACGGTTCGAACACGAGCTGTTTGGATTGCCAACGAACCAGTTTACATGGGAACTCAATTAATGAGTGAATCCGACGGATTTTGCTAGTACACGCGGTACAGTAGAGATGCCCCGTTGATCTAGTAGTTTAATAAGTACCGGCGGGGCCCTCGGGCTCCCAGGTTCGATTTCCCGGGTCGAGTAAAAAGTATGTTTCGATTTTTCGAACATAGCTCGGGTTTGTGATCACCAATCCGCCTATTAAGCCTAATCCCATCATAGTAGCGATGACTTGATTTATATGATAGAGCCCTTTGCCCTGCAGTGGGACAGTATAAAGGATTATACTTTACTTTATCGAGTAGTAGATGTTTAGTTCTACAGTACGCACATCATATAGTCAGCGGCATCTAACAATAGCGATGACCGTTAGTTTGCGCACTAGTGAAAAGAAGACTTTCCACCAAAATTGGTTTCTGCATACTCAAGGTCATCGCTATTGTTTCATGCCTCAGACTATTATTGTTAGGTGTCCGCAGAAAACCAGCGTCGAGGCACACTGTGTCCCGACGTATAGCTGAGCTGAGGGGACCTTTTTGGCACCTATTAGATTTAGATTGTTGTATGTTATATTAGATTATAGATATAAGATTTTGAACTGTATTTTGAACTCTAAAACATACCTACATAATTATCTGCATTTTGGGTGCCAAATAAACTTTTTCTATTCTATTCAATTTTTTTTTATGAGATAGGAGGCAGACAAACAGACGGATTACCAGATGGTAAGCGATTACCGCCGCCCATGGATTACCGCAACACCAGAGGAGTAGCAAATGCGCTGCCGACTTTTTAAGAAGAAATACGCTCACTTTTTGAAGGTTTGTAGGTCGTATCGGTTCGGAAATATCGCTAGTGACAGTTCATTCCATAGTTTTGTAGTTCGAGGCAGAAAGTTGAAACGAAACGCACAGTTGAAGATTGCCAAGCATCTAAATGATGTGGGAACTGTTGTCGAGTGGAACGGTGGCGAAATGAAGCGGCAGGGATCAATCCGAACAATTCCTCAGAGCATTCCCCATTGTATAACCGGTAGGATATACACATTTAGCAGGATTTTCACACAAGATAGCCCCCATTAGCTCGTTATTCCGACCAGTCCATGTCGAGGCTTGTTCACTCCAGCTGTACCAATCAGTTCCGTCTATTGAGGGCATACAGGGAAACCGTCTGTAGCGCCATTGTAATCCTAATCACGTATGATTGGGTCTCTAATTGCCTTTGATTAGTATCTAATTGCCTTTCTATATTGTATCTATCTTCTATACCTACTATTAATAAAATTGTGGGAGAGCCACGCTTCGGCATGAATGGGCCGGCTCGACCGAGAGTGTTACCACTGCCTCACAGAAGACCGGCGTGACCCCTGTGCTGTGTTTTCGAGTGAGGGTGAGGGTACCGGAGGCCCACCCGGGGGGAAGGGGATAAAAAGTTTGGCAGCGAACTTGTGACTCAACTGGTGCTGCAGGCGTCTTTAGGCGGCGGCAATCGCTTACCATCAGGTGATCCGTTTGCTCGTCTGCCAGCTAACACATTAAAACATTTGGAATCACACCATTTAACAAATAACCAAATTTTTTTTTATGTGATAGGTAGCAGACGAGCAGGCGGATCACCTGATGGTAAGCAATTATCCCCTTCCCCCCCGAAGGGCCTCCGATATCCTCACTCACTCGGCGAAACACAGCACAGGAGCTGCTTCACGCCGGTTTTCTGTGAGGCAGTGGGATCACTCCGGTCGAGCCGGCCCATTCATGCCGAAGCATGGCTCTCCCACAGTAAAATTAAATATCAATGTAACATATTATATACCTTATGTTTGGAAAAGCTTCTCTGCCTCTTGAACATCTCATTGGTATGGTTCTCCCTCTCTAAGCTGACTCGGGGCTCGCTGTCTCTCTCTAACCTCTTGGCGTCGAGAGTGAGACGGCTGCCAACCAGACTGTCAAGGCGGTCTTCACATGATTGGCGAATGTGTTCCTGTGGAAACATTAATTTATTAGAAACATAGCGGCCGCCTGCGACTTCACCCGTGGAAAAATAACTTTTTACCCCCCTTTTAACCCCTTACAAACCCCCTTTTCCGCAATAAAAAGTAGCCCTATGTTCTTTCTCAGAGGTCTAGATTATCCTGTATACCAAAATTTCAAGTTAATATCCGTTGTGAGTAGGTTTTTGGCGTGAAAGAGTAACAGACAGACGGACAGAGTGACTTTTCGCTTATAATATTAGTATGGATAGTGGGTCCGCCCTTACTTTCGGTTTCGGGGAAAGTAGTTCTCTGTCTACCAATAGATGGGACGCTGGGAGGTCCAATACATCGCGCAAAGGGTTTCGTGTTTTTCGGTTTACCTATAAGCTCTGACGTGGACTATGAGATTAAATCTTTATTAAATAGAAGAAGATATAAGAATCATCATCAGCCTTGCCCCATCCTTCCTTGGGAGTTGGATACGATTGGCACAGGGTCGATCTGTGTGGGGAACATTGGGGAAGGCCAGTGGTGACATCTACCATCGCCCGAAGAAAGAAGTTCGCACTACAGTACCATCGAACCAACAGCAGATGGCGCTAATTTGACCGTCCCATACAAGATTCAAATTCTCCTATGATCCTACATTGCGAAAGCAAAGGTTGCATGTCTACTTGGAACATATAACGACAAACCAAGATGGTACACTGGATCTTGGTCCCCGAGCCAATACCACCAGACTCGGCGGAAGATCTTCCCTTTTCATGGGGAACATTCCCAACTTCATAGGCTTTATGTCCAGCAGTGGACGTCTATTAGCTGAAATGATGATCATCATCAGCCTGTTGCGGTCCATAGCTGGACTTAGGCCTCTTCAAATGTTCGCCGATACATTTTAAAACTAAGGGGAGTACTATCTTCTATCTATATCTTCTATACTATTTATAAAGAGATAACTTCTATAGTCAACGACAAGCCTTATACGTAAACCGAAAACACGAAACGCTTGCGCGATGTAATTAGACACAGCGCCATCTATTGGTTCAAACGTCTACAGATGAGTGAACATTGAAAGCCAGAGGTGGCACAAGGCTAGTTAGTTTCGATTCGTATGCACTTCAATTATTTAGAGTATGTTTCAAAGGACTGAATTCAAACTACAATATTGGTATGTCCTTTGCAGGGATGACAGGTGTTCCGCTGTGAAATGTAACTGGAATATGATTCAACAATAGGACGCGAATTCTTGTATGATAAAATGGGATACCCCATCAAAAACATAAATGTGAGATGGTAGCCAAGGTAAAAAAAAAGGTTTTTTTGAATAGGCATGACGAATTATAATTTTTAATATCTTATGCCATCGTAAGATTCCTCAATCTTTCCGAGATAGGTATCACGATTTGAAAATTACAGTTTTGTACTTGATCAAAAACGCTCCATACAAAATCACTACATATCCGTGACGTCATAAATACCTATATATTCTATCTATGCGAGGCGTATACATTTTGTATGAGAGCTATGTGAAATGTTGCGTTTAGACAACTACTTTCTTAATATACATTACTTTAAATTTGATGTGCTATCCAATGATAACCGGATTTTTGGATAATTTAACACTTTAAAATCGACTTTCAACGTCCACATTTCGGCGATCATACAGACAGATACACGAAATATTTTTAAATTTTAACTAGCACAGAGTTATTTTCGATTTCAAATCTATCATGACATCAATCAATTTCATAAAATTTTAGGACCAGTCGTCTCGCCTATTCTACACAGTATAATTATGTTTGACACCGTTAAGCATTATTGCAGCATATGCTGAGTTTGGATCTTATTGACCACCTATCTGTCTATATGTAAGCACGTTATGTTTCTCTCTGTTCTCGTTTGTACCTACTTCTTATTATATATTCTGTGTCTTACTACTGTTGTGTTGTATCTCTTCTTGTGTGGTCAATAAATGTTTTACTTACTTACTTACTATTGCATTTTTTTACACGTTGTACGGTGGCCAGCACATCAAGTTACTACAATCTGTCAAATTTCTTCAATCGAACCTCACTTTTATGTCAAACGTGTTTGGTTCAATATCAACCTAGGAAATTTGACACATTGTAGTAACTTGATGTGCTGGCCACTGTACCTATAGTCGGTTCGATGTAAACGACAAAGTTAAATATTATCATGGAAAAGCAATAAACTGCGTAACGCGCGTTGACTGTCAGGGGCCGGCGAAAGATAGATAGATAGATACTCTTTATTGCACAACACATTACAGAACTTAATGCTAATAGTAAATACAATATCGGCGGCCTTATCGCTAATAGCGATCTCTTCCAGACAACCTTTGAGTAGAGGAATAATGCAGCGAATAGGTACTTTTGGTCGGAACGATGCCTTTAACTGAATTGAATTTTTTTATTTTGATTTTTGATTGGCGTTGTCCACTTACCTTAATAATCTTGTGATCCTGGTACAACTTCCTGATGCACTTAAAGAGGAAGATGAAGCTCATCCCAGACAGGATCAGGGAGAAGATCACGAGGATCACCAGGATGTGAGGCTGGCTTATCATTGATGACGTCTCCGTCTAGATCAACGGAAAAAAAAATCAACAATAGGGAGATATCTCTTATTTTTTATGTTGAGGACAATGAATATGACCTGACTTCCCCTTATGGTAAGCGGCCGTGAGTTCCAAATTTGAGGTGTACAGGCACAAAAGAACAGACAAAGTACCTATAGAATCTGTCATTACTGCTTCCTCGTCATTCGTTTAAGAATTTCATGAATAGCAGATACTTTGGTATTTACCTGCTACCTGCAGAATTTTGCACTGGGGTCTGGTACCTTAGAGTAAACAGTGATGATAGCTTAGAGCAATGGTAGCCCTGTGGTTAAGAACGTTCTTTCCATAATAGAGGTTCACGGTTTGAATCCGAGCATGTACCTTTGGTCTAGTGGATAAAAGCCATGATCTTGGGGTCAATTCTCAGGTCGACCAAAAGTATGTTTCGAATTTTTCGAACATAGTTCGAGTTTCTTCCCGAGATCACGGCTCAGTACTTAAAAACCACTATAATCAACGGGGCGTATGCTAAATAAGTAGTTTTTTTTAGTTTTTTTTTTATTGTAGGTATTTTGTTACATTATGGCAATAAAGTGTATCATATTTTATCATTTACCTTGCAACCCTCAGGGTCCTCGTCGGCCTTCAGCCTGCAGTGAGCATAGTTGTCACAGCGCAGTACGGCATCGATGCAGGTGTTATCTTCGCAGTCAAATTCCTTGCCTTCAATGCATTTTTCTACAAATTGATTGATGAATAAATATTTTTTATTTTAAAAAACAGTTAAGGGTATTTTTACCAAGGCCATTATTTCACAATTAGGTGTCTTGATAACAAAAAAAAAACTAAAAATGTTGTTAATTAAAACAATAAGGAAGCGATCTCATGTTTCGGAGGTCAAGACTCGTTTATGGTTGCTGAACCAATGGACCCGATTCGTCCGACGAATGAGTCCGTATAATCGGATGTTCGGATTATCGATATTCGGATAATCGGGACTCTACTGTATTGAATTTTGAAGCCCTCACCATCCTTCGTAGAGTCCAGGGTCCTGAAGGCGGTGAAACTGGCGTTAAACTTGGACGTCCTTGCGATCATGGACGCAAAGAATCGAATGTACATCTCGTTACCATCGCTCGTAACTGAGTTAGCAACTGATCCGCAGTAGTGAGCAAGCCTGGAAAGAAACATCAGGTCTTTTACAGGAAAAAGTACAATTGGGCATTTGACTAATCTCGATATAGTAAAAAATATTGATACTCTATCAAAATATTGGTAAATAAGAACCAATGGCCAACATTTTCAGTTAAAAATATAACGTCTAGCTGGTTTTGTTAGCATTCAAAGTTTCATGGGCAAGTCGATTTTTAAAGTATAAAATTAAAAAGGAAAAAATTATATCAGTGAACTACCCGTACATTTTCCACCAACTTTTATTATAAAACCATTTACTTAAACGAAAATTTGATATAGCTACCAAACAAAATTTACTAGACGCGCACAAAAGTTTGAGTTGTGACGTCACAATTCAATAGCCATTTGTATAGAGCGTTTTTGGGCTTGCCCAAAATATGTGCTCTTAAAGTTGTGATATCTCAGGTAATACAAATGAAAATCAAGTGATTCTTTCAACGATGTTTCTTAAATTGTGGCGTCTTTTGATTAAACACATAAAAAAATTTTAGTCAAATACCCAATTCAGTCTGCTCGCTTGCCACCTATCATAAAACATGCTTACACGAGTAAGTGCTTGTCTTCCACCTATTTAATAAAAAACACAGCTTCGACCTTAAATGGTCTAGGCGTGATTAGGCGATGCCCTAATTCCGTACTGGAGAACTACTACAGTACTAAGGAATGCTTCAACAAAACCACAATGTGTTTTGATCTAACTAGTTATCACAGACTAAGGAAAAGATAATGTTAGTTATATTGACAAAATGTCAAGCACACAAATTATTATGTAGTATCAAAAAAACATAATACATGCGCGAGGTAAAACAGCACAACGCAGTCTGTTGTCCAAATTAGGGACTATTTTTATACTGAATGGGTTCTAGACAAGGCCAGAGGGTCTAATTTGAAGTCGACGTTACGACCGAATCGGAGTTTCCTCTCTTTCACATGCGCTGTACGCGCTTTTGTTTGAATGTGACAGGTATATTCTCATTCGTTACGGGACGTCTTCGTTGTAAGCCACCAGGCCGTCCCACTCCGCGTGTAGGTATCGAACTTGCAAGTACATGCGGCGTCCCCTCCGGAGGGGCAAATTAGTGGAAAATCACGAACGAGCGGCGACGCACGCGCGACAGTTGCTTGCGATAGAAAGAGAACGCACTTCTAGGTATGAATAATGGTAGGCATTGAACGCTGAGCGGTCGGAATTTCAACGTTATGTTATGGTAGTAACTATAAAACAATCTCACTTGGCAGGGTACTCCAATATTGATCCAAATACTTGTATTACATTTTCTTCGCACTCGTTTGGTTTTTCTAGATCATAGGATGAAAAGTTGAGGTAAATCTGAAAAAGAGGCATTACAATTTCATCTCGGACAATGGTCAAACACCGTAATCGTCGTTCATTACCTTAATAATAATATTATAATAATATTTCACTACATCACATAGGTACATTGATCTGACTCTGAGATAGGTAGCTCAAGCACCTGTGTTACAGATATCAGAACCAACAGTGGAATTAAAAATATATACATATAATACTTTTCTTTTATAAATACATACTATAATACATAGAAAAACACCCAGACCAATACAAACAAACATGTTCATGCACACAAATGTTTGTACTGTGCGGGGATCGAACCCGCAACCCTTGGCCCAGACGCAGCATTCACTACCACTGAACTAAACGGGTCGTCATTTAATTAAACTGTCACTTAATGTCGTAAGGCCCAGACAGCAGAGATAATGGAAAAGCAATTGTTTTATGCCTTTTAAAAGGCTTTGGGTCTTACGAATTTAAGAAAGAAAAATGTTGACACTTATTTTATAAGTTATGGGGCTATATGGATGAAATTAGCGCCCCCAACCTATTTATATCTTTAGTAGTTACAATAATGTTAATTATTGCTAAAAACGGCCACTTAGCAATATTTGACATTATAGTTACTTGTCGTGTGTTTTATATATTGTATTGCATCTTCAACAATTTAATTTACTTTTATCTAAGTCTGTTATGTTTTGTTTTCTTAAAAAAAAAACATATTGTCGCCACAATAAGTGTAAATAAGTTGGCGACGCTAGTTTCGTCGATATAGCCCCTTAATATCGTATGTATAGGAAATATCGATTATTTTTCATCCTCATATCCCTAATTTCGGACTAAGATGAGATTATTGTACAGTGGCCAGCACATCAAGTTACTACAATCTGTCAAATTTCCTCAGTTGATATTGAACCAAACACGTTTGACATAAAAGTGAGGTTCGATTAAAGAAATTTGACAGATTGTAGTAACTTGATGTGCTGGCCACTGTACCAGTGTTACCTTAGTATTTTCTGGAGTTCTAATCGTCCACAACACATCAAGGGACTGCCCTTTGCTCTCGTCAATACAGGTGCTCTTTATCTTATCCGAGACCTATGTATCCGTATGATCCCTCCACTACTTCATCCGTACAATCTTTTGGTATTTTATCTGAAAAAAAAAAACAGTAATCCCTAGTTAGTAATAAAAAAAAAAAAACTAAAACCCAACTACGACAAAAAACGACGCTGAAAAAGTATAAAACAAGCCTTCGTAGTTGGGTGGCATGTGTCTTATTTTTTGTTTTTATGTGATAGGTAGCAGGCAAGCAGGCGGATCACCTGATAGTAAGCAATTGCCGCCGCCCATGGACACTTGCAACCAGTGGAGTTACAAGTGCGCTGCCAACCTTTTATCCCCTTCCCCCCGGGCCTCCGGTACCCTCACTCACTCGGCGAAACAGCACAGGGGCTGCTTCAAGCCGGTTTTCTGTTAGGCAGTGGTCATTCATGCCGAAGCTCTCCCACAGTTTCTGATAGATTTTATGACAATTGAATCCAAAATTTAAACGTTACTTAGCTCTTTTCTTGTACTTACGACTTTTGGGCTCTTGTCTAAACGCAATATTAATCTTAAACCCTTCGTACTCTATTGTGTCATCGGATATGAACTTCAGCCATGCGTACGGGCCTGTGGTTACGATCTGCCGGGGAAATTGGTGGCCGCATAGGGTCTTTATCTCCTTGGAGTAGCCTTTCTCGCCGTCTCTTATCTGGAAGAATAAATTCACACAATTCTTATACATTGACCTTTACACAAGATTCAAATTATTCTTTAATCCTACATTGCGAAAGCAAAATTCGCATGTCTACTTAAAATATAGCGGAAGGGCGGGCATAACACAACATCCCAATAGCATAAGAAAAACGGCACATGACTTCTCGGACCGGCTGCATTTCATCAGGGTGATAAAAAAAGACTTTAATACATAATTGTCACTCTCCATCAGGTGAGATGAGGTCAAGTGCAAACCCATCTTAAATAAAAAAAAAAATATATAAGATACTCACTTGTAAATAATCGTAAGCACACTCCGGATGATCTTCTATATGAAACATGTCTACGAATGTCAGCTCGATGACGGTTCCCTCTGGACCTAAAATATTAAAATCGAAGTTATGTACCTTTAGTTTTGTGATCACTAATCCACTAATCCCCTTGTGATCACTAAATTAGGCAAGCGTGGTGATTAAGCCTAATCCCATCATAGTCGCGATGGCTTGATACACCAGTAGAGTCACAAGCGAGCTGTCAAAATTTTAAGCCAGCCAGCCAAATCACATACACATAAAATTAATGGTACGAAACCCTTGGTGCGTGAGTGTGAGTCCCACTTGGCCGGTTTTTTACTACGCAAAATTTACGAAGATTTCGGCTTATTTTTATATTATTGAAATAATAACTCAGAATGTTAAAGTAAACAGACTTGGTCTATGATAAATAGAGCTAATATTACGGTCATTTAAATAATATATTATGTTGTTTTACGTACTAAATAAACGAGTTTGGCAGTTTTCCTGCTCATACTTTTATGTTATCTCTACTTGTTATAGTCATCAGCAGATATAAAATCCTCCAAACAAGTGGCCTGCCTTTACGTCGTATTGGATATTAGTTTGAAGCCAAGGCAATAGATGGCGCTGGACGTAAATGACATTGCAAAAGTGTTTCGATTTAGTTACTAGCGCAGCCGCTCGCAATTTAGTACGCGTGATATGATTTTGCCCGCTAACTTCCGTTACCGTGAAAATTTTTCAATACAGGATATTGCAAAATTCTCACGGGAAGTTAAGCTTTAAGTTTACTAAGGTACACATGCCAAATTTCAAGCGTCTTAAGCGGTTTAGATTATTAATGATTAATTAAATAGGGAACTTATGTAGGGTACCGATACAGGTTGTATCTGTGGAACCAGACGTGTTCTACCCACCCATTCTGAACAACATTTGCCCAGGACTTCTGAAAACCTCGCTTAAAAAAATCAACTTCCATTACAAAAGGTTGATCACGTGAACTTGTGTCGTTTTTCTACTCGTCTATCAATCGAAAATATTGTCGATGATTTCGAAAAGATGTTAGAACAAAATGCAACTTTCAAATCAGAATCGTTGATAGAACACGAAAAAAAAAAACACAAATCTAAGTGATGTAATGTTCACCTGTGCAATCACATCCTGTAAGATGAATATTAAACGGGCTAACTATATTATTTTAATTGTATGTTGTTACTTTTTGTGTGGAAGGTAAACTAAATTGAATTGAAATGGAATTGAATTGAATTGGAATTGAATTGAATGGAATGGAATAGAATAGAATTGAATAGAATAGAATAGAATAGGAATTTAAATTGTATTGTATTGAATTGAATTGAACTTACCAAAAATCGTAGTATCGCGTTCATCCCAGCTCGCATAACTGTTGCTGTTGTTATTTTTAATCTAGGATGCGTGATCTGCTGCTGGTCTGGGCGGGTGAACCTAAAGGTTCGCAGGGAGACTCGTCTCGCTCACTCTTCTTTTTCCCTGATAAAAAAAAATAATAAGTTCTCACAACCTCTCATACATTGACCCGACTTCCGTACTTAGTAGCTTATGCACTTGTGTTACAGATATCAGACAACAGAGGATCACAAATATAATACTTAAATACATATAACACCCAGACACTGAACAAACACAAGTGTTCATCACACGAATGTTTGTCCAGGGTGGGGATCGAACCCACGACCTTTGGCGTATGAGGCAGGGTCAGTACCATTGCGCCATCCGGCCAGTCAAATAACAAAACAACAACAAATATAATACTTAAATACATATACAGGGCGTTTCACGGCCATGCACAACAACAAAGTACCTTTAATATTGTACATGAAAGAATACATAAGTTTTATTTCAAAAACAATGTGAACAACATTCATAGAATTTTAAATATTTACACTGTTGAACTTGGAATCAAACCCACTACACGAGAAAAAAATAACCCTGTAGCTTTATCACAATGATCGGTAGGCTTCATCATGAGGAATATTTCTTGCTAAATAACTTATTATCAGAAATAAAAGAAAGACCAGGAATTTTAACATTTGGAAGTAGGTGGTCTGGGGTACAAGACAACTTCCAGACTTGGGACTGACACTGAGAATTTTTGAATAGAAAAGCTCAGGAACTTACAAATTTTTGTCCCGATCCGGGGATCAAACCTGGTAACCCTAGCGCATCCGTCACTTTAAAGTGTTACCTACTGCGCCACTGAGACAGAGTTCAGTTTATAGAAATACTAGTGGCCCGCTCTCACTTCGCTTCGGGACCGTAATTCAGAAATGAACCAATAGATGGTGCTGGTCTCAATTACATCGCGCAGCGTTTCGTGTTTTCGGTTTACCTATAAGCCTTGTCGTTGTCTGTAGAAGTTATCTCTTTATAAATAGTATGGATATGGATACCTAATGGATAACTTTCACTAACTAGGAATTACATCTATTAGTTCGTTCTTCATCATTTATTTTGGTACTTAAACTGACACGTAGTGTTTAGAGGTACATACCTAAATTATACGTAAAATTTATTTTTTTACACTATTTTAAGCTAAATTAGTATCTATTGGTTGATTTAACAGCGAAAAAGAGGCAACAAAATCAAGCGTTGGCAAAGTTACTTAGAATGTAGTTAAGTGCTTAACTTGAATTTGCATTTTGTAATACTCTTTTAGTTCTTGTATTTAAATGTAATATAAAATGCAAGGAAGTAAGTACATACTAAGTTAGTCTTTAATTTATAGCATCTAGCTAATTCGTTTTCAGCTTCTTGAAAAATTTGATAGTTTCCTCACAAAATAATTACACACAGAAGTTAGACTCAGCCCGATTTTGAATTAAGAAGAGTTCGTTGACATATGCTAGGGTTGTTGCCCGGCATAAGTACATAAGCGCGCGGCCTCTACCACAGACCTCGACAGTTTGACAATCTTATGTCATAGGCTAGGATTAATGTGGTCAAAAAGGCGTATTTCCCCGTCAGTGCGCATGCGTGAGTACATGACATATTTTTAGCTCTTAGTAGGCAGTCAGCCTTCTGTGTCAATATGTATTTTGTGCTATGTTTTTGCATGAATTTCCTTTTTTTTTTTTCAGATAAATGTTAAGTAGTTGATTTAATATCGTTACATAGTACGGTAAAATTATTATTTAGAACTATAGATGGTCTAACATTGTTTACTGATATTTCTTGTACCTATAGTGCGGCAAGTCCATCTTGGCTATTGGAAAAAAATTGATGCTTAGCTGTTTTTTCAAATAAAAAATGATTGGTAAAAAAATATTACCGGACTATTATTATACCCTCCGATTTTGAGAATGAATTTGACTTTGACAGTTGTCTTACTCATCATTAAGTCAACCAGATAAATAAAAAAAAACTTAACACAACATGCTTAGTACATAAGTAGGCAAATAAAATACTGACCTTTGGAGTATTTCCCGAGCCCATCGTATCTTCTGCCCTTTTTCCCAAAATACTTCTCTTTGCCGCTTTTTTCAACGAATTGTCTCATATTACTAATATTTTCATCTGCATTTTCTAAATTCATCTTATGATATTCTATATTATTTACATCGTTTTCCATATAAATCTCATCTTCTATCTTATTTTGGTTTAATTGTTGATATTTCCTACTTATAATATTATGTACATGTACAGGTTGTATCTGTGAACATTTACATCCCTTTAACTACGTGTTCTACCAGCCATTCTGAACAACATTTGCTCCATGACTTCTGAAAACTCGCATAAAAAAATCAACTTTCCATACAAAGTCGATCACGTGACTTGGATATTTTGTATGGGAGTCGAAAATATTTTCGATGAATTTCGAAAAGTTGTTGAACAAATGTTTTTCAGAATCGTTGATAGAACACGAGCTTAAAGGGATGTTAATGTTCACAGATACACCCTGTAGATAGATATGAAACTGCTAACTATATTATTCTAATTGTATGTTTTACTTTTTTGTGGAAGGTAAATAAATTGAATTGAATGGAATTGAATTGAATGTAATTGAATTGAATTGAATTGAATTGAATGGAATTGAATTGAATTGAATTGAATTGAACTTACCAAAAATCGTAGTATCGCAGTTCATCCCACTCGCATAACTGTTGCTGTTGTTATTCTTATATCTAGGATGCGTGATCTGCTGCTGGTCTGGGCGGGTGAACCTAAAGGGTTCGCAGGGAGACTCGTCTCGCTTCACTCTTCTTTTCCCTGATAAAAAAAAAGTTCTCACAACGTCTCACACATTGACCCGACTCCTTACTAAGTAACTAGCTTAAGCACATCATCTGTTGTCTATCCGTAACACGTGTTACAAATATAATCTGTCGTGGTGCGAGGGCTTCGTGCTATTTGCCCCACGACTATCTCCCGCGATAACGCAACGCATAACGCATAACGCATACCCCTAATCTAATCTAAGTGAGGGTGGGCCACTAGTCAGAAATAAAAGGAAGACCAAGAATTTTGACATTTGGAAGTTGACGGTCTTATACTCCAGACCACCAACCTCCAGACTTGGGACTGACACTGAGAATTTCTGAATAGAAAAGCTCAGGAACTTACAAATGTTTGTCTCGATCCGGGGATCAAACCTGGTAACCCTAGCGCATCCGTCACTTTAAAGTGTTACCTACTGCGCCACTGAGACAGAGTTCAGTTTATATAGTAATACTAGTGGCCCGCCCTCACTTCGCTTCGGGACCGTAATTCAGAAATGAACCTGTTGGCGACCTACATCGTCCCAACCTTTTCGGCCACTGATTAAGTTTAAATTCTAGTGTTCTTTATGAAACATACAACCCCATATAAGAAATGTCTGTCATATCTAACGTCAGTTGTTGTAGCCCTCCCGTGCCAAATTACTCTGTATCATAATTATTTAAGGTTTTCATTATAAGTGTTAATGTGGTGTGCTTGTGTCATTTAAATCCTACTCCTCCTCCTCATCATCATCGCCCTCGTCATCATCCTCACCATCGGCCATCCCTCATTTCATCCTCTTCAGAACCAATAGATGGCGCTGTGTCCAATTACATCGCGTAAGCGTTTTGTGTTTTCAGTTTACCTATACCTAAGCCTTTTCGTTGTCTATAGAAGTTATCTCTTTAAAAATAGTATAGAAGATAGATACCTAATGGATAACTTTCACTAACTAGGAATTACATCTATTGGTTCGTTCGTCATCATTTCTTTTGGTATTAAACTGACACGTAGTGTTTAGAGGTACATACCTAAATTGTACATAAAATTATATTTTTTTACACTATTCTAAGCAAAATTAGTATCTATTGCTTGATTTAACAGCGAAAAAGAGGCAACAAAATCAAGCGTTGGCAAAGTTACTTAGAATGTAGTTAAGTGCTTAACTTGAATTTGCATTTTGTAACACTCATTTAGTTCTTGTATTTAAATGTAATATAAAATGCAACGAAGTACTAAGTTCGTCTTTAATTTATAGCATCTAGACTATCAAGTCTCTAATTGATTTCTAAAACCAACTTAACCCTTCTCATAAGGTCATAACTATTATAACTTACCAAATCATCTAGTTCGGAACTATCCCTTCATGATTCAATTAAGTGCTAATTAGACTGGTCAAATGTAGCCGGGGCAATTTGACCGGGTCAAAGTGCCAGGGGGCAACTTTGGACGGTATGTGGTACGAGAGCGAAGGTAGATCAGTGGTTAAGAATGCCCCTTTTTTATAGAGACTTTGGAGTTTTTCAAATATATATAGGTAGTGCATATTTTACCATAGCCCATTTTAGCTATTGCGGTAAATGGTGTGAGAAAACATAAGTTTCTGAAACGTGTAACCACGACTCATTTGGCCTGGGGGTCTACTACGCCAAACGATAAACGATATATCGTGGCAATAATCGTGTCGGGGCAGTTCCATCGTATCGACTGTCGTTAATACGAATCTACGAACGATATTACTTTGACAGTTCTTACAAAAACCCTACTCTAACAAACGATACGAATAATTGAATTTGTCAGCTTCACAAACGTCAAATCGACGAACGTTCCTACGACGTCTCTGATGGTATTTTAGAATAAAACGAAAGTAAATTGTCTATACTTACGATAATCGATACAGATTACGAACATTTCTTATAGTGGGGTATATGCGAATAATTCGAACCATTGTCGTATCGTTCCGAATAAATCGACATCGTTTGGCGGAGTAGACCCCCTGACTTTCCTATCTAAGGGTTGTGGAGAAGGTAAGACTAGCATACTCATTAAATAGGTTGCATAAGTATACCTCGGGCTCCAAAGAAAACCTAAACCAACAAACAACATACAAGACCAGATTGATACCACAGCCTCAGCAGAAGGAGATTGGTTTAAACCTTGAGTGAAGAGCTTTTACTTCGTCGAGTGCGTGAGAGGAGACTCATTGGGGGAAAACTGGGGTTAAAAAGATGTAACAGCGTAGAAAGTGACTTCTAAAAGTGTTTGTCAGGTGTCTATGGGCTGGCGGTGGCAATCGCTTACCATCAGGTGATCCGTCTGCTCGTTTGCCATTTATTACATAAAAAAACGCTTCTGAAGCAGTATGAGGATGAATACACAGAGATGATGATAAAAACGTAGCCAGGGATAATTCTCGCCGGGTCAAACGTAGAACGGGGCAATTTTCGCCGGGTCAAACTTAGAACGGGGCAATTTTCGCCGGGTCAAATTCAAAAGGGGCAACTCTGAACTGTTGGAGTTCATAACTTTTTATTGGGCATAGTTGAGTGCGAGTGAGAACAGAGCCCGTTTGGGCAGAATGAGCGATGAATAAATTAGTGAGGGCCTCAGGCCGCGCCCCCGGGGATCTGGTTCAGACGACGTGCTAGTGATGTGCTTCATGCGGGATTATGTAGGATAATATGAATTTGTTTTCTCATATTTTCTTTGAAGATGTTTGATCTCGAATACCTTCATGAACGACGGTAATTATTTATCTAAACACTAGCGGCAGCCCGCGACTCAGTCCGCGTGGAAAAGTAACTTTTTACCCCCCTTTCAACCTCTTAAAACCCCCTTTTCGCAATAAAAAGTAGCCTATGTCCTTTTTCAGGGTCTAGATTATCTGTATACCAAATTTCATTTAAATCCGTTGAGTAGTTTTGGCGTGAAAGAGTAACAGACAGACAGAGTTACTTTCGCATTTATAATATTAGTATGGAGTATGGATTGCGTGGCTGAAGTGGCAGTAGGCAGGGCACATTGCGAGGAGAACAGACGGCCGTTGGGGTGGAAAGGTCTTTGAGTGGAGGCCACGTGCAGGAGGCGGCAGCCGTGGCAGGCCTCCCACCAGGTGGACCGACGATCTGGTGAAGGTCGCGGGAGCCCATTGGATGCGGTTGGCGCAGGACCGATCTGTGTGGAGAACTTTGGGGGAGGCCTATGTCCAGCAGTGGATGTCTATTGGCTGAAATGATGATGATGATGAGATTACTGATGTAAATATCTGATTAAAAATTGCGAATAGTATAATTAGAAACTGGGGACTGTTGAGATCGACGTGTTGTTTTCCCATCCCTACATCCGCGACGCGTCGTTTCATTCAGGCATCATAGAAAATGCTGAAAGCTACGACGTCTGCACTAGCGCCGCGCCTGACTTTGTTTGCTTTACTACTTTAATACATACTACCCGGATCCTCGCGTTTATTTGGTTTAACACTTAATTGGATAAGTCAACGAAAAATTTCATTGGTTTTCGCTCTTTGTGTTATGACAGATAAGGTTCAAAATCATGTGGCAATTATTTTCCATAGACTTATTATGGGATAAATAACGTTTCCCCTAGGGATGAAAAGTTATTTTCGTAGAAAAAGTCTTTCTAATTTGAAGGAGAACTAGTTATCTACTATTTTTTAAATCAATGTAGGCAATGTCAACAAAAGATTAATTAATAGAAAAAAAAAAGATTTATTTATTTCTTAAATCGTGCAATGGTTTTTTTTATATATAATTTTTTCATTTCAATTGTCGAGTTTAAATTATAAATTCACACAACAGCTCATACATTGACCTGACTCCGTACTAAGTAGCTTGAGCACTTGTGTTACAGATATCAGACAACAGAGGACACCAATATAACACTTAAATACATAATATAACACCCAGACACTGAATAAGCACAAGTGTTCATCACACGAATGTTTGTCCAGGGTGGGGATCGAACCCACGACATTTGGCGTATGAGGCAGGGTCACTGCTAAATGCGCCATAATATTCGGCCAGGCTAGTAACGATAATCCTATCACTGCGCAAACGAAACCGCGGGGCACTGCTAGTAAAATATAATTTCCAAAAATACCTCCAAGTTTTCAAGTAAAAAGGGTAATTTTTTATCGACTTTCAAAAGATTAAACATTAGAAAGTACGCAACTTTTTTTATGGTGCTCTTTTAACTTTTTTTTGAACTTCTACTTTACAATTTAGACGAAATCTTAAAGGGTGTAGGGCAGCGTTTCCCAAATGCCGGGTCGCGACCCGGTGCCGGGCCAACGAAACGAAATAACCGGGTCACGACATTTACCTAATACCTAACTTGGATTCTTTAGTAAGAAATAAGAAACAGCTGCATACTCCAATATATAAATGCCAAAATATTATAATGTACCTAGTACTAATAAAACATTTCCACTATTAATAAATTTGTATGGAACCAGCTTGAGTTTGAAAGTACTTAGTGGGTCACGAAGGGTGTCAGTGTGTAGATTACCGGGCCATGGCATAACAAAGTTTGGGAAACACTGGTGTAGGGAAAGTCAGTAGAGAGGTACTTATCTTTTAGTGGTTTTATATTATACCTAGTATGTAAATATTATATAGTACTAGCGGCCGCCCGCGACTTCGTCCTCGTGGAAAAGTAGCTTTTCACCCCCCTTTTAACCCCTTACAACCCAATTTTCGCAATAAAAAGTAGCCTATGTTCTTTCTCAGAGTCTAGATCATCTATATACCAAATTTCATTTAAATCCGTTCAGTAGTTTTGGCGTTGAAAGAGTAACAGACAGACAGAGTTACTTTCGCATTTATAATATTAGTTAGGATTAGGATACTACTTCAGTGTTTCTCAAACAAATTTTAATGCTAAACGTTGGAAAAAAAATTGTTTGTAGAGTTCATCGTCAAAAGAAATGTTATCTAAATAGGTGCCAAGATCAATGGTGCCTACTTGGCTAATTTTCATATACGAATTATTATACACGACTAAAAATGGCATCCAACCACATAATGAAATTTGTGAATGAGAATTAGCCAAGTAGGTGTCCCCATTGATTTCTTTTGACGATGAACTCTACAAACATATTTTTTTTACCTTGGCTACCATTCACATTTATGTTTTTGATGGGATTATAATATCATTCCGATTGGTCGATAAGTCGTAACCAGTCACATTTGCGTTAGTCTTCCCGCTTCTCTTTGTTCTACCCAAATGAATCCTAGTGGCGTATAATGTAAGTCGTCCCATAAAGAATGAAAATATACCTGTCGCATTCAAACCAAAAGCGTACACAGCGCGTGTAAAAGAGAGAGTTGCTCTGATTGGCTCGTAACGCTCTCTTCGAATTTGGCCCTTTTAAGCGTGTGATTTCTGCACACCGGCTAGCTCTAAAGACCAATGAAAATGCTCCCTACCATTAAGGTATTTTTCCACAAACACTATTATGTTTATTTTCTCATCAAAACCGCATTAGTTCTACTGACTCCAGAGCCATCAATACCCCCCCCCCCCCTCCATAACCCGACCTAATCTGTTTTCTGAACTGATTTTAATAAAACACCGCATCCTTGGCCCGTCGCCAAGAGGCGCAGCTGCGTGCATTAATAAAAAACGGCCAAGTTCAACTCGCTTGGAGCTTATGGTTCCGTAGAGGTAGTTAATAATAAATAATAATGCGCCAGACAATCACACCAATCAACCTGGTATTAAACAAGGGTAGCCCCAGTACTATGTGTAATATTCTTCTTTATAGCGAGACAAGGCTTTGAGCATTAAGATTAAACAGGTTATTTTTTTTCGAAAATTAAAAAACTAAAAAGGAGGTGTAATAATTAGCAAACAACGCAAAGAACGTCGGCGGTTTTCATAGAAGTGGTGACTTGAACTAAAATCTCCGCTACCCTTAACGACCTAGGTATCAATGGATTGCTCATTAAGTAAATAATCTAAAACAGCATCACTGTTTTCTTGTAAAAGCGGGAATTTCTTATATTACCGATGTTTTGTTTAGAGGTTATGTTGTATATTTACAAGAATACCATTCCTTAAAATGTAAATAACGAGAATACCATCCTTTGACAGTAGGTCTAGGATAGTCTGTGGTTGACGGCGCTAGTTTCATTCGTATTGCTTCTTTCATGGGCTTCTTTCAACTTTTCAGAAGTAGTAAGAAGCTTTTTTTTTTATTTTTGCTAAAGTAGCAGACTAGCGGCTTAGATTGGAGATAATTATTTTGTTACTCAGTGTTATTATATACAGTTACTTGGTGTTAAAATAAATAGATTCAAGCACAATTAGTACTTTTATTAAAGGCCAAACCAAACAGGTTAGAATAGAATAAATACCTATCTACGTCCCTAAGAAATGACTTAAACCGTTATTTGATTAGCTGTCACTGTCTTTATCTAGCGTCAACGCGCTACGTTTCGTTTCATCAAAAAAAGTATTTGATTCACCAAAAAAATATATTTCGAATTCTACGAATTAACTGACAAAGTAGTTCTTTTTAACAAAAAATAATGTTCTAAGTGTAGGTAATGAATGACGTGGTAAATGGCGATTAATATGAGAGACTACACCTGTAAACGAGAACAAAAACCACAAAAAAGTAATTACGTGAAAATAGGTAAATAAAAACAATTTGATAATAGTCAGACGACAACCATTTGACACCTCGAAAAAGCATAGATAAAAAATTAGGTTGCACCATGGTTGCACAGGTTGACAGCCAGTCGCCAACAAACAGTAAGATTAAAGCGTGGTTTGAACTGATTTTATGAGATACCCCGCTTTATATTCATATTAAAAATATTTGATATAAATGTCCTTTTAATCAGCTATATTGTCATATTTTTTCATTAAGGGTAATTGTTAAGTCTTATCCCGCCGTAGTTCTTTCCTGTTTCGATAGTGTACGTAGAGACGATTCCACCTAATTCTGATCTCTGATTATAATCAGTACATAATATACCTACGTTCGTCAGAAAAAGAAATAGGTACACAATCAAAATGAGAGAAAAAATTGCATGCATTTTTCTATCAGCCCTAGGAACCCTAAAAACAGCCCAGACCTTTGCGGGATAACAAATCTTGCTGACATAGAGAAAATATTTTGGTTACCTTAATGTACTCGTTGCTCGTATAAAAGGACTTTAAACATAAATTTTTGCACCAAAGTATTTAAGTGTGGAACTGAAATAGTTTTGGCTGAGTTAACGAGTAATTTTGTTATTTATGTGAAAGGCGGCAGACAAGAAGACGGTAAACTATAGTCGTCGCCCATAGACACCCATAACACTAGTGAAGTAAAAATGCTGCCAACCTTTTGACCCCTTTTCCCCCCGATTGAGCCTATACCCTCACTCACTCGACAAAACACAGCGCAGACACTTTTTGTTAAATTTTATTTTAATTTTGTTTCAATATTGACCAGCCAGACTTTGCATTTTTCTTTATTTAAGTATTACCAGGCCTGTCCCACTCCGCGTGTAGGTATCAAACTTGCAAGTACATGCGGCGGCCCCTCCGGAGGGGCTAATTAGTAGAAAATCACGAGCGAGCGGCGACGCATGCACGACAGTTGCTTGCGATAGAAAGAGAACGCACTTCTAGGTATGAATAAATGTAAGTATAGAACGCCGGGTGGCCGGAACGTTATTTTATGGTAGCCGGAATCTTTATGTCCATAAACGGTTTTTAGGAGTGGGCTTTCTGTACTTGTACTATTAAGTATTCTGTGGTATTACTAAGTATTTTGTTTGTACTCCATGACTTGTTGGCGTTTTGGCATGACTGAAGCCTTCAAGAAACTTTTTACAAATAAATAAATAAAAAAACAGAAGAACATACTACACCCAGACGCAGAACAAACTCGTTTATCACACAAGTAGAATGAAACAAAACAAAACGCTAAGTTCACAAGATCTCGTGTAAAGCAACAACTGCAATGAAAACACTCGTTTCAGTCTAATGTGAAAGCATTGTTGCTGCTGTAAATATGAGATAGTTAAAGTTTCAGACGCCGTTTACACAAACACAACGCAGACACTAGTAACACTAGTTTCGCTGTAGAAAATACACAGGTAGATTCAGTTACCACCTTAAAATAATAACTCTATAGAAACCTAATGCGTCCGCACAATCTAAGCTTAGTAGGTGGTACCCTAACAGTCGAAGGGTACACACTCGCTCCTTAGTGTCAAATGTCACAGCGACCCGAACGTTCTCCCGAAATAAAAATAATTATGACGGTTTGTGCGGTTAAATCGTGTCACAATAGAAATTAAAGGGAGAATAAGAATATATTATCGCTTTTCACAGGTAAGCTTTCAATATTTCATTGTATCTTGTAATTTTTCATTCAAAATAGAAACGTTTATTTTCAATGTTCAGTGTTGCCCTATTGAGAAAAATATTTTCCCATTTTTCCTGACTTTTATCCAGCTAATTAATTTTTAAAACAATTATTGCTAACATATTTTCCTAATGTAAGTACCGACGACGTACAGTCGACTGAGGGGCATTTCTCGTGCGCTCGATATTGAAGTCGAATTAGGTAAGTATATGTATTGACGAATGTATGAAATTTCATAATTCGACTTCAATGTCGAGTGCCTCGCGAATAAATTATACAAAAAATACTTTTGTTTTCTTCTATTCATATCAGTTTAATATATACTAATTTATACCACATAAAACATTACCTACCCAACCACCACCTATTATTAATGTGTTTGCCTAAAGGTTGTGTGGTATGTTACCACCGAAATTATACGTTTTCTATAATACCTAGTGCTTATGTCGTAGTTTTTGTAAACGTACTATCTATTAGATCTATCTCGCAATAAACTTTACATTACTTGTTATACCACACGACCAACATTTTACGACACATTAGAAATCACTATTGAGGCGTCCGATTTATTTCCCAGTTTTCGGGGAAACTGCACCTTCACTAGCAACATTACGAAAAGTGTCAGCACGGTGCGCAGTAGGCTGCGTGAATTTTTATGTGTCTCATTTTTGACAGAGCTCTAGTATGGAGACTCTCCTTCTATAGAGTTATTATTCTAAGGTTACCACATATAAAGTTACATCCAAGATGTTCAAATACTTATACTCTGGTTTATAATCATGTGGACATGTCCATGTGTCATCCCCATACATTATCACTCAATTTGACAGATGCAAAATGTTAAAATGTATAGAAACTTGACATTAGTTTCTGTCAGTTTACTCCACATGATTAAAAACCAGAGTATAGTAGATCAAGAGTGTTCTAAGCTTAATTAAATGGCCGCCACAACAAATTGATGAATATTTAATTTTCACTTGATTTCCGTAATATACCTAGGTATTAAATGAAAGGGAAAATTGAGTAGTAGAATGCATCTATTATGACAACTTGTCGGGGGTTTTCAAAATTTAATTTTTTCCAGTCATTAGTTAGGTTTGGGTAGGTCCTAGTGGTCTGCCCTCACCTTTTCGGAAGATTAGTTTTAATCCAAGACAATAGATGGCGCTGTGATTAGGACTACATTGATTTTTTTTACTGATTGCATTTTTGGCATCAGTGTCAAACACTTATCACCCCCTGATAGGTAATTTGAAAATAATTCATGTAGTACAGAATTGACCTCTCTACAGATTTATAGTAATCTATACTTAAGTATAATAAATCTGTAGAGAGGTCAACACCTTTTCTGAACAAGTTAGTTTATTAATGGCGGTTTGATGTACCTTCAGTGTAGTTTTACTTACAGTTTGCCAAGTGATTTAGGTATTTAGTTATCATAACAACATTGTTTGACAAGGGTCTGATCAAATGACAATTTCAGACCCAATGACATTAAACAACAATAATTTTACTGCTATCTAATACCTCAGTATTTAATGTAGACAGAATAAGACTAATCGACTGGCAGGATGGCGCGCTTCTGGAGATCAATTCTCGGTTTTCGCCTTCTATGTCGAGTTATGACAAATAAGGTTTAAAATCAGGTGGCAAGTATTTTCCTATTGCCTTATTAAGGGTTAAGTCGTTGGCCCTGCGCCCCGTCCCTTTTCAGTCGTGTCACACTGCCATCGAAATATGAGGGTAAGGGAAAAGAGAGTGCGCTTGAGTTTGCGGACACACTCGTGCACTATAAATAAATGTCATATGTCAATAGCTGATTCTTGATATTGGCCGCCATTTATTATCGGCTAGAAGTATTACGTTACTACGTGGTATTGTGATTTCTTTTTTATGTGATAGGTAGCAGACGAGCAGGCGGATCACCTGATGGTAATCAATTGCCGCCGCCCATGAACACATGCAACAAGTGCGCTGCTAACCTTTTATCTCCTTCCCCCCGATGGGCCTCCGGTACCCTCACTCACTCGGCGAAACACAGCACAGGAGCTGCTTCACGCGGGTTTTCTGTGAGGCAGTGGTATCACTCCGGTCGAGCCGGCCCATTCATGCCGAAGCATGGCTCTCCCACAGTTAAAATTTATTTGCTTGCAGCTTGTTACAAAACGCATTCGCTAGAATGCGTCGCCATTTTGCAGAAGCCTAACGATACAAGGGAAATGAGCAAAAAATCCTATGCTCGTATCTCGTATGTCCTAGCATGCCGGTTCAAAGCACGTTCCATGATATCCTTTCTAAAAAGTAGTTCTATTTTCTTTTTTATCCTGGCAGCAATAGTTTCGTTTGATCCGTTACCGGAGATTTTGTTAAAAATGTTTTTTGGGGCTGTCAATTTAATCACGTGATATTTTAGCATGTTTTTAGTTCAAGACTTCCTGATAGTGATATTTCTTGATTGGCCGAATGGCACAATTAGTGACCCTAGTTCTTACTACTACAGTTGTCTCATGATATCACTTCGGTCGAGCTGGCCCATTCAATTCGAAGCATGGCTCTCCCACGGTTGATATGGGTAGCTCATGGCCACTAACCCCTCCGATCGATCCAACCCATTCATGCCGAAGCGTGGCTCTCCCACGGCTCATATGGGAAGCTCATTGCCTAACATTACAAAACTACATTACGTTACGAATAACATCAGAAGAAAAATCTATAGCATGAAAAAATTTTATTGTTTTCACCATTCGAATGCAATCAATCAAACATCCCTATAGAGTTATCTCACCATGATCACATACCCTCAACTCTGTGGCGAGTAAATGACTTGTAAACGGAATCAGTCGGTCTGTATGATGGATGAGTGGCGATATGTGGCGTGTGTTCCGGACCCGCTGTGCGAGATTGTGATTTGGGCGCGATGAATTTTTGGGGTTCCCTAAGAGAAAATCAAATCAAATCAGAACATTCTTTATTAGGGGCCTCCCGCGCCTTCGTAAGTGTGGAATAAGTTGTTTGCATATTTTGGATAATCCACACAATAATATTATTATACAAATTTTAGCCTATATGTTATTCTGATATATAAACTACTAGCGGCCGCCCGCGACTTCGCCCGCGTGAAAAAGTAACTTTTTACCCCACTTTTAACCCCTTAAAACCCCTTTTTCGCAATAAAAAGTATGTCCTTTCTCAGGGTCTAGAGTAGACCATCTGT
Organism: Cnaphalocrocis medinalis; assembly: GCA_014851415.1. Classification (NCBI taxonomy): domain Eukaryota; kingdom Metazoa; phylum Arthropoda; class Insecta; order Lepidoptera; family Crambidae; genus Cnaphalocrocis; species Cnaphalocrocis medinalis. Next base: position 1,854,465 of record CM026297.1, read on the forward strand.
ATACCAAATTTCATTTAAATCCGTTCAGTAGTTTTGGCGTGAAAGAGTAACAGACAGACAGACAGAGTTACTTTCGCATTTATAATATTAGTATGGATAGTATGGATTATTATTGTACAGTTTCATTAAGATCCATTCGGTAGTTTTTGCGTGAAAGAGGAGCAAATCCATACCTACTTACAAACTTTCACGTTTAATATTAGTGGCATTTTCATAGGGTCATATTTCTACTATCAAGAAAATATTTAAGACTACTATCGTATTAATTTTTTAATATGTATAATTTAAGTCTCATTTAATATATATGTTGATACATAAGAAATACTGAAAAAATTATCGTACTGAAAAAAATACTGAAAAAAATATTAATTATCAGAATCGTAAAAAATATTCTGGCAAGAAGATCTGGAAAGAAACTCGTCAGTTACTCTTTTTGATCGCCAAAATGTTTACTACATGTTTTTGATCCTCATACCACCTCCTACAGTCCAGTCCAAAACCCAAAATGGAGAAAACAGGAAGCTAAGATTGAGGTAAAGCTGAGCAGAACAGTCCACAAATAACTATTGCCGGCAACTAGCACATGGCAATCTATCGGTAGGTATCTGATTGAATTCGCTTTTACTATAGATAAATTAAATTTAACTGTAGGAGAGCCACGCTTCGCCATGAATGGCCCGGCTCGACCAGAGTGATACCACTGGCTCACAGAAAACCGGCGTGAAGCAGCCCCTGTGCTGTGTTTTGCTGAGTGAGTGAGGGTACCGGAGGCCCACTCGGGGGGAAGGGGATAAAAGGTTGGCAGCACACTTGTAACTCCACTGGTGTTGCAAGTGTCCATGGGCGGCGGCAATTGCTTACTATCAGGTGATCCACCTGATCGCCTGCTATCTATCACATAAAAAAAAAAAAAATAGTCTAGCCAACATTACTTTGGACACAACCGGGAATGCTGATATGAGTTAGTCCACGGGTTGATCAACAAATGTTAGTAAATTCGAGCCAATTCAACGGAATCCTCCCCTAGCTTAGTTGACAAAAACACGATGTTTTCGCAAAGGGTTCTGGGCGTGTTCGAAGCCAGGAAACATAAGGTAGCGAAGAAATGCTAACTCAGCAAAGGTCCCTAGCAATTTCGGTGAAACTTCTTTGGAATTTTTACTCTGTTTGTAAACACCCTTTGACCAGACACATGTAACTTAACAGACGAACAGACAGACAGAGCTACTTTCGCATTTACGTATTATATCTATTAGTGAGGATAGGTTTCGGATATTGTGTGGATTGTCCAAAAAACTAACTCCACGCGTATAGAGTCGCGGGCGGCCGCTAAATCTATACTACTTATAAAGAGATACACTTCTTATGACAACGACAAGCTTATAGGTAAACCGAAAACACGAAACGCTTGCGCGATGTAATTGGACACAGCGCCATCTATTAGTTCATTTCTGAATTACGGTCCCGAAGCGAAGTGAGGGCGGGCCACTAGTTTATAATAATTCTGTAAACCCATGAACGTCTTCCAAAAGGATCGGTCTCCTTGCCGTGGTATTGAAGAGCCAAATAAAATATGATACTTGACAAAAACACGTTTCGAATTGAGAACCAAAAGTTCCATAAAAACGGGACTAAACGCGACGAAATTTAATAAATACATTCTAGCACTTACTGCTTGACGTTTCGACAGCGTTAAAACTGCCGTGGTCACAAGCCAACCACGCTTCGCTTAGTATCATTATATGAAGTATTTGTATAATGCAGTTTAAAAACATAACCTTAGGGTGTGCTTAGGGCCTAAAGCAAATAAGATGTTACGACCGAATTTGAGTTTCCCTCCCTTCTCCCTTCTCCTCCCTTTCATAAGCGATGTGTTCCACCTTTGTTTGGATGCGACAGATTTAACCTCAAGCGTTACAGGGCTGCTTTGTTTCAGCCAATTAAACCGTTTATGTTAGTAAAAAGGAAAAAAAATCAATGTTCCCTCATGTTAGAACCTTTTAAAAATGAAAATATTTTTTTCTGAAAAGATTTTTACAGCTTTGTATTAATAAAAAGCGTTCCAGAAACATTCTAAAATCGAATTAAAAAACAGGAAATCCTTTGTTATTATATTCCTGCGGCGATGAATCTAACATTATCCAATCAACCAAATACAATCCACCAATGCGAATAAAAGAAACAAATAAATATTGTCATTTCCTTTGCATATTTTTTGTTGTTCTATAATAGGAAGTGTTTCGAATATTTTGGTCATGTCGCTCTAGAAGAGGGGATAATCTGGAGAAACAGCAGCTGACGGGCAAAGTTAACGGCAAAAGCGACTTTATATCTTCACCATAGGCATTCTAATTGTTAACCAACGATCACATGTTTTGTTTATCTTTTAGGTGGGAACTGTTTTGGCAAATGTGTTGGTATAATGTTTGTGGTAAATGTATTATTACATGCTGTTTGTTTCCCAATAAGTAAAAAAAAGAAAAGACAGGTGCTGACGGGCAAAGTTAAGACCAAGAGGCAGAAGCCCAAGGTCATTGGTCAGGCGAGATCAACACCACACTAGACACTGAGGAATGCTTCCTTTTGCATACCTTCCTGCCGAGGGGAAGGCAGGTTATGTCGGGCTCTCCTCAGGCAGCGGCTGAAGGCATACCGACCGCAATTGTGCTAAGATGGACACCCCAGGGGTTTGGTTAGGATTAGAGTCCCACATACCATGCCAAGGCCATGATGGTGTCCCATGGAAAACAAAAAAAAGCTGGCGAAAGATAGTCCATAAGTATGTGGTTCGTCGGGGTCACGACCCTCAGAATTTATTTTATAAATTCACACAACATCTCATACATTGACCTGACTCCCACTTAAGTAGCTTATCAGATAACAGAGTAAACACAAATTCAAAATATTCATCAAACATCCAGACACTGACAAACACAAGTGTTCATCACAGGAATGTTTGTCTAGAGTGAGGATCGAACCCACGACCTTTGGCGTATGAGGTAGGGTCACTACTAAATGCGACATTCGACTAGTCTACAAAGATATAAATGTTTCTATATTTTTATATATTTTGTAAAGAATATAGTAGAATTCAGAATTATCATAGACGGATAGATGTTAACATAAACAATATTTGTGAAAGAGGAAAATTATTTTATCTATCATTACTTTCCATGATATTTTTTACCGAAATAGCATATTTTTTCTCTACCATAACATTACCCCGTGAGAATTCCCAAGATGAGACAAAATAACATGAAAACCAAACATGAATCCGCTAACCCTTATAGAGCCAAGAAGTCGTAAGATGTTGACTGCAGGGGAATACACAGGGGATATTAATAAAGCAGTACCACATCTGGGTCAAATATACTGTGTATTACTGTGAGAGAGCCACGCTTCGGTATGAATGGGCTGGCTCGATTCATACCGAAGCGTGGCACTCTCACAGTAATAAACACAACGGTCTCGTTGTATGAAGTCCTACAACGAGACCGGGCTGAAGCAGCGCCTGCGCTGTGATTCGCTGAGTGAGTGAGGGTACTGGAGGCCCAATCGGATGAAAAGTGGGTTGAGAAGTTGGTAGCGTATTTTCGACGCCGCTGATGTAGCTCATGCATGGGTAAGTTCCAAAAACTATCCAGGACGTGCAGGTTTCCTCATAATGTTTTCCCTCACGCCAAGATCACCCGATGGTAAGCGATTGCCACCGCCCATGGGTGTCTATGGCAACACCAGTAGAGTCACTAGTAAGCTGCCAACCTTAACCCCCTTCAATTAGGCTTCCGGGACCCTTACTCACCCAGCAAAACATAGCGCAGGCCGTAGGTAGGTACTTTACTCCCTGCCGTCCGTAAGAACTGTGGGAGAGCCACGCTTCGGCACGAATGGGCCGGCTCGACCGGAGTGATACCACTGCCTCACAGAAAACCGGCGTGAAGCAGCCCCTGTGCTGTGTTTCGCCGAGTGAGTGAGGGTACCGGAGGCCACTCGGGGGGGGGAAGGGGATAAAGGTTGGCAGCGCACTTGTAACTCCACTGGTGTTTCAAGTGTCCATGGGCGGCGGCAATTGCTTACCATCAGGTGATCCGCCTGCTCGCCTGCTACCTATCACATAAAAAAAAAAACGCCTGTCTTCGGTAAAGCCGCTGTCTCACTCCGGTCGAGCTAGCCAGTGCGGCTCTCCCACGGTAAAATGTATCGATAATAAAAATAAAAAAATGCTTACCAAGTGCCAAAAACAGCACAGTCAGTGCTGGCGATGTCATTGACCTGCCGGCCGCCAGGGCCGCGCGGCCACATTGACACTGCACACACCATCAATGCAACCGCTGCTGCATCACCTCTGTCACCGGGGAGTGACAACCCTGCGCGTGATACACATCCGTGCGGAAATGTATGGGCACGTCAGTTAGAATGGCACTTTTTGGCACTTTTAGCACTTTTAGCACTAGCACTATTTAGCACTAAACTTGATGTTGGCACGATTTTTTCACAACACTGGATTTGGCACTGACCTTTCTCACTGCTTTTAGAACGATGTAGTGTGTTGATTTAGCACTTTAGTCTTGATCAGTTAGGTACTAAATTTTAAGGTTTCACTAGTTTTTTTAACCGTTATGCACTGGTTTGTTGTTGAAAGCTATTTCACCTTACTTTGATTTAATTATTTGACACTTTTTTAGATTTGGTACGTACATACACGCCACTTGTTTCTACGCGCACAAGTTGATTTTTTTATGAACTTTTTAAACTATCGGAACGTAGCCCGTTGTTGCACTAATTTTGACATTAATATTTTATCTCTCTGCACTAAATATTTCTGAACACTAATTAGCACTCGTTTCGCGAATTTAGCACTAAGATAATTTCTTGTTAAACGGTTCCCGATAAATTTTCACTCTCCAAACTCCATTCTGTGGACAAACAAATAAATTTCCATAAATAAGATGAAGGGATACTAAAAGCTGTGAAGGAAATATATGGACCTCCAGAATTGAAGGCACGGCTTATGTCGGGCTCTCCTCAGGCAGCGGCTGAAGGCATACCGACCGCAATTGTGCTAAGATGGACACCCCAGGGGTTTGGTTAGGATTAGAGTCCCACATACCATGCCAAGGCCATGATGGTGTCCCATTGGAAAACAAAAAAAAAAAGCTGGCGAAATATAGTCCACGGGTATGTGGTTCGTCGGGGTCACGACCCTCAGAATTTATTTTATAAATTCACACAACATCTCATACATTGACCTGACTCCCACTTAAGTAGCTTATCAGATAACAGAGTAAACACAAATTCAAAATCATCAAACATCCAGACACTGACAAACACAAGTGTTCATCACAGGAATGTTTGTCTAGAGTGAGGATCGAACCCACGACCTTTGGCGTATGAGGTAGGGTTACTACTAAATGCGATATTCGACCAGTCTACAAAGGTATAAATGTCTCTATATCTATACTAATATAATAAAGCTGAAGAGTTTGTTTGTTTGTTTGTTTGAACGCGCTCAATCTCCGAAACTACTGGTGCGATTTTGAATACTTTTTTTTTGTTGGATAGGTCCATTTATCTGAGGAAGGCTATAGGCTAAATAACATTACGCTATGACCAATAGGAGCAAAGACAGAGCGGTAAATGTGTAAAAAACGGGGAAAATTTTTCCACGCGGACGAAGTCGCGGGCGGCCGCTAGTTTTATATATTGTGTAAAGAATATGGTAATATTCAGAATATCATAGACGGATAGATGGTAACATAAACAATATTTGTGGAAGAGAAAAAATATTTTATCTATCATTACTTTCCATGATATTTTTTACCGAAATAGCATATTTTTTCTCTACCATAACATTACCCCATACGAATTCCCAAGATGAGACAAAATAACATGAAAACCAAACATGAATCCGCTAACCCTTATAGGGCCAAGATGTCGTAAGATGTGACTCCAGGGGAATACACAGGGATATTAATAAAGCAGGTACCCACATCTGGGTCAAATATACTGTGTATTACTGTGAGAGAGCCACGCTTCGGTATGAAAGGAAGGGAATAAAAGGTTGGCAGCGCACTTGTAACTCCACTGGTGTTTCAAGTGTCCATGGGCGGCGGCAATTGCTTACCATCAGGTGATCCGCTGCTCGCCTGCTACCTATCACATAAAAAAAAAAACGCCCTGTCTTCGGTAAAGCCGCTGTCTCACTCCGGTCCGAGTCAGCTAGCCAGTGCGGCTCTCCCACGGTAAAATGTATCGATAATAAAAATAAATAAATGCTTACCAAGTGCCCAAAAACAGCACAGTCAGTGCTGGCGATGTCATGACCTGCCGGCCGCCAGGGCCGCGCGGCCCACATTGACACTGCCCCACACCATCAATGCAACCGCTTGCTGCATCACACCTACTGTCACCGGGGAGTGACAACCCTGCGCGTGATTACACATCCGTGCGGAAACTGTTCTGGGCACGTCAGTTAGAATGGCACTGTTTTTGCACTTTTAGCACTTTTAGCCACTAGCACTATTTAGCCACAAAACTTGATTGCACGATTTTTTTTTCACCAACAACTGATTTGGCACTGACCTTTTTCACTGCTTTTAAGACGATGTAGTGTGTTGAATTTTCGCACTTTGGTCTTGATCATGTTAGGTACAAATTTTAATGGTTTCACTCGTTTTTAACCGGTTATGCCACTGGTTTTGTTGAAAGCTATTTCACTTACTTTGATTTAATTATTTGACCACTTTTTTGTAGATTTGGTTACGTAATATACACGCCACTTGTTTCTACGCGCACAAATGATTTTTGTATGAACTTTTTAAACTATCGGAACGTAGCCCGTTGTTGCACTAATTTTGACATTAATATTTTATCTCTCTGCACTAAATATTTCTGAACACTAATTAGCACTCGTTTCGTGAATTTAGCACTAAGACAATTTCTTGTTAAACGGTTCCCGATAAATTTTCACTCTCCAAACTCCATTCTGTGGACAAACAAATAAATTTCCATAAATAAGATGAAGGGATATTAAAAGCTGTGAAGGAAATATATGGACCTCCAGAATTGATGGCACGGCTTATCCACTCAGCTAAAATCGCTCGTTTCATCGACTTACCTATCGATACGATAAATCGGAAAATACATCTCTAGCCCCAACAAAAATATTTACCCACGTGTTGCATTCATACAAATAGCAATATCTCGCAATTGGTTTGCCGATGGCAAACCGCAATTTCAGATACAGCGTGACCGGTTTTGATTATTTTAAATAATACAAATATCAGTTGGAAATCCATTGCTTTTCGACAGAACTGCGTTTATATTTGTGCGGTTCTGTATTAAATTGTTATCATATCAGAGAACCAACGGACGCTCACATTTTTGTTGGCATAAACTTTATTTCTTGATATAAATAGCTTAACCTAGGTACAAGACGATTCCCAAAAAAATACTGTGAGAGAGCCACGTGCGTTTAATTCAAGTACTGATAGTGAAAAAAAGTATAGTAGGAGGTATCAGCTTATATACCTACAGTCTTACTGCAGGGCAAAGACACACAACAATAAAACATTATTTTGTGGCAAAGGCCTCCGTCATATTATGATGCTTTGATGGGATTAGGCCAAAGTAAAGTAAAGTATCAGCCTATGTACTGTCCCACTGTCGAGCAAATCACAGAAATCAAATTCACACTACTATGATCGAATTTGGCTTAATTACCTTGCTTGCCTAATGCGGATTGGTAATCACTGATCAAAAACCCGAACTATGTTCTAACTATTCGAAACGTATTTTTGTTCGACCTGGGAATCGAATTCACGCACCACGAGATAACGGCTTATACGAGTATACTTAAATTACTAGACCAATGCGCCAATGAAACTAAAAAAAAACTCATCAAAAATGCAAAACACACCAATATTTTCGAGTTGCAAAACTCTGTAGGCTGCAATGTTTCCATTTTAACATGCCATTGCCACTCGACTGGCACTTCTGGCACTTGTCTGGCACTTTAGGCACTCGCCCGGCACTTTAGGACGCGTTGTGAAGAGGCCATTAGAGTTTCGGAATGGCTAGATGGACTTGTGTTGCATTTAGGGAGTATTTTATTTTTTATGAAAATAATTTACTCGTAGTCTAATACTTAATGCATCGTGTAGCGACGCCAATGAATTTTTGATTTATTGTAGTAATTTTTTTATGTGATGCTTTTCGACAGGAGTCCGTTCAAATTTTGTGCGGACCAACGAAGTCTGTTACAGTTTTCCTTGGTTCTCTTTATAATAGGTGACTGACGAGTAGCGGGAATTACCTGAAGGAAAGCGATTGCCGCCGCCCATAGACACTACGCCAATTAATAAAACTTACTTATTTATTTTGTAAGTGGTTTCTTTTCTATAAAATTAATTTCTGCCACATTTTAAGTGCACACAGAAACTTAAGCTGGCATTTAAAAATGCAACATATTTTGTTCAGTTTAAAAGCGGAAATAATTAGTGCCGGCGCGTCTTTCTCAAATAAAAAAGTGCTTCTAATGCTGTGCTTTTGAACGTGTTATTTTGTTAACTCTTTTGACTTGCCTTCGCTACTCAGCTGTAGGGTTGCCAAATGAGAAAACTAAAGTACCGAATTAACATTACTTTTAACAAAATGTGTAATACTTTTGAACGTGGAAGAGTCCCTATGTCATTATGGAATGTACATACCCCAGCGGTATTTCCGAACCGGTTCGATAATGAAATATTTAAGGAACGAGACTACACTTTCTTAAAAGATCGGTACTAAGGATAGGGTCCCACAGGAGGGCAAAGTCTCAAAGAGCTAGGCTTCCCTGCCCTTTTTCCATCTACTCCGGTCTCGGCGTGCGGTAGACTAGTCTTTTTGAAAAGCGTCGAGTTCATCTCGCTATCGCCTTGGTTTTACATGCATTTGGTTACATGGTCCTTAGAGAAAGTATCAAATAGAGTGGCTAAGCGCGTATCACCGTAAGGGACAGATATCTATATAACCCGGCCAAATGAAAAATAACTACAAAATGGCGGATCAATGTGACTGAAGATTACTTTACTGAATTTGGTTGGTTATTACCGTAGTGAAAATACTAACAAAAATCGCACTTAATTACTATGAGTTACTATGGCAACTAGCTTTGTTGGGCGCAGTTCACAACTGAGTCCATCAAAAAAGTGGAACTCTGACAAAGACAAAAAATCATGATTCTGTCTCTTTTACTCCTAGCGATTTCTGTATATAGTTGTTCCGTTTACATAATATTATTTGCATGTCCTCTCTATTTGACATTTTCTCTAAGTAGATGGTCAATACAACTATTTTTTTAATTTGGCTGTTTACTATTGGCTGTCTCGTGTGTCATTCGCGAATAGTTTGGATGTTTCTTTGTCTATGCCTTTGAAGACAAAATCCATACTAATATTATAAATGCGAAAGTAACTCTGTCTGTCTGTCTGTCTGCTACTCTTTCACGCCAAAACTACTCAACGGATTTAAATGAAATTTGGTATACAGATAATCTAGACCCTGAGAAAGGACATAGGCTACTTTTTATTGCGAAAAGGGGGTTGTAAGGGGTTGAAAGGGGGGTAAAAAGTTACTTTTCCACGCGAACGGAGTCGCGGGCGGCCGCTAGTGTATTATAAAATGACATTTTAAAAAAGTTGGCAGATCTTTTTAAAACAGTCTGTTGGTATGACTGTTTTTTGCCGAGCAAGCGAAAATTTACCTTAAGGTGACGAACCTTTTTATTCCCTGACTGTACTTTAACGTTATAAAGGCACCCATCGAAGCATAGCTATCGGGTCCACCCGGCGTCCAATTTTAAGCCGCGTGGCATTTGCATACATTGCATACAAATTGGATTACCGCGACCTCAGTGGATACACAAAGATTGTTAGAGGAATCGGGTCCGCATGTGTAGAGGGGAACCATTGGAAGGGAGGTAATCGGGGTGGGGGGGGGGGGGGGGGGGGGGGGGGTACCTCTACTTCAAGTCCACTGTCTTATTACATTCAGTCGCCGACATTTGCACACTCCTGGCCAAATTAAAAGTAACTTTTCATAAAAGACTATGTTCTTCCACTAACGACATTGTTGTAGCAGTATTTGAAAACATGTATATGTTTGAGAAAGGCTTTACTTACGTTCAAATTAATGATGAACGAAAATAATGTAATTTAATTTAATGTATTGTTCACATATTATGATACGTATTCATGTTATAACTACCTACATGTTTTATTATTATTAATATCTGACAATTTACATTGTATATGTAATGTATATTAAGGGTCCTGAGCCTGAAATAAATGTTTTTTTTTTATTTATTTATTACGGGTTTCTAGTTAGTTTCTAGTTAATTACAATGAAGCGACATACCATAACAGTGGGAGAGCCACGGTTCAGCTCATGCTGAATGGGCCGGCTCGACCGGAGTAATACCACGTCCTTACAGAAAACCGGCGTAAAGCACTGCATGCGCTCTGTTCCGCTGCGTGAGTGCCACCTATCACATACCTAATAAAAAAATTAAAATGCAACGCGAAAATCAAAAGAACTATCTTCAATCTATTCATTTTGTTACCAATTTCCGAAACAAACCCATCTACTTTTCCTATCAATTTAGCTTCCTCCAAAAATACCTTTTTCCTAACAACTAGACGAAAACATTCTCACCTTTATCTCAGGCTATAACTCAAACTAACAATCCTGCTGTAATCTTGTTATAAGTGGCGACGGCTAATGGAACACGCGGGTCTGGAGATATGACAAGCCTATTCCATTAGTGGGGGGAGGGGGGAGCCAACTGCATGACCCGGTGTCAGTTGAACTTTGATTGTTTGAAAATAGCTTTGAAAAGATAACTTAAGACTGCTAGAGTTGGGTCGAACATACTTTTGTTAGCTTAAGACAATAGACTAATGTGTGTGACGTGTTTTCCCGAGTATACTGGATTGCCAGTTGCCTTTCGAACCGATAATTGTAAACTTTTCTTCTAACTTCTGTCTATACTAGTTCTAAAGAGGTATGTACATTCTATAGACACAGATAACATTTATAGGTAAACCGAAAAAACGACACACTTGTGCGATGTAATCGACTCCCAGCGCCATCTATTGGTATTATAGAGGTGAAAAATAAAAAATAAATCACAGAACATCTCATACATTGATCTGACTCCGTACTAAGTAGCATATTATTAAGCACTTGTGGCAGATATTAAAGGTGAGGGCGGAATACTAGTTCGAAATAAAGATGTTTAGTACTATTTTTGTTGAAATTATTTTTTCCTCGTAACATCTTTTAGAAAATTTCAGTATTTAGCTCACGGGCCTAAACTAAGTCTCAGTTTCTGATATAGAATTAAGAAAATTAGTTCCATCAAAAAACCAGACGACTTAGTTTATAAGCCTATGCAAATAAAGATTATTTTGATTTGATTTTAATTAGATGTGTATTTTTTTGCTGGATAAAGTGAATTTTCAATCTAGGTATACAGGGTGTAACAAAAATGGGGTATCAACCATAAAGGGAAATAATGTATACCTTGTGTAGATACTATATGCAAAGTTTCAAAATAATAAAAAAAAATTAGGAAAAGATAAACAATCTTACCGTGATTCATTTATAAAATTTTGTATGCAAACAATTGTCAGAAATACAAGGGGCGGTAACTATTAAAAAAGGAGCGGTCAAAGGTTAATATCCCTATCAGCTAATTGCTAATTAGTGATGTGCGAATTGAAATGGATTTCACGAAGAATCGGTTTCAAATTAATATCAATAATCTTAATATTAACTTGGCAGGTTAAAAACTCTAATATGAGATTTGTTAAGTGTGTCAGAATCGGTTTACTTTGGGATGACACCCTCTTTTTGTTACAATACAGGGTGTATTTATGTAGAAGTATTGAATTTTACAATGAAAATATATAAACAGTAAAATGGTAAGAAGTATTTCAGCTACAGTTTTGCTTTTGATTGTTTTTGAATAGGAGTTTCCAACCACTATAATTCCAAAACCTTAAACTTCACCGTTCTATTCTTGATTGCCATAAACTTTTCTACATTGCAACATCTGGCCAAAAGTTTTAAATCACTTTAATCTCCATCATTCTTTAACACGTTGTTAAATGAAGAAACCAAACTAAACGCTTAAATGCTATCAAAGAATAGTGTGAAATAAATCTTCTGTTGTCAAGGCTGAGATCAACTTTGAAGTCTGTATTAATATCAACAAGAAATACTGGAGTAATGGTTTAGTAAAGCATTAATAGCTGTACACACTTGTGTAAAGATAGAATTCCATATTTTTAGGGCTTGTCTATAATGGAGCTTGCCCATGAAGAGTTTTAGAGTGGAAAAATGTGTCCCTTCCCTTAAAACTTCCAAAATAAGTGAAGTCTATACTATTTATAAAGAGATAACTTCTATAGACAACGACAAGGCTTATAGGTAAACCGAAAATACGAAACGCTTGCGCGATGTAATTGAGCACAGCGCCAACTATTGGTTCATTTCTGAATATCGTTCCCGTAGCGAAGTGAGGGCGGGCCACTAGTATAATAAATATAAATAAAAATAAATTACTGTTCGTTAGTCTGCTTAAAACCTGAGAACGGCTAAACCGATTTGGCAAATTTTGGTCTTGAAATATTCGTGGAAACTCAAAGAAGTTTTGATAGCTGAGAAAAAAGAAGAAGAAAATGAGATAATAATATGTTCGCTGGGTCAATTAATGTATGATAATGGGGATAAGAAAAATGGTGCCAGAAATGATGAGATCCGCAGGAGATCTAAGGTCACGGACATAGCTCAAAGAATTGCGTGGCTGAAGTGGCAATGGTCAGGGCACATTGCGAGGAGAACAGACGGCCGTTGGGATGGAAAGGCCCTTGAGTGGAGGCACGCGCAGGAGGCCGCAGCCGTGGCAGGCCTCTCACCAGGTGGACCGACGATCTGGTGAAGGTCGCGGGAGTCCCTTGCATGCGGGTGGCACATGACCGATCTGTGTGGAGAACTTTGGGGGAGGCCTATGTCCAGCAGTAGACGTCTTTTGGTTGAAATGATGAATGGGGATAAGGTTGTGTGTGGGACTCTAATCCTAACCAAAACCCTTGGGGTGTCCATCTCATCGCAATCGTGGTCGGATAACCCACAGCTGTATCTACTACCTAACTGAAATTCAAACAAAAAGTAAGGTATCAGCCTATATGTACCTATACTGTCCCACTGCAGCTCAAAGGCCTCCATCATAGAAATAAAGTCATCGCTATACTATGATGGGATTAGGCTTAATCACCACGCTTCCCGTTAAACAAGACATAATAAATTCTCCTGTTATTAAACGCGATCTGGTTTAAAAGCCAGTGTGGACGAGTTACGGAGTGGGCAGCCGTCCAACCTGGGACATTCCACTCCGTCTAGACGTTAGTCAAATACCATTGTGATTGCTTGGAAAACTCGGCCCCTTGAGGTGTTTTACATAATAAACGAAAATTATTAATGCCTGTGAGCCACTCTTTGACCAGAGTGATAGCAAACTTCTCAGTCGTATCACCCTTGCTTGAGTGGTTGTGAAAGAAAGAAAATAAATTTCGCTTCCTCCAAAGGTGGCCCAACCTCACTTCGCTTCGGGACCGTAATTCAGAAATGAACCAATAGATGGCGCTGTGTCAAATTACATCGCGCAAGCGTTTCGTGTTTTCGGTTTACTTATAGGCGTTGTCGTTGTCTAAAAAGTTATCCCTTTATAAATAGTATAGAAGACGAAGATAGAAGATATTGCAAATCGGACTTTCTTATTCTTTGAAGCAAAACGTTCGATCTCCTATATTAAACATATTGCAAATAGGACTTTTTTCTTTGGAGCAGTCGATTTGTTGACCATCACAACATTCACAGCACAGAAGATAACATGATGAGACAGAGAACAGCTTTACATACAATTATTACATCAAAAACAATTAAAGAATAAGATAAGGTCTAGTCGCTACAAGTAGACATGGGTCGTAACAGGTGAATTTAAATACTTGTTACCACTGTTTTGTTATCCAAAAATAACAGTTCCAAATACCTGTTCTCAAATACCAGCCTGTTATTTTATGTGTATAGGTACAGGCAGATACGTCTTATTTTCTACAAATTCTTTCTTCTACGTGAATGTATCCGAACGTTCTTTGTTATCTGTTGTGATGGAGATCATTTTTCATTTGTCGTGTAAAATATACTACCTTGCTTCTCGTTTTCTCTTTGGATAATAGAGTGAGAGATAAAATGTTATGTAAAATACTAGCTTGCTTCTCTTTTTTTCCTTGCATAATAGAGTGAGAGATGAAATGTTATTTCGTGTACAGGACAGATGGCGATATTATTATGACACAAAATTAAAGAGTACCGATTATCGGCTTAGATTGGGAATATTCGGAGTCCATTTAATTTTTGTAGAGTAAAATACTAGCTTGCTTCTCTTTTTCTCTTTGCATAATAGAGTGAGAGATAAAATGTTATGTAAAATACTAGCTTGCTTCTCTTTTTCTCCTTGCATAATAGAGTGAGAAATGAAATGTTATTTCGTGTACAGGGCAGATGGCGATATTATTATGACACAAAATGAAAGAGTACCTATTAACGGCTTTAATTGGGAATATTGGGAGTTCATTTAATTTTTGTAGAGTAAAATACTAGTTTGCTTCTCTTTTTCTTCGTGAATGACAGAGTGAGATATGAAATGGTATTTTGTGTAACAGATAACAGGGCGGTTGGCGATATTTTTCTGTTACTGTAGTAACTGTTAGTAAAATAACAACCACGGTACTCCTGTTACAATATTTTTGCGGCTGGTATTTTATAACACGTATTTATTACGGGGATAACAGTTGTTATGTTATTGCCTGTGAATATCTGTTATATTTATCTGTTACGATAAATACGCCTCACGTCTACTACAAAGACAAAGATAGTACATACAGAAATAAACAAGGATTATAAAAGAATAAAAAACAACAAAATATTTAATATTTTAATTGTTTACGTACGATGGAGAGAGCTACACATTGCCAGCTAACTGACATATCGGTTGACTTATAATGCGGTATCTTTAACTTACAATGCGACACGGCTGTTCTGGCAAATGGATCGCAAGGCATCGAACAAGCACCCCTAGAGGGCTTACAGACGAGCGACACTATAAGTGAGCGTTTTTTGTTTCACAAAAATATCAGTGAAACAACAGCGATAAACTTTAATTTGTTGGTATATCAATTCTTTACAATTTATTCTTAAGTAAATATTGCACTTAAAAAAATCCTCGGAGGGTTCAGGTGGGACCTGAACCATCTGAACCCTCTGTGGATTTTTTTAAGTGCAATATTTACTTAAGCGATAAACTTTGTTTTTCTTCCAGACTTCTTTTTTTTCAGCAGGTGATCCTGCTCGAAAAAAGAAGTGGCCTGCTCGCTTGCTATCTATCACTTAAAATAAAGACAACCTTAAGGCACTTATCTTCACTCACTCGGCGAAACAGAGTGAGGTCGTGGTATCACTTTAGTCAAGCAGGCACTTCATACAGGAGTGAACTGTTACGATTACATACTATAAGTGGTAGAGAATTAAAGTTATCGACGTAGTTCACCGGATCAGTAAGCTGAAGAGGCAGTGGGCTGGCCATATCTGCCCCAGAATTGACAACGGTTGGAGTAAACGAGTTCTAGAGTGGAGACCGCGTCTTTGTAAACATAGTGTAGGACGGCCTCAGGCCAGATGGAGTGACGATCTGCACAAGAGGGCTGGCTGGAGCTGGATGCGAGTAGCCGAGAATGATCAAAGTGGCGAGCATTTAGAGAGGCCTATGTCGTCCAACAGTGGTCTGCAAAAGGATGATAATGATGATGATGACTACAAGTGGACAGTCGCCTAACGGTGGGGGGCAATTCTCGTGCATTCAACATTGAAGTCGAATTTGGGAATTTATGGACAAATGTATGGAACCTCTTAATTAGACTTCAATGTCGAGAATTGCTCCCCCGTTCACCGTTTTCCTTACACTCGTCTGCAAGATTCTTTGCCCGCTCAACTCAGCCCCACGTTTTATATCGTGGGCGGATCTGCCTAAACAATCGTTTCAGTTTATACGCCACTCTGTTCCACTAATTCTCTCTAACGAGACGCCCATAAAAGTGTTAGCTTTGGCACAGGGCAGAAATGGCAGTGGATCAATTCAATTCTAAAAAAATCTGTCAAAAAACTTTTTTTTAATCGTGGAACGTTTATTTTTATAAACAATGGTATTGGCGACTGGCTGCGCAGTGACCGACCTCACGTTCAATTTTCTTTTTTTATTTTTTAATGGTAAGTGACGATGAGGTCTAGACCAACTGTTGTTGCATGTATCTATGGGCGGCGGTAATGTGTGTTCCTCTGTGGCCGGACCACATTTTAGTACTCAGATTCTATAGTTCGAAAAAATACCTACCTAAAGTCTACTTTCACCGGAATATATATATGTAATTAGTACCTCAAGAGATATCTTTTTATTTAAAAAAATATGTGGTCCGGCCGCTGAGCAGTGCTCTCTAGCCGCGCCACCTCAAATTAAAGAGAGTATAGTGAACTATTAATAAATCAATATCCCGAAAAAAGCTACCTAAATAGTACCTTGCATATAACAAATATGTTCCAATAAACCCCTTTAGTAAAGGAGTTATTCGTCGTAAGGTGTGGTCCGGCTGGAAGGTATACTCTGCAGCAATTCAGTATTGACATGATTATTATTAAGAATAAAATTGTATAAATGAAAAGATTTTTTAAGAAAAAAATTGTATAAATGAAAAGTAGACACAAGGTACTTTTATATAAATTAGTTTATGGGTAATTAATAATAATCATGTCACTACTGAATTGCTGCAGAGTATACCTTCCAGCCGGACCACACCTTACGACGAATAACTCCTTTACTAAAGGGGTTTATTGGAACATATTTGTTATATGCAAGGTACTATTTAGGTAGCTTTTTTCGGGATATTGATTTATTAATAGTTCACTATACTCTCTTTAATTTGAGGTGGCGCGGCTAGAGAGCACTGCTCAGCGGCCGGACCACATATCTATACATATAATAAAAATGTAAAAAAGCTGTGTCTGTACATTGAAGATATTTATCTCAAAATAACTTAGGACGACTAAAAAACAGTAACAGAACATAAATCAATGATTTTTAAAATTTTTGTCTGTCTGTTTGTCTGTTTATCTGTTTGTCTGTTTGTCTGTTTGTTCGCGCTAATCTCGGAAACTACTGAACCGATTCGAATGAAACTTTTTTTATTGTATAGCTGTAATATCAGGGCAACTTATAGGATATATTATATTATGAAGACCAGGCTCCTTGATGTAGAACCACAACAGCCCAGCTAAACTATAAGAGGTAGGTCAATGGCACTTTATCAAAAGTTGTTCAGATTGATGAGCATTTTATGATGCCATGAAAAAAATCAAAGATCATGGAACATCTGGTTTGGAACTCTAAGAGCCCAGCTCCACTATAACAAATATGGAATGAAATGGAATGTAAAATTGTCAAATGTGATGAGCGTTTTTGGATCCTATAAGGAAGGATATTCCGAACTTAAACCCCTAATGGAGCGATAATAGGGTTCCAAGTTTGTTCATGGGACTACGTGATTCCTTGGCCCAATCTACTCCAATTTTTGCATACACATTCTTTGACAGAATTGATGGATAAAATATAAGATTCAATTTTTCATAGAATACTTTACATCCCTTAATGGAATAAAAATAATTTGAGGGTTACATTCATTAGAAGTTGATATAATTTTTTTTAAAATATTAAATGGGTTTGCACTTGACCTCATCTCACCTGATGGAGAGTGACAATGAGGTCTCTGATGTAGCGTGCTTTCCCAGAAGAAGCATATTCTATTCTCGACTTAAAGACACCCAAATTGTAGCTCTCTGGAAATACAAAAGCCGGCAAGTTGTTCCATTCCTTAGCATTTCGTATAAAATATCAATGAGCCGCCTTAAAAATCTATTAAACTATAAACGAACATTTAGAATAAGTAATATTTTTTTTATACCTATTTAAATAATCATCTTTAAGTCAAGAGTCATAAAGTTCACGCAAACGAAGTTGCGGGCGGCCACTAGTTTATTTAAATAAAAAGATATCTCTTGAGGTACTAATTACATATATATATTCCGGTGAAAGTAGACTTTAGGTAGGTATTTTTTCGAACTATAGAATCTGAGTACTAAAATGTGGTCCGGCCACAGAGGAACACACGGCGGTAATCACTTACAAACAGGTGATCCGTCTGCTCATCTGCCACCCATCGCATAAAAGAAAACTATGTCCCGAAACGAAGTGAGAGCGGGCCTCTAAACTCTGATTTTTAATTATGTGGAGTAAACTGACAGATGCAAATGTCAAGTTTCAAGTTTCAACATTTTGACATTTTGCTTCGGTCAAATTTAGTGATAATGTATGGGGATGAAACGTTTACATCTGTCAGTATACTCCACATGATTAAAAATCAGAGTAAATACCTTTAGTTAAATATTCACATCAGTGTACAAAAGCAAGCTAAAATATGGAAACCAGATCCAACAAAATTACGTTTTCTCACACAATCTACGGCGGTAGGGTAGTTTTTCTATTCATTTTGTCTTTCATTGTGAGAGCTTTCGTATTATTTGAAAGGACGGATCGTTCGCGATTTGCTATTCAAAGTTTATTTGTGCTGATGGTGTTTCAGTCTTAAGAGAGAAAGAGCGATGGTAGTAGATAAAACTTCCGAGCATTCACCTATACTTACAGGGTGTGTCTGTGAACATTTACATACCTTGAGCTACATTTTCTACCTACCATACTTTTGGAAATTGGTCGAAATGTTTATCTACTTCCCATACAAAATTAACAAGTCATTCATTAATTCATTCTTTCATTCATTCGTTAGTTCTTTCACTCATTCATTCATTCACATCATTCATTTCATTCATTCATTCACTTATTCATTAATTCATTCAAGTCACTTGACCAACTCTGTATGAAAAGTTGAATAATTTATATGCGAATTTCCAAAATTCATACATTTACAAAAACTATGTTGTTCAGAATACTGGATAGATAGTTAAAAAGCAGTTAGTGATGTAAATGAATGTTCACAGATACTATCCGTATAATGTGTCAATAAAGTCTAAAATTAAATGATGACACCACTGCCACTTACGTCATAGGATATGGAAACCCCATTGGTTAAAAAACATAGGAACTCCATTATTTCCCAAAATTCCGTATTCAAGACTTTCTCGTTGCTTTAATTCTTAAAATTCGGAAAAAGTGGCTGTGACATACAGACGGACTGACATACCTACATAACATATTTATAATTGCCTAGTGTGGGGGTCAATTTCATGTATCCTGTATGTAAATAAATAAATGATATTTCTGGTAATAAATATTTTCATTTTTAATTTTTTCATTTTCATAAGAGTTCTATTTTTCACCATTTGGCAACCCTAAAAAGCGTATTTTTTCTACTGGCCATCTTTTTACTATGTTTCTAGCCTACGCCGTGTTAAGGCGCCTCCACACGGTAAATCTCGGGTAGATAAAGCACGGACGTGTGTCGCACCCCAAAGCAGCCGTCTTTATCCCACTTTTATGGATCCCGTTATTGTTTCTCCAAGCTAGCTGAGTAAGATGCGATTTATTTCTTTATCGCTCATAAATTGCGAATGGCGGAGCTTTGGTTGTATTCTTTAGTTTTGTCGATACGTATGAATGTAGAAAGGGTTTTCGATTGTTAAGTGCAGTCAATAGCACTACTATTTTTTATACAAGACTAGCGGCCGCCCGCGACTTCGTACGCGTGGAGTTAATTATTGACACTTACCGTCATATTTTGGACAATCCACACAATATATTTTTAAAAATTGTAGCCTATGTGTTATTCTGATGTATAAGCTATATTGTGGTAAAGTTTCATTCAAATTCATTCAGTAGTTTTTACGTGAAAGAGTAACAAACATCCATACATCTTTACAAACTTTCGCCTTTATAATAGTAGTAGGACTAGATTTTGCCCTCTGGGGGTTAGAAAGGGGCAAAAAGTACCCTATGTTACTCTACATCCCTTCAACTGTCTCCACTTAAAAATCACGTTAATTCATCGCTTCGTTTTGCCGTGAAAGAAAGACAAACTTAAAGACAGACAGATTCGAGAGAGACACTTTCCCATTTATAATATGTATATATTTGTATAGTATGGACATATTTGTGAAATTTGTGAACATAAATGTCAAAGGTGTAGAATATTTAAAACCAGGATTCCCTGAATACCACTCACCATCAAGCCAGTGATAAAAACGCGCATAAATAAGAAATACAATCTTTTCCTTTGATGTCTTAGTATAAACTTGATTTTACGAAAGTAGGGTGCCTTATATCACTCAAAAATCTAAGATAATAATAAATTAATCCTCTAGGAAAGTAATTTAAATTTCATTATTTTTAGGATATTGAATAGCATAACATTATAAATATTAATGTAACTTGATTTAAAGCCATCGTAAATCGCAAGAATTCAAATATTTTTTCTGTAAAAACAGCCTCAAGCATAAATTTAAATACAAATCCATAATCTGATAGGTATTAAACTTAGAATTAATAAAAAAAATATATATGAAATTCATTCATCATCTTGGATCGTAAAAATGGTAATCCTTCTAGAATAGAAAGAAGTTTTGTATTGGCTAGATGGTTTTTAGGGTTCCGTAGTCTACTAGGAACCCTTATTCTATTTGGTGTGACCCTGTCTCATACGTCAAAGGTCGTAGGTTCGATACCCATTACCCACCCTGGACAGACAGTGATCGTGTGATGAACATTCGTGTTTGTTCAGTGTCTGGGTGGTTGTTTTATATGTATTTAAGTATTATATTAGTGATCCTCTGTTGTCTGATATCTGTAACACAAGTGCTTAAGCTACTTATTTACGGAGTCATGTCAATGTAATGAGATGCTGTGTGAATTTATTTCTTAACTAGCGGCCACCCGCGACTTCGTCCGCGTGGAAAAGTAACTTTTTGCCCCCATTTTAACCCCTTACAACCCCCTTTTCGCAATAAAAAGTAGCCTATGTTCTTTCTCAGGGTCTAGATCATCTGTATACCAAATTTCATTTAAATCCGTTCAGTAGTTTTGGCGTGAAAGAGTAACAGACAGAGTTACTTTCGCATTTATAATATTAGTATGGATCGTTTAGGTTCTATCATTTTATCTTTGGTTCTTTGCCTGGTTCAATGGTGCGAAAATGAAATAAATTTCAAACTTTTCGTCGCGCCGTAGAACTTAAACCAAGTATTTGCTTTGAAACTAAAAAATACATTCTTGAAGGTTGTCTGGGTGATAAAACTTAGAGCGATAACGCAAAATAGCGACCTTTCAGTTCAGTTCACTTGAAAAACAAAAGCTTTTGGAAGTGTCTAGTCAAATGTAAAATAAAAGTTGTAAAACTTATAAGCTGAGTGTTGATCTGAGTCATAAAGAAAGATATGGAATCAGAAATCATTTATTTGCCAGAAAAGCGGTACACATTGGGTGGTATAAATAAATACTGTAGCTAGCGTAAGAATCTGTACCAGAAATAAATAAGAAAAGGAGAATTACAATGTCAGGTTTTGAATTTCAGATAGTTGTTGAACAATAATATTGTTCAGAATAAAATATAAGACGTGGTTAAAGGGATGTAAATGTTCAAACACACCCTGCATAACGGCGACGGAAACCGCTTAATAGTGGGAGAGCCACGCTACGGTATGAATGGTATGGAGTAATACCACTCACAGAAAACCGGCGTGAAGCAGCGCTGTGTTTCACTGCGTGATTGAGGGCACCGCGGGCCCAGTCTATGGGAAGGGGGGTAAAAAGTTACCACTGGTGTTGCAGGTGTCCATGGGCGGCGGTAATGGCTTACCATCAGGTGATCCGTCCGCTCGTCTGCCACCTCCACATAAAAAAATATCCATCATCAAAACCGTTCCACACAAGTTATCTGAAACTACCTTTGCAGCAAACAATTTATTAAAATACCCTCAGCTAATTTATTCGCCAACTCAATATCGCCCAATGGGCCACGTGGGGCGATAAATTTTTAATTTAATACATTATAACATTTTGCAGTTACGAGGTAAAATTTACGGGGTAATAAGGAATTCGACAGTTATAGCTTGCAACCGATATTGGTTAGATTTTTATTAAACTTTTATAGTTTCCATCAGCATCTTAAGGTCATCGGTTATCTATGGTTGACGTTATACGTTTTTCATGTAGGATCTTTTCATCTATAATGATCTTCTTATATTTTATAAATTATTTTGTAATTAGGTTTAAGAGCCTGTGTAATTAAATTAAATCAATAAGCAAATCTATATTATACAGGATGTGTCTATCTGTGAACATTTATATCCTTTTAACCACGTGTCCTACCAACCATTCTGAATAACATTTGTTTTGAAAATTTTATGACTTTTAAAAATTTGCAAAAAACAAGAAACATATCTTTCCATACAAGGTCGATCACGTGACTTGGTCATTTAGTGTGGGGAGTCAAAAAAATTTCGATGAATTTCGGAAAATTGTTGATCAAATGTTGTTCAGAATGGTTGATAGATCACGTGGTTAAAGGGATGTAAATGTTCACAGACAGACCCTGTATAAAAAGAAACTGTCCCGTTGCTAAATTTTAATGTTTTACTGTTTAACAAAATACGCTATTTTAATTAAAAGAAAGCTTTAATCTGAACTAATAATTTAAAGTCTCATTAAAAAGTTAAACTT
Source organism: Cnaphalocrocis medinalis (assembly GCA_014851415.1). Taxonomy (NCBI): domain Eukaryota; kingdom Metazoa; phylum Arthropoda; class Insecta; order Lepidoptera; family Crambidae; genus Cnaphalocrocis; species Cnaphalocrocis medinalis. The sequence goes on from CM026297.1 coordinate 1,877,338, forward strand.
TCTCCCAGTCCATTGATATCAGTTAGCAAAATAAACATATTTATTTCTTTTAAACTTCGCACTGCTAAGATCAGCGAAAATAAGAAGGCAGATCTGAAGGGTTCCGCATCAAAGCTTAAGTACAGTCAAGTTAGCACAACCTGTCAAATTTCCTCAATTGATATTCAACCTAATGTGTATGACAGTAAGATGAGAGTTGATTGAAGAAATTTGACAGTTTTGTTTAGTTTGATGTGTGGTTTTACGTACATATGGCGCTACGTGAGGTCCGTGTTCTACCAACCATTCCGAACAACATTAATTTGTTCTATGACATTTGAGAATTTGTCCAAAAATTTTTTGACTTCATACAAAATTAACAAGTATTGAGTACCTACCTATTAAGTCGCCTAATCGTCTTTATCTGTAAAGTTGATATTTTTTTTGCAAAATGTAGTCCCGAATGGTTGGTAGCAGACATGGTTAAAGGGATGTAAATGTTTACAGACACACCCTGTATACCTATGAGATTACGTCAACCCCCATTGCGTACGGGCCCCTAAAACGGCCCAGCTCTGCCGACAGCAGCGGAAAAAAGCAACTCGAGAGGCAATCAGAGTTATGCCCAAGTTCGAGCACCAATTTCAAAACGAGAATACTGCCGCGGTGTTTGCCGAGCAAGTTTCGATGGGACGCGGAACTTTTAGTTGGGGAATGATGGAAGGTGAAACGTGGAGTATTTGATGGTCTGCATCTGTACTATATGTGAGTAAAGTTAGCGCTACTGGGAGGCAATTCTCATGCAAATGTCATTGAAGTTGAATTAGAAACATAACGTATGGACATACGTAATGTTTCTAATCGATTCGATTCGAACGTCGATTGTATGAAATCTCTTAATTCGACTTTAATGTCGAGAGCACGAGATTTGCTACTTAGGAGGTCAGTTTTCGGTTTTTGCCTTCTATGGCGAGTCGACTTCATAGAACGCACAACCAATAGGAGAACACAGATTACAGTCGACATCCATTATCTTGTTCTCCTATTGGTCTACGCGTTTCATGAATGCGACTCGACAAAGACAAGAAGATAGAAGGCGAATACCGAGAAATGGCCTCCAGGTTCGTCTTTTGGATTCGTATAATAATATGTCAATATGATATGTCATCGTAAAATAATGCGAATCGTTAGTGTATCAATTTCCTAGGAAGTTTGATCAATTCTCCGTGCCGTTGGTTCCGGGCCATAATCTTGGGGTCCTGGATTCGATTTTTGAGTCGAGTAAAAAGTGTTTTTTGAACATAGCTCGGATTTGTGATTATGATTACCAATTCGTATTAGGAAAGCGTGGTGATCAAGCCTAATCCCATCTTATTTTAGCGATGACTTGATTTCAATGGTGGAGGCCTTTGCCCTGCAGTGAGACAGTATACATAGAGGCGCCATAGAGGAAATGCCGGTTAAGAGGACATTATTTTAATATTATTTTGTATGTAATTAAGTACTTGTGCGCGACCATCATTCTGTCTGTATGTCCAGTCATAAAGCACTTCTAAGTAAAAGTTAAACTTATTGAAGCAATTCACAGACCCCGGACTGCGCTATTGCACATCCAAGGAGCTAAATAACTTTAATTGGTTTTGTACAGTTTATCAAAGCGATGGTTAAGCAAACATCAACAAAGAATAGCTTAATTGACCAACTTTCCCCCGGATTGAGTCTTTTTATGTAACAGGTGGCAGTTGACCAAACGAATCACCTAATTGGTATAAGCGATTGCCGCCGCCCATAGACACCTGCAACACCTAGAGTCTGAAACGAACAGCCAACCTTTAACCCCCTTTCCCCCAAATTGGGCGTCTGGTACCCTCACTCACTCGACAAAACACAGCGCAGGCCCTACGCGTCGGTCTTCTGTGACGTTCGTAAATATTCAAGTTGATTACGAGTACCTACAAAAGAAATGCTAATTTGATGAATCGTATCGTATCGTCTGCTACGTTTCGATACGATTCATCAAAATGTTTTAGAAAAAATATACTTTTTTATGTTATACTTACTGCTGTGATAGCACAAAATATAGTTTTCAGTAAACTGCTGTGATAGCACATTGAAAAGTATCTTTTTTTCTTAAACATTTTCGTTAACTGGAGTTTTACCGTCCCAAATGAATATCTCTAGAATATTCCTTTTACGTATTGTAACGCACTACTGCGTTTTAGCATAGATGCTAAAACGCTAATGTAGATCTACATGAGTAGTTAGTGAACCAAAATAGAAGGTAATGAATTAAAGGCCATATATCTCGCGGGAAGATGGCTGCTATTAGTTCGAGGTGGTAGTTCGGCGTGGATTAATGCCCTCCTGAGGGATTCGAGTAAGGGTTCTGAAGGTAGGAAGCAAAAATTACGAAATGTATTGTACAAGATTCTATTTGTAACGGTGGTAGAAAAAGTCGTGTATACTTAATTTAAGGGGTAACATTTTATATTTATGATAGCCAGAGCAGTTTCTCACAGGGTAGTGTAAGATTTTTTTATGGGATAGGTAGCCGACGAGCAAACGGATCACTTGATGGTAAGCGATTGCTCCTGCTCATAGACACCTGCAAACCAGTAGAGTCACAAGTGCGCTGCCAATCTTTAACCCCAATTGGGCCACAGGCCACGCTGGCGCTGCTTCACGCCGGACGTCTGTGAGGCTGTGATTGATACCGCGGTCGAGCTGACCCATTCATACCGAAGAGTGGCTCTTCCATGGTAATACTCGTAAGTACGAGTAGTATTTTTATTAGTATTTAAGAACATACTAATGAAATTACGGATAAGTAATTGTGGAATGACCTTCCAGTTGCGGTGTTCCCTGATCGCTATGACATGTCCTTTTTTAAACGAGGTTTGAAAAGAGTACTTCTTTCACGGTAGGCAGCGGCATGACTGTGCCTCGGCATTGTTGTTGTCTATGAGCGGCGGTTACCATTTACCATCAGATGGGCCGCATGCTCGTCTGCCTATTTCAGCAATAAAAAAAAAAAAAAAAAAAAAAAAAAAAGGTACATACCTACTAAAGAAATTAGCCTATACGAGACGGAACTCCCTACCGTGGTCTGTTTTTTCCGACCACTATAATCTGGACATCTTTAAAGCAAGAATGAACAGGCATCTTCTAGGCAAACGCGTGTCATCCTAGACCTCATCGTCACCTTCCATCAGATGTAATTCTGGTCAAGCGATGGCTATAGGCCTAGTATAATACAAAAAAAAACTCTTGTTTTGTAAAACACAGCGCTAACGCGATTTTGCGCTATTTTTATGTAAAGCCTTAATATAATTCCATTCATGCCGGCCTATATTGGGTGATAAATAGACTCGTAACAGTCTCATGGCAAACCAAAGCAGGGTTGACGAATTAAAGGCCATATATCTCAAAGATGGCCGCTATTACGAGTTCGTTTGAGGATTAATGAGGTTCCCGAGGGAACTAAGTCAGGGAACAGGAAAACTAGGGAAAGGGAAAGTGGGAAGGGCAAAGTTACGGAATTTGATTTGCCACGTTATATAAAACTATGGCAGGTTTTCTGAATGAGAACTCGTTGGCGCCTTATTAGACGCCGATTTAGATTAGATTAATTAAATTACAAGGAATCCGTACAAAATATCTGTATTTTTATGCTAAATAAGCTTTTTCTATTTTATAAAATCTCGGGATTATTCAAATCTATTTGCGGATTTTATTAAGTTGGATATTTAGGGAAAATGTCGTAAGGAAATCTCTTGGTTTGGATTTATTAAACGATGGATGCCCATGTTTTTTATGTGTAGACGGATCGCCTGATGCATAGCAAATGACGCCGCACTCTTACCATATTAACTAGTGATCAAATATTTGCAATAATGTTTCCACAGGATATTGAAATGTATACCTACAATATTGATGAGACTATCGTCAGCTCATGGCGAGTTAAGCAAAATTCGTCGGCTTAGTAAGGGGTTCGGATGGTGTAAAGTGGATAGCATATTTGCCCGGTCTGTGGAAGGTTGTGGGTTCGAGTCCCACCTGAACCCTCCGAGGATTTTTTTTAAGTGTAATATTGACTTTTTGTATAAGAATTTCCAAAACCGAAGACATGGTTAACCGATGTAAATGTTCGATACATCCTGTATAAGAATTGCGAAAAGTCAGATGGTAGTAATTTCACTGTAATCAGACCAGAGGGCCTAAAACAATCCAGAGGTTAGAACCGAATCGAAGTTTTCCACCCTTTGAAAAGAGTAGCTCCTGAGTTTCTTGCTGGTGTCTTCTCAGTAGAAATCGACGTATCAACAACTGGTAGATTATATTATGTTTTGACATTCATACGTGTTCTGTCGCCCCGTTGGTCTAGTGGTTTACGTACCGGGCCGTGATCTCGGGGTCCCGGGTTCGATTCCCGGGTCGAGCAAAAGTATATTTCGATTTTTTCGGACAAAGCTCGGGTTTGTGATCACCAATCCGCATTAGGCAAGCGTGGTGATAAAGCCTAATCCCATCATAGTAGCGATAACTTGATTTCTATGATGGAGGCCTTTGCCCTGCAGTGGGACAGTATATAGGCTGATACTTTACTTTACTTTTTTAAGTGTTCTGTATGGACCTAACTTGAATAAAGATTTTTTTCTATTTCTATCTTTATAAGCGCTGTAGATCTCCATCATCATCATATGAGCCCATATCCTTCCTCTGTTGAGTATAGGCCTCTTCTTTATCACGCCACTCCCTACGGTCACCTGCCAGTCTCATGTACTGTTTCCCCACTAGCATTACAATTAACCTTAGTTATAAATAATGCAACGCGAATATCTTAAGAACTATTTCCCTTTGATTCCCTCAGCTCCCTCGGGATCGTTATTAATCCCATAGATCCAGCTCGTAATAGCGGCCATCGATAAGATATATGGCCTTCTATTCATCACCCCTGCTTTGGCTCGCCATGAAAATGTTAACAATATAAAGACATAGAAGAGACATGCCTGGCTATATTAATAACTAGGCGGTGTCATTAGTTGTTATACAGCTCTGGATTGGAGATCGCGTCTTGGAAAACGTAGTGTGACAGCCTCAGGCCAGATGGAGTGACGATCTGCGCAAGAGGGCTGGCTGGAGCTGGATGCGAGTAGCCGAAGATCGAACAAAGTAGCGAGCATTTGGAGAGGCGTATGTCCAGCAGTGGACTGCAACAGGTTGATGATGATGTGATCACCTGATGGTAAGCAATTGTCGCCGCCCATTGATACTTGCATCACCTTTCCCCCAATGGGCTTCCGGTAGCCTCACTCACTCGACGAAGCACAGTGCAGGCTACTTCACCCCCAGTCTTCTATGAGACCCTGGTGTATCACTCCGGTCGAGCCGGCTCATTCATGCTAAAATGTGGTTCTTCCACGGTTATATACGGTTATATACGCAAACGCCCCGTTGGTCTAATGGTTTAAGTACCGGGCCGTGATCTCGGGGTCCCGGGTTCGATTCCCGGGTCGAGCAAAAATATGATTCGAATTTTTAGAACATAGCTCGGGTTTGTGATTACCAATCCACATTAGGCAAGCGTGGTGATTAAGCCTTATCCCATCATAGTAGCGATAACTTGATTTCTATGATGGAGGCCTTTGCGCTGCAGTCTGCAGTGGGACAGTATAATAGGCTGATACTTACTATTATAATCATCATCAGACTGTATCTTGATCTTGCCGCAGGGTATAGTCCTTCTAGGCAAGACTAAAGTCCATGATGTCGGATTAAAAGTGATGGAACTCAAGTGGAATTGGGCAGGACACCTAGCTAGACGAGGTGGTGGCAGGTGGAGTAAACTCCTTACCGAATGGCACCCTAGAATGGGCAAACGAAGTCCTGCCCGGGCTAACATGCGCGCCACGAGATAATTTTGTCGACACTCGTGTTGCGTCGGCGAAAGTTGCTTCTCGCTCACCTGACTGAACGATGAGTGGGATAGAAGGATGCGCTCTCGCGAACGAGAGTCGACAAAATTTTGTCGCGGTACGCATGTTAGGCCTACTGGTCGTTAAGTGTCACGATAGGTCGATGATAATACCAAAATAGGAGGTCCTGGATCCGAGCAGCTCAGGACCGAGTACTTTGGCGAAAAAGAAAGGAGACCTATACTCAGCAGTGAGTAGGTACTTCCGGGCTGATGATGATGATGATGATGAGGTAGTCGTTTAAAGTCAGTTCCCACTTCCGAAAACATTGGCCTAATTACCAGGACCCCAATTTTTTCTTTCACTTCCCAACCTTTCAAAAGCAACGCACGATTAAAGTAATTGCGGTCGTGTGGTCAGATAAATTAATCAAATTAATTAAGTAGATTTATTCGCAGCTTCAAAGGCGACCGCACTCTTTAAGGCCAAATGGGTCGGACTTAGTAATTTTGGCATTAAGGCCGGATAATTAGTAGCACGTATAGAGGCGACTCGGTAAACGTAGTGTTGGACGCCCTGCTACAAGATGGGATGACGACATTCGAAGGCTGGCAGGAGTGAGCTGGATGAGCGTGGCCGAAAATCGGGAGCGGTGGCGTGCATTGGGGGAGACCTATGTCCAGCAGTGGACGAGCGTGGGTTGCTGATGATGATGATGATGATAGAGGCCCCTATAACCAGCGATAGAGTATTTACGTGTTTCAATACCTATAATCGCACTAACTTATGTTTTTTCATGTGAAAGGTGGCAGATGAGCTGACGGATCACCTGATGGTAAGCGATTGTCGCCGCCCATAGACACCTACGACATCGGTAGAGTCACAAGTGCGCTGCCAAGTTTTATTTAACCTTGCCCATCAATTGGGGCTCTGCCCTCACTCACACGACAAAATACTGCTTCACTGTCTTCTGTGAGGCCGTGACCTCATTCCGGTTGAGCCGGCCCATTCATGTCAAAGCGTGGCTTTCCCACTGTTTCAATGTAAATTTGATTTTTTGTATGAAACTTTCCAAAAGCGTTTTACAATAAATGTAGTTGTTATAGTCCGAGGCAAGAAAGTGTAGTTATGACCTTGAGTGCGCAGAAACCAATTTTGATAGAAAGTCTTCTTTTTTACAAGTGCGCAAAATAACGGTCATCGCTATACTTTCGTGCCTCCAGCTATACAACATGGTTAAAGGTATGTAAATGTTTACAGATACAACCTTTATGTGAGTAATTTTGTCATTCTCTAAAAATGTGCCTCGAATTTGTCGCCAAACCGCCTCAAACGGGCCCGGGCTTTGCCCATAGGTAAATGTAATTTACAAATTTAATTGCCCATAAAATAAAAATTAATGAGGGTAGGTCTAATGGATGGTGTTTTAATACCAAAGTGACGGCTCCATAGGTCGTAATAAGGGCATAAACCTCTTTGTGGTTAGCACCTAATTTCAGTAGATTGTGGTTTATTTTTTTAAGTCATAGGTTTTTTTTAGTGGTTGGCAATCCTCTACCGTGTGCTTTACACGACACTTTCTGCCGCGCACCTCCTCATTTTGGAATCAATTTCCCGCAGCGGTATTTCCGAACCGATACGACATCCAAATCTTCAAGAAACGAGCCTATACCTTCCTAAAGGGCCGGCAACGCATCCGCACTCCTTCTGGTGTAGCTGACTTCCGTGTTCACTCACCATCAGGTGACCCGCTTGCTCGTTTGCCTTCCTATACTATAAAAAAAAGGTGGCAGACAAGCAGACGATTCACCTGATGATAAGCAATCGCCGGCGCCCATGGACACCTGCAACACCAGTGGAGTAACAAGCGCGTTGACAACCTTTACCCCCCATCCCCCAAATTGGGCCTCTAGTAACCACTCATTCGACGAAACACAGCGCAGGCTGGTGGCAGGAGGTGCTTCAAGCTGGTTTTTTGTGAGGCTATGGTATCACTCCGGTCAAGCCAGCCCAATCATGCCGAAGCGTGGCTCTCCCATGGTTAACGGTGAGATGAGAGAGAGGTGAGGCTTATGTGAGAACACATCAAATATGTAATAGTGTTCTTGAATAAACGATATAAGTAAGTACTTCCATTCTATTACCTTTCTTTTTGTTTTCGATATGAACGTACCTGAAAATAAAGAAAATAATATATTAATTCATTGTATATTAAATATGACAGAAGAAATAATAAGTAACAGATGAAAGCAGGCATAAATGAAGACTCAATCTAATAAGATTACCATATTAAGTAATATACCTTATACCATATCAAGTAACCGAAAACGCGAAACTCTAGCGCATTGTAATCGACGCCCAGCGCCATCTATTGGTACATTATTGAACTACTGTCCCGAAACGAAGTGAGAGCTGGCCTCTATACGCAATATAATGGATTCAATTGAATTGATATATCATCTTCTATATACTATTTATAAAGAGATAACTTCTATAGACAAGGCTTATAGGTTAACCGAAAACACGAAACGCTTGCGCGATGTAATTGGACACAGCGCCATCTATTGGTTCATTTCTGAATTACGTTCCCGAAGCGAAGTGAGGGCGGGTCACTAGTCCAAAATAAGAGCAGATAAAACAAAAACATGTACCTAGTAGGGTAGTGTTTTAAAGTCGGTATTAGAAAATCAACGCTATTCGTTTTCCTTTATCATTTTGCCTTTTTACTCAAAACTTCTGTACACGTCCCGACTCCACAAACCACAAACAATTATTTGTTTTGTCTCTGCCTTTACAACCAAAACAATTTACTTACAAACCCAAAGAGCTTTAGACCCTTCAGTTAGTGTTGCCCAAATTGTAAAAGAAGGGCTGGTCTTGGTTTACGGAAGTCAAGACTGCTTACAACTGCGTATTGAGTATTGACTGGCCGCATGGTGGATTTGGTAGTGACGATGCCTTATACCAGTGTTTCCCAAACTTTGTTATTTCATGGCCCGATAATTTTCACACTGACCCTTCGTGACCCACTAAGTACTTTCAAACTCAAGCTTATACCTACACATTTATTAATAGTAGAAAGTTTATTAGTACTAGGTTCAAGTAAAATTTTGGTATTTAGTCACTATTTAGTTAGTGCCAAATATGCAGCTCTTTCTTATATATTTTTTAATTTTAAAATAAGGCGAAAATGTCGCGACCCGGTTTTTTCATCTTGATGGCCCGGCACCGGGTCGCGACCCGGCTAATGGGAAACGCTGCCTCATACGCTACAGGTCGTGGGTCCAATCCCTCCTCTGCCCCCTGCCTCTCTCCAAACATTAGTGTGATGAACACTTTTGATTGTTTAGTGTCAGTGTAGGTAATATATGTATTTAAGTCTTCATTTAATTTAATCTAAGACTTAAGTATTTTATTTGTGTTTCCTGTATGATATCTGCAACACAAGTGCATGAGCTATTTATATTTAGTACAACCACTGGTGAACTGGCGAATGGTTGACTGGAAGAGAATGCTGTAAGGCATTAAGTCCGCCAATTGTACTTTTTATTTAGTGTAATAAATAAATAAACTACATTTAGTTAGTGTAACAGTATCTAGTAGTAATCGTGGCTACGTAATAAAAGGGACAGGGTTCACAGTGATCTGTGCATGTATATGTCTACCTACTATTTAAGATCTTGTCTGTACACACTGTGAAACGCAAATAAAGCATTGGGTATTGAGTATTGAGTGGACCGGAATCACCAGCGTAGAAACAAACTATTCAATCTCGCAAAAGATAGGGAGAAGTTCAAGAAACTGGCGGCCAACCTTCAGGATTGAAGAGGCACCCAAAGAAGAAGAACAGTATTTCAAGCGCTAGTCCCTCACACGCAGACACTACGACCTTTTAAATTACAATACTTATCCAACTTTGTGCAAGAAACAAATCTAGTATTGTTTTACGCAACAACATCGGAACAACACTAACGTACAATCCTTTACCTTATCAGCAAACCGCCCAAGTCAACACCCAAACAACCACAAGAAACTGAAAATTACGCTAAAAACCCGAGGTATTAAACATGTTAAAAGGACTTCTCTGCTTTATAGAGGTACTAGCGGCCGCCCGCGACTTCGTCCTTGTGGAAAAGTAACTTTTTACCCCCCTTTCAACCCCTTACAACCCCCTTTTCGCAATAAAAAGTAGCCTATGTCCTTTCTCAGGGTCTAGATCATCTGTATACCAAATTTCATTTAAATTCGTTGAGTAGTTTTGGCGTGAAAGAGTAACAGACAGACAGACAGACAGACAGACAGACAGACAGAGTTACTTTCGCATTTATAATATTATACAAGTGTGTGCGGCAACACAGTTCACTCTCTTATAAGAGTGGAAACTGTGTTTGCGCACACAAGGTAACTTTTACCCTCGTTAATTCGATGGACACCATGAGACACGACCGTGAGAGATTAGGCTCAGGAACCAACGGCTTAAGGGGCTATACGAAGAAACTAGCGCCGCCAAACCTTTTACACTGATTGTGGCGAAAATAGATATTTTTTAAGAAGAAAAACAATTACAGACTTAGGTCTCAGTAAATTGTAATTTTTCAATATGCAATACAATATTTTTTTTTTGTCTAACACGACCAAATGTAACAATGTCAATGGTTAATTATTGCAAACCGGCCACTTTTTAGCAATAATTAACATTACTTGTTAACTTGTCGCGTGTTTTTATATATTTTATTTTTTTTTTGCATCTTGACAAATCATTTACTTTTATCTAAGTCTGTATTTTTTTTGCTTTCTTAAAAAATATCGTATTTTCGCCACAATCAGTGTAAATAGGTTGGCGCTAGTTTCATTCGTATAGCCCCTTAACGTGCGTTCTGAGGCACGGGGGTACAACTTAGACTTCGGGCTGACACTGAGAATTTCTGGACAGAAAAACTCAGGTCCGGATAAAATTAAATAAATGTCCATAAAATCAATAAAATTACATAATATTTGCATCGAATATTTTTCGGTTCTACCCATAATAGGTACAATGTACTCTGTGCAGCCCACTGACAATTTTGACGCGTTGATTTGTCAGACTACGTACTTTATTTTCAACTAGTGGCTTGCCCTCACTTCGCTTCGGGACCGTAATTCAGAAACGAACCAATAGATGTCGCTGTGTCCAATTAAATCGCGCAAGCGTTTCGTGTTTTCGGTTTACCTATAAGCCTTGTCATTGTCTATAGAAGTTATCTCTTTATAAATAGTATAGAAGAAGAAGAAGATCTTTCGTCCTCCCCTTCTGATATGCCTACCTGCTAATTCCGTTCATAGTTTATTATTTCGACTTAATTTTACAACAACTTTTTAAAACTAACTAAATGTAGATTGTTTTAAATGCATCGAAATAAATAAGGAAGAGCTGAAACACCATCTGCAAAACACCATAATAGACCAGAGGAAATTAATATGGAATAAGGAAATAAAAACCCAAATCAGAAGATAATTAAATAAGATAAAGTCGAGAACACATTAGGGTTCTAAATCGTGATTTAATTGCGGTGGGAGCACACGAACCACTTAAAAAACGATGGTACATATTTTTATTACTAGCTTGTGATGCTGAGGGAAAACGCTCAAGAGGAAACTGGTCAGTATCCCACTGTAACAATGAGGATACGATAGGAACTTGTATTACAATTGAATCAAGCTACCGCTACTATCAACTTATCGATAAAATAATCGACACTCAAACAAACAATAGTGACAATCATTTATATAATCTGTGTCATTATGTTTATTGCAAACGATTTATGCCAAAAAGGAGTAATAATAACCCTTATAATGGAAGAGAAGTTCAGACTGTTCATCAAAACTTTGCACTTTTGACAGTAAATAAATCATCTTTTAGAAATGTAGTCTCTTTTTGGCTATTCTGCTCACACCAAAATTCAGATGCAATAATAAATTTAGCGAAACATTGACACCCGGGCATTGAACCTGGGACCTCTAACATGCTGCGTTCAATCAACATGCATCACTTCAAACTACTACCCATTATCCACTACGCCACACCGTGGCGATGAAACAGTTGAAATCCAAGGACTTAAAAAACGCAACAATCTGCGACTAATCGCATAAAGTCTGTCGTGTACCTACTTGTGTGTCTCCTAAATTTATATTAAGAAAAATAAACACAAATTATCCTGTCAAGAATTCAGTTAAAGCAAGTATATAATTTCCCGCTTATCACAGCTAGTCCGCCATTTTGTGGCAAGTCTACACCGCCATCTTGTCTCAAAATTGGCGGGTAAAAAATTACAACAATAAAGGTTACGGCGCTGTCGTCTCCTCATAATTTCTGGGAGAATTTTCGTTGGTGTAATTTTAGATTACAAAAGTTGTGTATTGCAGTTTAGAATTTCAAAAGATTGCCGAGAGGATGCTTGGAAGAATGTAAATGTAAATGGGATGGCGTTTTGTTGTGGTTGCAGTTATTTTTGGGCGTTTTTAAACAGAACTTTGCTTGTTCCAAGCACGTTTTTGATAAGTCAGCGTTTTGTGCGGGCACGGAAATTCTATGAATACATCGTTTGAAGCGAAGGATTGTGTATTCAAATTCGAATTTTACAAATACGTTAGTAAAATGTAGTGAATTTGTAGTAAACATAAAGAATGCTCGGATTTGCGATCAGTGACGGCATTTTTTAAGTGACAGGTGGCAGACGAGCGTACGGATCACCTGATGGTAAGCGATGGCCGCCGCCCATAGACACCTGCAACACCAGTAGAGTCACAAGTGCGTTGCCAACCTTTAACCCCTTTTCCCCCAATGGGGCCTCCGGTGCCCTCACTCACTCGAAGAAATACAGAGTAGGCGCTGCTTCACGCCAATCTTCTTTGAGGCCATGGTATCACTGCGGTCGAGCCGGTCCATTCATGCCGTAGCGTGGCTCTCCCATGGTTAAAATTAGGCAAGGCATCAGGCGGCATTAGGCAAGCCTGGTGATTAAGCCTAATCCCATCATAGTAGGGATGACTTGAATTCTATGATGGAGACCTTTAAACTGCGCTGGGACAGTTAATTGAGTACAGTGAGTACCTACACCGTACAGCGTTAGCCCCGTATACGGTACGATTCGTCTGTATGATCGATCTGATGAAAATCGTGACGATTGATCGCATCGCAAATGACGGTCATACACGAAACTATTGGTCGTAACGATTGATCATCGGTTTTCACTCACATCACATCACTAACACGAAGCATCAACATAAAGGGTTACGCCACATTACGCGCCACAACGTGACATAACGATACGGCAAACAGGTAACGATACGTTTCGCGTTAAACATTAATATGGAATGGGTTCCAAATCGGATTGCCGTAAAAAGTAATAGCTTACCGATGTACGGGGAGTTACTAAATGCTGCATCGTTATCATTGATGGAAATGGTAAAGATCAGTGTAGGTACGTAGGAATTGCGTGGCTGAAGTGGCAATGGGCAGGGCACATTGCGAGGAGAACAGACGGCCGTTTGGGTGGAAAGGTCCTTGAGTGAGGCCGCAGCCGTGGCAGGCCTCCCACCAGGTGGACCGACGATCTGGTGAAGGTCGCGGGAGTCCATTGGATGCGGGTGGCACAGGACCGATCTGTGTGGAGAACTTTGGGGGAGGCCTATGTCCAGCAGTGGACGTCTATTGGCTGAAATGATGATGATGATGAGTGTAGGTACATGTATGAATGTGATGCTTCGATCAACAGTTCTGAAGTACACTAGGCTTGCCTAAGGCGCAGCTATGGTTGCAAAAAAACACATAGGTATAAATTTTAAAGTTATAAAACCCCCGACAATATTTGCCATGATGTAAGATGCATTCTACTCAAGCCATTTGATACCTTTTACGGAAATCAAGTGAAACTGTGGAATTATATTTTTGTGGTGGCTGCCATCTTGAGTTGGCGGCCATCTGATCTAGCTAAGGAAACTTCAGACTATTATAACTTTTAAACAAAAAAAAAACCCAAATCTGTTCATCTGTTCGGGAACTACTATCCCACAGAGAGACACACACAGAGACAAAATGACCAAGTTACGTGACCGATTTTGTATAGAAAGATGATTTTTTTTGATGCGAATTCTCAAAAGACAAAATAAAACAACAAAATATGTTGTTCAGAATAGTTAGTAGAACACGTGGTTAAAGGGATGTAAATGTTCACAGATACACCCTGTACATACTAATATACCCATTCAAATACTCATCGCGTTATAGCATTATGTTCAAAATCACAGTAAACAGGAGCACATTAAGGCCTATATTCGTTTGCAGTCAAGAAACGTACCTCATAAGAGACTGTAGGGAAATAAAAAAATATGTTTTTTCAATGTATTTTTTTTTCATCATATCGTATCGTTATATTGTAAGATCGTTAAGCTTCATTCGGTTATTATTGTGAATTCTATTTACCATATTTTCTGGTTTTCCTGTATAAAACTGCTTTATAAAAAGAAAACAAAAATATACTGAAATCCGCCTAACAAAAGAGGAAATATTTCACATGCATCGGAAAAAAGAGCATACGACTATCCGAAAAACGTTTTCTAGCTCTCAAAATATTTCAATGCTCCTATGTAAATTTGTAAAGCACTATACGAAACTGTTCGGATTAACCTGGATTAAGCCGTATTTAAATAAGGTTGACAACAGATTTTTCGTCAATTATGTATCTATCTAATGGCAGTAGCGAATGAATTTATTTGCCGCCCATAAATAATTGAAATTTTCCCTTACTAAAATAGTAAGTACTATACATATACGCCAAAGATGCTGACGAACCTAGGCCATGGTTTATAAGGCCTATTATCGAATCCTAGGATGTTTCCCTAAAAAGCTGGGAGTGGGAGTTAATTGTGGGAGAGCCACGCTTCGGCTTGAATGGGCAGGCTCGACCGGAGTGATACCACTACCTCACAGAAAACCGCCGTGAAGCAGCCCCTGTGCTGTTTCGCTGAATGAGTGAGGGGTAGGGGCAGGGGATAAAAGGTTGGCAGCGCATTTGTAACTCCACTGGTGTTGCAGGAGTCCACGGCGGCAATTGCTTACCATAAGGTGATCCGCCTGCTCGTCTGCTACCTTTCACGGCATTAAAAAGTCAGTTTCACAAAAAAGTTGACATTCTTTGTTTTTCCCGTGGCGTGTGGTCTTCTTTCATTATCGCTTATTATGTTGATACAACTTAAACAAATTATTTCGACCAAATTTGGTACCATAAAAACGGTCATTGTGACTAAACCTTAAAAGATAGACATATGCCGTCGCGGACTTTTTTTTAGATCATGTATAGAGGAATAATTCTTTCATACATATTTTTTGTGTATCTTGAACCGTTTTCGCAGCGCACGCAAAGAAAGCCTTCAAAAATGAATAATTTTCCCCGTTTTTTACACATTTACCGCTCTGTCTTTGCTCCTATTGGTCATAGCGTAATGTTATTTAGCCTATAGCCTTCCTCGATAAATGGACTATCCAACAAAAAAAGAATTATTCAAATCGCACCAGTAGTTTCGGAGATTAGCGCGTTCAAACAAACAAACAAACAAACTCTTCAGCTTTATTATATTAGTACTAGCGGCCGCCCGCGACTTCGTCCGCGTGGAAAAGTAACTTTTTACCCCCCTTTTAACCCCTTACAACCCCCTTAATATTATTATGTTGATAGCCTATAGCCTTCCTCGATAAATGGACTATCCAACAAAAAAAGAATTATTCAAATCGCACCAGTAGTTTCGGAGATTAGCGCGTTCAAACAAACAAACAAACAAACAAACAAACAAACTCTTCAGCTTTATTATATTAGTATAGATAGATAGTCACTAAACAAGGAATGTCAACTTTTTTGTGAAACTGACATTTTAATGCCAACTTTTTTGTTTGAAAATATTAGACTGCTATCTGTAACTCGTCACCGCAGGATTATCTCGAACAATCCTTCCTCATCGGGGCCCGATGTTATCCGTATCCCTTATAAAGCGGGGGTGTCCTTAGGGAACCGTTAGTGTCGACTTACCACCATAAAGGAAGATGATGGAGCACAGAGATTTGTGTAGTTTCTAAGAAAGGGATGATATGTGGCGCTACAGAAGAAGCTAAAATAGGACAGTACCTATTTGGTTTATTAAAGATTTAGTAGACACCGCGACGAAACTAGCGAAACCAATTTCACATCGATTGTGACAAAATATGAGATAATAAAAAAACAATAGGTACTTCAATAACAGTATAAAAAAGTAAAGTAAAGTATCAGCCTATATACTGTCCCACTGCAGGGCAAAGGCCTCCATCATAGAAATCAAGTTATCTTAGGCTTAATCACCACGCTTGATCTACCGTTGACCGTTGGTCTAGTGGTTTAAGTACCGGGCCGTGATCTCGGGGTCCCGGGTTCGATTCCCGGGTCGAGCAAAAAGTACCTATGTTTCGAAATTTTCCAACATAGCTCGGGTTTGTGATCACCAATCCGCATTAGGCAATAACAGTATAAAGGAAAGCAAAAAAAAAAATTATGTAAAGTATCAGCATTCAGCATATATAATTATAATTACCTACTGTTCCAATGCCGGGCAAAAGCCTCCATCATTGAAATCAAGTCATCGCTACTATGATGGGCTTAGGCTTAATCACCACGCAAGAGGAAAACTTTTTTTGAGATATTTTTTTTTAATTGCGAAAACTTCCTTGACGTGTGTCAACTTCGTAATAAAATAAAAAAATGATCGTGCTCGCTAAAAGCAGTGGTCAAGCTTTATTTAAAAGGGTAAAAAAACATTTTTACAGTGCGGTTTCGTCCACCTGAAATTCGCCGAATTTTAGCGCAAGTCTAAAATGCTTCAACCTCCAAGAAAATATGTTGACAAAGTGATTTTATATGTTGTAAGATCCAAAAGCCTTTTATAAGGCAAAAACAATTAATTCGAAAAAATATATAATTAACTGTAGGAGAGCCACGCTTCGGCATGAATGGGCCGGCTTGATCGGTGTGATACCACTGCCTCACAGAAAACCGGCGTAAAGAAGCCCCTGTGCTGTATTTCACCGAGTGAGTGCGGGTACCGGAGGCCCACCCGGGGGGGAAAGGGATAAAAGGTTGGCAGCGCACTTGTAACTCAACTGGTGTTGCAGGTGTCCATGAGCGGCGGAAATTGCTTACCATCAGGTGATCCGCCTGCTCGTCTGCTACCTATCACATAAAAAAAAACTATATTTCATTTTTATTCTCTATGCTGTCTGCTGTCTGGGCCTTACGACAATATTGGCAAAATCTAAGTGTTTAGGTACTTAATACATACCTACAACCTATTTAATCAAAACGATTCATGTCTCATGACATTAATGAATATCGACTGTTATTCGTAAGATATTTTTAACTCGTTCAAAGCTCATGAGTAAATGATAATGAAAGACAACGACTTTTTGTAGGTTTAAATGTTAACCTCTATTTGAGCACCTGGAGTGTATAAATGACTTTTGCCCTTGCTGTTGCTTGCTGTATTTTGAATGGTAATTTTGAAAAATATATGAATTTTGTAAAAATTGCACTGAATTTGGCGGCGCATAGTAATATTTTTGTCTTGGTGACGTTTTAATTTGCTGTCAACTTCGTTTATGTTTTTCTTCTGTAAGTACGTGATTTTGTTTTTTTTTTTGTAATTAATTTAATTTTTATCAAAAATATATTTATCCTAATTTTAGCCTTTATTCTGTCTTTTCCTTTCATCTGCCATATTTATATTAAAAGGAACAAAGAACAAGCTTCATTTGATTTATGGTGATTGCCTTAACACAAAAAATATTTTACAAAGAGAAAGAAGTTGTAATAGATAGGCTCCTTATTTATCTCAATCGCACTTTCCCAACTAACTTCAATCTGAATATGCACTTTAAATCTTAACCCCATAGGTTTAAGATCGAAGATTGAAGTGCTTCATTTCGGCGACCGAAGGTCAAAAAATTGTAGATGTGAGTGGAGAAAAAAATGTACGCATTTCTTAACCCGTGAGAAGGCGCGCCTAATTTTCTTACACGAGTAGGCGCGCACGAGCAAATTGCTCACACTATCATAAATGGTCATATTAACTAGTGTTTCTATATTTATTGGCTTATAATGTACTTAAATAAATAACACAAGGTTTAGTAAGTAATAAAAATATAATTTTAATCAAAACTATTAAACATAATAGCAACTTCTAACGCAAATAATAAAACAACCTAGTATTAATTAATTTTTTTGGCACGTTTCATAAAAATCACAATAAAAACTGTTACATAACAAAAACTAAAAAGTGTTATTCCTGCATTAAATCTACACTAATGTGCCTCTCGAAACACACTGAACACATGTATTTTACATGTTCGGTGCAAAGTAATTGCTTGCACGAAGTACATGGTTTTTTTGACTTTGTTATTGAGTCGTGGGACTAGAAATATCAGCATCGTTTTCATCCGACGATTGCTCCGTATGAGTTTCGTGAGGACTACGGATGGCAGAACTATCGCTTTCTATGGTGTCAACACGATATTGTTCCCCATTTTCAAGATCTGCATCCAATTCATCATCAGAATCCTCTTCCAACTACGAACAAATTTGTGCTTGCATTCGATCGTCCATTTTGTATCTGTAGTGTAGCTAGAAGAAAAATAAAAATGATAACATTATTACTAAAGAGCTTTTACATGATAATCAACTAATATAAGTCAAACAAATAAAATAATATGGAAGAAATGACAATGTAACTTTTTAAACCACATAAATAAATACTTACACGGATGGGCGCGTGATGAGCAAATTGCCGCAAGTTGGTACATGGCCTCCACAAACACCTTCCTGCGCGGTCGCAACGCCACTGAGTGGATCGAGAATTGCGTCAGGGGAGAGGGGGTGAATATTTAGGAAGGTACTTAAGTGCTTGAATTGGTGTGGCAAGGGAAAGACAAAAAATTTTTTAATTAAATTTTTGTGTGAGCAAATTGCTTATAGCGCGCCTCCTCACGGGTTAAGAGGTATAATAAAAATTGAGAAATGGCGTTGTGAGAAAGTTTAGTGTGGACCATTTGTAACATATTACTCTCCCTTTCTCTCATCTGTAGAGTTAATTCCCATTCGTGCCCAAAGCGTAACCCGGGGATTAACTGGGATATATGTTTTTATACTTTCGAATCAAATCAAATCAAATCTATTTCTATTTAATAGATAAAGCTACTTACTACTACTACTACTATTGTATTGCTCAATTTTCCCCATCGTTAAGTACTATTGACACGTAGTGTTTTGATAGTGGATATTTACATCGTCAAGTACAGTCAACTCCAAAAATATGTATACACTTTAGGACCTTGGTACAATACAATTATGTGTCTATAAAAAGTAGAAGTCGTTCTTATACATGTGTATTGTGACAAGGTCCTAAAATGTATACATATTTTTAGAGTTGACTGTACCTACCTAGCCTATTTTGCAAGCACCTGCGCTATGTTTCGTCGAGTGAGTGAGGGTACCGGGGGCCCAATTAAGGGGAAAGGGGGATTTAAGGTTGGCAGCGCTTGTGACTCTACTGGTGTTGCAGGTGTCTCTGGGCGGCGGCAATCGCTTACCATCAGGTGATCCGTCTGCTCGTCTGCCACTATCACATAAAAAGATCGGTTCCGTAAAGGGCATAAGCCAAATAACACTTCCTATATACATAAAAACTTCATTTCTTATTACCCTAGTACAGATTTAACGGAGTAAATTTCCCATAGAAATCAATGTACCATCAACGGGGCCATTTTCGAAACCAAATACCAAATTTATGCTAGCATATCCATACCAGAAGATCTATGGGCCTTCGAGAAATCTCTATCAAGACAACCAGATTCAATAGACCTCTTCTTACGTTGATGTCCTTCAAAGATTCCGTATGAGGGGAGTCTCATGTTATAGTGGTATCTGTGAAGTTTTCCGTATAATAGACGGGATAGCTATAATATGGAAATTATTTGTATGGCTTTCGTGGTCAGTTGCTTGGGATGATGAATGTCCTTCACGTTATTGTGTTATTAGCTTGTATAATACTGCTGATAGATTGTTGAGGATTTTCTATGTATTAGAGAACATAATGGACCCTCTGTTGTGTGCTTTCTTTGCTGATATCTAGAGGCCCGTTGGCCTCATTTTGATTCAGAATGTAATCTTGGTATTAGTTCCAATTTGTATTAATAGATGGCGTTGAGTGTGTATTGAATCATACTAAAATATGGCATAATTAGTAAATCTGATCTGTTTAGATAGGTACGAAGGGAAAACTAGTGAAACAATGCGCTTCAGATACCTAGTCAATATAATGAGAGATATCGTTCAGTACCTACATATCGCTTACTCTGCATCATTCACTAATGCACTATGTAAGAGTTTAAGAGTAAGAAAATATTTATTGATCACAACACACACAATAGACAAAATAGACAAACTAGACAAATTAGACAAAATAGACAAACAAGACAAACTAGACAAAATCAAGATACTTAAAAGTTGCGGCCAACAAGGCTTAGCATGATGCTGCAGCCGCCACGAGCAGCTAAGTAAGGTGAATAAACACGGAATTCACTTCATAATAATAACAAATTAATATCAAAACACAATAATAATTTAGTAGTGGGTAAAGACTAGAACGCGTTACACTCGTCTTCCTAAGATAATGGCGGGCCTTTTCCTTGTCGTGTCAGATATGACTTTTTGATAGGCGTATTCCTTTCACGTGATATGGTAACATAACATGACCAAACAATCTGCACAACATTCGTTATGACTTTTGGGAAATCCCATAAAAAATCCACTTTTCACACGAAGTCGTCACGTGACTTGATAAAATTTAGAGGAAGTAGATTTTTTTTTTGATAAATTTCGGAATGTCGTTGATCTTTTGTCGAACAATAAGACGTGGTAAAAACATGTAAATGTCCATAAATACACCCTGTACTTACACAAACTAAGAATAATACTGGCTTATCGTTTCATATGAGGAAGCCAAAGACAAACGAGTCGCTATAAGCACCATTATTTATGGATTGTACGTTACCAGCCTTTCAAGATTCCATTTTCTTTGTGTTTCATTTATAAAGCAATACAATACAAGGAACCGTGCCCCATGAAGTGCAAACACTATATTTTTTGAAGCATTAGAACATTTCTGTCTCTTAAAAATTGTATTACGGAAGCGGAGTTGCCACAATTTGAATCCTAATTTTAGTAAACATTGGTGATCACACCAATAGATGGCCATGGGGGTCGATTACATCGCGCTTGCACGTTTCGATTTTTTGGGAAACATAGGTATAAGTCTTGTTGGTTGGTTAGTTGTCTATAGAAGTTATCTCTTTAAAATAAGTATAGAAGAAGATATAAAGGAATGATGTACCGGGTGTTAACCGTTAGTTTCCATGACCTTTACTAATTTAAAAATTACTTTGAAATTGAGCTAGAATTAAAATAAGAAAAATCGCATATCTTGGTCACATCTTAAAGAACCCACAATACCACCTTCTCCAGACCATCATGATGGGAAATATTGCTGGGAAACGTAAAATTGGAAGACGAAAGATGTCATGGCTCAGGTGGCTTATAACGAAGACGTCCCGTAACGAATGAGAATATACCTGTCACGTTCAAACAAAAGCGCGCACAGCGCGTGTGAAAGAGAGGGGAACTCCGATTCGGTCGTAACGTCCACTTCAAAATAGGCCCTCAGGACCGTACGACATTGGACTGGCATTAAACCGCCGAACAACTTTTTAGGCTTGCCAAGGATAAGCCACGATTTGAAGAGCTGATGGCGAATCTTCAGTAATGAAGCGGCACTTCAAGAAGAAGAAGAATTAAACATTAAAAAAACTACACGGTAAGCCATTAATATTTGACACTATCGTTGCCAATAGTGTTAATACAGTGGACTAATTAAGTATTGATAATACTCCCACAATCACGTGCAAATTTTAAATCCAAATTAGTTCTCATTTTTAATTAAAAGAATATACCTAAAAGCAAATTGTTTCCACTGCAAAAGTATTCCAGACCCGGTATGCTGAGTAGGGATGTCTGTTTGAGTGACTGACTCTAGTTGATTTGAATTTGAACTCGAGTGAAACTCTATCCGGATAGTGAATCAAATAAATAAATTCTCACAACATCTCATACATTCACCTGACTCCAAACTAAGTAGCTTAAGAACCTACTTGTGTTGCAGATATGAGACAACAGAGGATTACAATAAATATAATGACTCACTGACAAACAGCAGTTGGAATAGAAGCGGTTACTTGTGGCATTTCATAAACCCCATAGTAAAAAGTGAAGTATGAACCTACATACTGTCCCACTCTGAAGAGCAAAGGCCTCCATCATAGAAATCAAGTCATGGCTTCTATGATAGCATTAGGCTTAATCACCACACTTGTCTACTACGAATTGGTAATCACAAACCCGAGCTATGTTCTAAAAATTCTTAACATGCTCTTTGCTTGACCCAGGAATCGAACCCAGGCCCTCAAGATCACGGTCCGGTAATTAAACAGCTAATAGCAATTTGTATTATTCTTCGTTTTTTTTGACATAATTATGTTATTATTGTCCAGGCCTGTTCGAATATTTTGTCCTATGTAAGTCGTGTTTGCGTAACAAATAAATGTCTTTTATCTTTATCTTGTACTAGTGGCCCGCCCTCACTTCGCTTCGGGACCGTAATTCAGAAATGAACCAATAGATGGCGCTGTGTTCAATTACATCGCGCAAGCGTTTCGTGTTTTCGGTTTACCTATAAGCCTTTTCGTTGTCTATAGAAGTTATCTCTTTATAAATAGTAGGTATAGAAGATCTTTAAGCCACTAGATTTGACCATCAGGGCGTTTATGGTATTTATTAAACGGTTAATATTTACTATTTTTGTTTATCCCGAGTTGGCACAACTCTAATGCTAAAGTGCTAGCGCTGATTGGTTTTTTGCTGGCCGTTAATTGGTTAATTAAAACTAATGGAGCTTTAAAAAGATCTGGGATAGTTTCCGCTTTTTGGTGTATGGTACAAGGTATTCGCTTCTTTTAACAAGATTGGCCGATGGATCTTTTAGTGACCTCCCTCACCTTACGTTAGAAATTTGGTGCTCTCTTTTTTATGTAAAAGATGGCAAAAGGGGCGATGGTAGGCGTTTGCCGCCGCCAATTGGAACCCGCAGCACAAAGTGAGAAGTGCCAATCTTTTTTTAAGAGCTCTTTTCCCCGGATTTGGAAGGCATCCTCTGGCACCTCGCGAAACGCAGCGCAAGACAGCTATTTCACTCACCTTCACTCCAGTTTTCTAAGAGGCTGTGGCATAAATCTGACCGATCCAGCCCATTCATTCAAAAGCGTGGCTCTCCCACGATATGATTTCTAAGTGATCTTTTTTTATGATATAGGTGGCAAACGATCCGCTAGATCACCTGATGGTTAGGGATTACTGCCGCCCATGGACACATGTCACAACTGCGCTGCTTACCTACCTGTTAACCCCCCGTCCACTGGATTAGACCTTAGGTACCCTCACTTACGCGCATACATTTGCGCATGCAAAACAGCGCATGTACGAGTACTTGTTCAGGCCGGTTTTCTGCATTTTTGTTACTTAAACCACATTTCGTACTTGAAGATGGATCCAATTTTGCTGCCTCATCCAGGTCTCACAACGAGCTCAAAACTTTCCAATCTCCAACTAGGGAACTTTCTCCACAATTGGATCGTCGGGTTTAGATAAATTTTGAGCTATCGTACTTTACCCTAACAGTTTTCGACTAGAACGACGTATTGGTTGAAAAATATTTTTATACTAGCGGCCGCCCGCGACTTCGTACGCGTGGAGTTAATTATTGACACTTACCGTCATATTTTGGACAACCCACACAATACATTTTTATAAATTGTAGCCTATGTGTTATTCTGATGTATAAGCTATATTGTGGTAAAGTTTCATTCAAATCCATTCAGTAGTTTTTACGTGAAAGAGTAACAAACATCCATACATCCATACTTACAAACTTTCGCCTTTATAATAGTAGTAGGATTTATAATTTTTATTTTTGGTATAGCAATTCTTTGCACTTAAAACTTTATTTTTATATTTGTTGAAATTTGAAAATAACACACACCACACACATATACCCATACGCCATGCGCACAAACACAGATTGATATTTCGAGGAGTGGTGTAGGTATCTATGAAAATTAACATCCCTTGAATCACGTTTTCTGCCAACCATTTGTTCTGAACAACATTGTATTTGGAAATATGTCGTAAATGTTTTCGCCATCCATACAAAACCAAATTTTAATAACCAAGTCACATATCTTTAAAGTGCGACCCACTACTCACATGACTGTGCTCGCAAGAAAATCAATAGCCAATCTAACGAGCATACCACAAACAGCTTAAACCACAGTCTGTATTCTGAAAATCACAAATAGGTAAGATACATAGATACTCTTTATTGCACCACACATTACAGAACTTAATGCTAATAGTAATTTCCAAATACAATATCGGCGGCCTTATCGCTAATAGCGAAAAGGCCGCCGATATTGTATTCTATTGTATACTTGATACAATATATTGATATTGTATACTCTTCCAGACAACCTTTGGGTATAAGACGAATAATGCAGCGAATTAAGAAAGGGTAAGGCAGTGCAGATCTTTTATGTAGGTAATAAGATAAATACATCATAATAAATACATAAATGCATACTAGTAATAAATTAATACGAGATACTGCTATAATTTTATACTTTAATAAATAATCAGATATAAAAATATATAAAATATATACATACACTTACACATATACTAACTAATATAAGTAAGTACAGCTATTATGACGTAGCCGTGCGTATTTAAAGATTTTTCAAACCTCACTGGAAGCGAGATTTCAACATTTGTATAGACATCAAGGTTAGAGGCTTATCAATTCTAAACTTGCGAGGTTAATCCTGTAACTAAATTAGCAAATACCTGTTTCAGGGATCATTAGAAAATCAACCCTTTTAAGTTAAAGGATCTAAACTAGGGAACAAAGTATCTTTTGAAAACAATAAGGGTACGACTTGCGATTAGTAGAAGGTTAAGCACAAAATCGAATCTACATAAATAATTAAAGTGTTGTGCAAATGCAGGTGTTTCAGCAGGTATCTATGGGCGACCTACATACACATTTTGGATACTTCGTGAAACGTATAACCATGATTCAGTTGGTATGGATGGATCCCTAAACGGCTGTGACGGTCAGACGGCAGTAAAGTAAAAAAAAGTAAAGTATCAGCCTATATACTGTCCCACTGCAGGGAAAAGGCCTCCATCATAGAAATCAAGTTATCACTACTATGATAGGATTAGGCTTAATCACCACGCTTGCCTAATGCGGATTGTTGATCACAAACCCGAGCTATGTCGGAAAAATTCGAAACATACTTTTTGCTCGACCCGGGAATCGAACCCGGGACCCCGAGATCACGGCCCGGTACTTAAACCACTAGACCAACGGGGCGTTTTTATCTTTGTCGACGGCAGTCGGCAGTCGCTTCACTGTAATTACCAGACTCCCCAAATCCTGAATAATTTTCTAAGTCTAAGCGTTCTCTGCTAAACTATCGCCGTGGGAAACGCCACGCTTCGGCATGAAAGGGCCGGCTCGACCGGAGTGATACAAACAAACAATGACGATGACGGATCTAAAGAGTTCCGTGTTTTGCAATTTGGCTACGGAACTGATTGGTTATGGGACGTAACTCGCCCGAGAATTTCAAGATTAGCCAATCACTGTTCTAACCTAACCTAGACAATATTTTTGTGATAATAATGCTGACTTAACTCGAAACGAAAAAATATTGGTGAAGTTAGTTTAAAACGGAGACGAGCAAAAAAATCTTGAAATTTCGGGCGAGTTTTCATTACCCCCGCGTCGATCGCTCGCGATCGCCTCGAAGGTGAGTCGATTTGGTTCCTCGCCAGTGTAGTTCAATATCACACACGAGTGCTATCATTCAGCCATAATCCAAGATCCGGGATGACAAATCCTCCAGGACACCCATCAATTGTGAACGTCGGACACACACAGCTTTGATGAATTGGTCCCAGTGCGGGCACTCATATTTGTCTATGGTGCCACAGATAAGTATTTACGCATCTCGAAATAATATTCCGTCCAGTTTGTTACAAGGAATGAGTGGTGAATAGAAGGAGCTAAATGAATAGAAATAACTAAATGAATAGAATAAATAAATTGATTCAGTGAATGGAATTAATAGAATGGAGAAATGTAATTAAAAATGGAATGGACAAAGTTAATTTAATGAATTAAATGAATGGAACTAACAAATTAAATGAAAAATAGATTAAGAGAATGGAATGAGCGAAATGCATAGAAGAAATAAATGGATTTAATTAATAAACTAATATAATCAACGGAATGAAATGGAATGGTAAATGAATAGATTTTACAAATGGAATAAATACGATGTGAATAATTGGAATAATTGAATGAAAAAATGAATGGAATTAGTAATTATAGAGGATGAAAAATATCAAATCCTGCAGAATATTCCTCGAATCAAGGGAGCAATTCTCGTGTACTCGACATTGAAGTCGAATTAGAGAATTGTATGGGGGAATAAATGAAATCTCTAACTTAAGACTTCTTTATTGAGTGTCCCAGAATTGTCCCTTGAACGTCGAAAATCCAGCCTAGATTGACAAAGATAAAAAACATTTATTTGTTACGCACACACGACACTTATAAGACAAATAAATTGAACTCACACAATTTATTGGCCAAACTCTATTTGTCTACGGCTTCAGAGATAGTATTAACGCGTCGTCTATCGAATGTTACTCTCGAGAAAATATTGCTTTGTGTTGGTAAAGATAGATACAAGGTGTGTTGGCTAACACACTGAAAACATTTAACATTCTGAAGAACGTTAATTCGATAATTTTTAGAAGATGGCATTAAAAAAGTTGAACAAAATGGATACTAAAGGAAATATATAATAGCACGTAAGTCTCATCAGTTTTTTTGGCTTTTCTTCAAAGTAATTTGTTGACGGTTTGGACATTTTGCCATTCGTTAATAACTTGGAAGACTGATTACCTTGTTTTTTTTTTGTCAGACTCTAGTTACGCCCATTAAAACAATTTACTGAAATAATGAAAACATAATAGAACGGTATTCAACAGTTAACTAAGTACTGATGGTATTTTTTTGTGATAGGTGGCAGTCGAGCAGACGGATCACCTGAAGACACCCGTAACACCAGTAGAGTCATAATGGCGTTTCCAATCTTTAACCCCCTTTCCCCCCAATTGGGCCTCCCGTACCCTTACCCTTACTCATTCGGATCGATATCATCAGAGGCTTATACCATAGATTATCCACGCATAAACTTTGGTCGATCAAACTCATATTTTTTGATCCAAGCACTTGCAGATGACGTATCGACGGGTGCAAAGTAAAAAGAGTCATCTACAAAATAACAACTTTACAGGAGAGCGGAATAATCGAAAAAGTGTGTTATTTTCTTAACGAGTAGGCCAATATTTCTGATTTTTTTATCAGTATCTATTTATATTCTTATTTATTTGTACATAATGTTAGTAATGCTAATTTGTTGATAATTTACGAGATTTTGCAGTTAGTCGTTTCTACTTCGCACTTTATAAAATGCTAACTGAGCCAACTACCACTTGGTCGCATATACTCGGAACTTAAGTTTTATGTTTAAAATGTATGTTCTTTATTTTTTTTAACTTAATCTTAATTGAAACACTTAATCATAAGATAAACAATCTTATTTGTATGTTTTAATAAAACATCTACTGCAGAAAGTAAAATTATGGCCGATAACTTTTTATGCTTCGTATCTCATTACAATCATTAATGGACAAGGAAGCCAAATGAAATACTTTTAAATAGATCTTATTTTTTTTATTACAATCAAATGATAAAATTATTACGTAGTCATGAACAACCTTCTTTGACGTATAAAAAAACATATGAAGAACTACTCATTTACTGATCAATTGCACATTAAGAGCGTTTACGGTTAGTGTGGAATGTCATGTATCGGTTTTTATTTGCAAATTTCACTCAACATAAGCATGTGTTACTGTTTGCATAGAGTTGCCGCGTACGTTTTCTTTATAGTTAGACTGACTAACTTAGATCCTTTCGCTTTATAGCAAAGTAAATGACATACAGTCATTTACTTTGCTGTAAAATTAAATTGCAAGTTAAATCCAACGTTGATTTATTGATTTAAGAGAAATAAAAAAATAGGTAATATCATTTAGATACCTACCTTTTTTACTTAGGACAGGTAGGCAATTAAATACTTTAAGATATCATGTTTAGTAAATCATTTAATATAAAAGAACATTATACATTATAAAACAGTTGCATTTATACATTGTAAAACAGTTGCAAACCCTTAATTCCCTTAAACCATTGATAGGCTCTTTCCGGGATCAATTCTTTAAGAAACAGCCCCAGAGGAAATGGACGAGGCAGAGCCCAGATACTATGACTAAAAATGAGATCGCTTTCATAATATATATCGGACATTAAGCGTATATTCAGAGATGTCATAGTAATAAATAGGTTTAAAACCGGAAGTGTTCACCGACTTCTCAGAGGCACTCTGAATATCAATTTTAAGCTTGAACGTTCTCGGTTGATGAAGTCCACGCTCCGGCCAAATCTGCTCCAATCACTCGCTGGTTCCGACGCTTTCCAACTAAAATTGGAAAATCGATTCACTGCCTTGGAAACCACAATTGACGTAGATATCGACGAAGAATTCGACCAAGTGGTGGAAATCCTTCGGGACGAGGGTGCAAAGTTCTGTGAGTTGCGACGTACGGGCAAGCGGTCTAAACTTTCGAAAGATACTCTGGACTTAATGGACAAGAGGCGAAAAAATCTATCAGTCACTTCAGCTCGGGCTCAAAATATCCATCCATCCATCTCCAAGCTGTTAAAACGTGACCTCCGAAACTCTAATACACTCTCAATACAGATAGCAATTGAGCAGAACCAGGGGAGTCCAAAGTCTTCGTACAACATCTTGACAGGAGCCACCTGACGAAGTTGACCAAAACAAATGGAGAAGTCGTCACGTCAAAGCTAGAGATTCTTTCGGAAGTTTACACCTTCTATAGCCAGTTATACGCGTCGCATTCACCCCACCCTACGCCGGATGAGAAGGATACAAGAGCCACATAACCCGCCATGCGGCGGAGGATCTACCCGACATCAGCTTGGAGGAGATCGAGGCAGCTTTTGGTTAACATAAAAATGGAAAAGCCCCGGGAGAGAAGACGGAGTCACACCGAGCTTCTAAAAGTTGCCGCCAAGGTCGGTGCTGAAGTAACTTTGGCGTATATTTAACTCAGTTATTTTGCTCCGGGAGAACTCCTAGGGCGTGACCGCGGAGCTTAGTCGTATTGTTCTTCAAGAAAGGCGACAAAACCTTACTGAAGAACTATCGACCAAAGTCACGTCTATAAGTTGTTCTCAAGAGTCATTTCGAATCGCCTTACACGAAGACTTGACGAAGCTCAACCTGCAGAGCAAGCCGGGTTCCGACGAAGTTATAGCACCATAGACCATATTCACACAGACAGACCATATTGGGACAGGTTATACAGAAGACCAAAGAATATAACCAGCCCCTGTGCATGGCGTTTGTGGACTATGAAAAAGCTTTTGACTCCGTCGAGACCAGGTGCCTGTTCTCGAGGCCTTGAAGAGGTGCCAAGTCGATTGGCGATATACCGAGGTGTTGAGGGTGTCTGTATGACGTCGCTAATATGTCCGTAGTACCTAATCCAAAATGACCAAACCGAGCCTGTCCTGCTGCGTCGTGGTGTGAGACAAGGAGATGTTATATCTCGGAAACTCTTCTCCGCTGTGCTGCAGAACATGTTCAAAACGCTAAACTGGAAAGAGCGCGGAATCAATATTAATGGCGGGTACATGTCACACCTACATTAACATTAAAAAGAAAATTAATCATAATAACATGCTAATATATTGCAGTTATAGTACGGTGGCCTGCACATCAAGTTACCACAATCTGTCAAATTTCTTCAATCGAACCTCACTTTTATGTCAAACGTGTTTGGTTCAATATCAACTGAGGAAATTTGACAGATTGTAGTAACTTGATGTGCTGGCCACTGTACAATCACCACCACTCATGCTGTATTTCATAACCTGTTTTTTATCAAGTTAGTTCAAACTAAAAACTATACTACTATATGAAAAAAAAATTGAAAGTTAATCAACGTAAATCATAACATCTACATTGAGCGCGAAGTAGAAAGAGTCAACTGCCAGATGGTCGTTTATGCGCCCTAACCTCTCGAAAATAACCTCTCCGACAATTTAACAACATTTTAACAAAAACGTATTGAATCAACTACTTTGAAAAATAAATATATTAGTTAACCTAAAACGACCCGCGCGCCAGCGAAAAGAGAGCCAACTGTCTGTTGACATTTTGCGAACGCGCGGGGCGCTCCCCGCGTCCCGCGCGGAAACGGCCAACGTTACTTGGTCGCATCGGCGTCGTATTATTTGCTAAAACATGCGTAGATGGTTTTTTATACGTTTGAAAATTAATTAAAATAAAGCGAAACCTGCAAAAAAAATTATGCTAGGTTGTGTAATGTGATTTTGTTAGTACGAAAATGCAATAAAAAGAAAATCGTGAATTTGTAGTTGACTTTATTAACTTTGCACCCGTCGGTATGATGCTTGTCTCTGGTACTCAAAGACAAATAATCCCGGGACCAATTTATCAAAGGCGAGTGTACACGACGTCCTGAAGGATTGATGCGTGTCCCGGGAGATTTGTCACTGGATGTGAGATCGATCCGGGTTAATTATAGTATAGTTAACGTTACTGAGTTAAAGTTAGGAAAGGAAACTATATTTTCACTGCTAGTATTAGCGCATACTGTCCCACTGCAGGGCAAAGGCCTCCAATCATAGAAATCAAGTCTTCGCTACTATGATGTGTTACATATAAAATTTTATTTATCATTATTTGGTAGAAATCTATCGATTTGATATTCAATTGATTCGATTCGTAGATTTTCGACTTAGCGTGTCCCATCTCTAATTCAACCTCATCACTAAACCATGGAGCTGCCATAGCTAAAAAATGTTTTGATGAATGATGAATGACAGATGGGAAATTAATGTTTTGTAATTCAATTTGTTAACCCAAATTTGTTTTAAATACAAATTTGTATTTCTATAATTTTTCCCCTTTTAAATAACCTTCTTCGTAATTAATTCCCTTTAATTATTCATTTCATTCTTGAACGTCATTGCATTTTTTCGAGCGGTTAACACCGCGGCCTGACATTGAGCATGACGGAGCAATTAGCTTTCTTTTTCGGAACTCGAGCCCGACCAGGTATGGTCTCGGCAACGGAGTAAAAGCACTCGTAAGCCCTTTCAATGGCTTTTTGGTAAGTCTACCAGTGCAGTGTTGAGTTGTGATATTCGTGTCAGTGTCAAGTGAGGTTATTTTTACAATCATCCCGATTTTCTCCAGGCTCATTCTTTGATGTCCGGTTGAGAGACCTCCGTGGGGTTGGCAGTTAGAGACGGACCTCATGCAGCCCTAAATTTCCCCCATCGGAGGTCTTTGATTTTCCCGCCACAACGCAGCATGCAAAGGCGTTAGAGAGGTCGTGCAGCCGGGTGACTACCCGGGGATTGAACCGTCCCTCCACTCCACACTGAATTATGTCCGCGGACTTGCCCGGACCTGTCAAGTACCTTTTTTTTTAATTTACGGCGCCCAACATACTTAATTATTTAAAAAGAGAAAACAAACTTCCGTTCCCAATTCGCCCAACTCCCTGAGATTGTAAAATGCTAGCCGGCACTGTATAATGGTAATCTTAAATTTAAAATCATAGGATGCTTGCATAATTCTAAAATTAATTAACAGTAATAAAACATCTTTTTGTCAAAATAATCTTGTATTTATTTCCGTACCCATTCACCTGTAGATCATCTCTCTTTTAAATTTTTTATAATTTTTATTATGTAACAGATGGAATTAGGTTTAATCACCACCAACAGTGGGGGTGCCACGCTTTGGCATGAATGGGCCGGCTCGACCAGAGTAATACCATGTCGTCGCAGAAAACCAGCGTGAAGCAGTGCATGCGCTGTATTTCGCTGCATGAGTGAGAGTACCAGAGGACCAATCAAGGGGAAGGGGGGTTAAAAGGTAAGCAGCGCACTTGTGACACTACTGGTGTTGCAGGTGTCTATGAGCGGCGGTAATCGCTTGCCATAAGGTGATCCATCAGCTCGTCTGCCACCCATATCATAATAAAAGCCAACGTTCGAGGTCTAATATTTTAACGCATTTTGCATCGTATAGGAAAATTACTACGAAGATAACTATCACCATATTGATACCAATTTATCCCGTTGCAAATATACAAACGGAAAATTTCAAAAGACATAAAAATGTTTGAAGATATTACCGTGCGAAACTAAAAAAATATCTCAAAGAAACAACTTCGTCTCATTAGCACTAATGACGAAAAAATACTAAAAGTCCTAATTATTACTAACGAGACTCTATAGAGTGACAGCAAGACGCTTAATATACTAACGAGACTCCAGAAGACACTTAATTTAATACTTATTAAGGGCGAACCAATTAGTCGAGAGTGACAAGCCACGCATACTTTACCTACTGCCTCGGTGAGTGCCTCGTAGTACCTACCTACCTATCAGCCTATATACTGTCCCACTGCAGGGCAAAGGCCTCCATCATAGAAATCAAGTTATCACTACTATGATGGGATTAGGCTTAATCACCACGCTTGCCTAATGCGGATTGGTCGTAGGTCGATAGATCGTAGGTCGCACCATAAACACAAAATATATACACACAAAAGGTAGACTAAGCCTGATTTTGAATTTAGAAGAGTTCGTTGACCTATGCTAGGGTTGTTGCCCGGCATGATTACATTTTTTTTTTTCTGTTATGTTGAGAATATAAATGAAAAACATCTGTGACAAGGATTCGAATATTTGTAATAACTAAACAACACTATCATCCTGCGGCTGCGCTTGGGTTTAAGGGTTCGATCCCCGGGTCAGGTCAAAAATTTGTACATGAGTTTTTGTATTACTTACCTACTGCCTCGGTGACGCAGTAGGTAGTGGTCAAATTAAGAGGCTATATTGACAAAACTAGCGCCGCCAACCAATTAAAAAAAATTTAGACAACATCACATACATTGTCCAGGCCACAAACTAAGCTTTTCCCTTGTGCTATGGACACCAGAAACAACGAAGGTACTACAAACACCCAGACCCAACACAAATATCTGTTTCATAAACAAACATTTGTGTTGGTGCGGGAATCGAACCCGCGACCCTTACGTCTCAACCGGCGCTCAAACCATTGCGCTAAACGGGTCGTCATTTTACACTGATTGTGGCTCTAATATGATATTTTTTAAGAAAGTAAAACATTACAGACTTAAACAACCGTCTAAGTACATACTTAGCCAGTTGTTTCGATAGTATGTGATGTTGTTGAAAATCACAATACCTACTATCGATAAGACTGGCCGGTTGGCGCGATGGTAGTTACCCTGCCTCATACGCCAAAGGTCGTGGGTTCGATCTTGGACAAACATTCGTATGATGAACACTTGTGTTTGTTCAGTGTCTGGGTGTTATATATGTATTTAAGTATTATATTTGTGATCCTCTGTTGTCTGATATCTTTAACACAAGTACATAAGCTACTTAGTACGGAGTCAGGTCAATGTATGAGATGTTGTGTGAATTTATTATTATTTATTATTACAGTATCGGGCGTTAAACGAACTATTAATTATAGTATTGCGCTTTAGTGTGCCTGATCCCTCTTCGGTCGTGTCACACTGGTGTCCCATCGGAATTAAGTAGAGTAGTATAATAATATATGAATTACTGGCGGCCGCCCGCGACTTTGTCCGCGTGGAAAAGTAACTTTTTACCCCCCTTTTATCCCTTACAACCCCCTTTTCGCAATAAAAAGTAGCCTATGTTCTTTCTCAGGGTCTGATCATCTGTATACCAAATTTCATTTAGTTAGTGTAATTTTGGCGTGAAAGAGTAACAGACAGACAGACAGACACAGAGTTACTTTCGGATTTATAATATTAGTTAGGATTATACCAATTAATACTATCGGTACTTTGGCACTTGGCAATACTATCGAGTGTATTATCCTAAATATTTTTCCAGGTCATCAATGGATAATGAAACCATCGATAGATCAGCAACACTACCTAAAGTACCTAACCTCTTTTATGTTATTGTGTTGAAGTTCAAAATAGAAGCTTGCCCTTGAACGTTAATCGTAATAACTCCAAAAAATTTAATATTTTTTGTTACATCGCCAAAATCCTTTTCAAGTAGTATTTGAAATAAAAATTCCGATTGGCACTGGCACAAAGGATCCAGCCCAAAGCGCCGAATGGTTCTAGTACAGTCAAAGAATTTGCAATTAGAATCTGTCTTTTGAAAAATGTTTAATTTGGACTTTTTATGAATCACGCTTGGAAAAGGTTTTTTAATACGAGTAAAAGGGTTTAGGCTCTACGCACATGAACCTACTAATATATATTTTTATTGGGTTGCTGAAGTAGGTATAAACCTGTGATTCAGACAGGAAAGTTAAAATTCAAATGCTATTAAAACTTAGTTTAAACATAATTAGAATCAGCAGAAAAATAATAATAATTTAAATAAATTGATAATTAAATAAATAAATCAGATAAAATTGATTTATGAGTTATTTTTAATGCCATCGGTATTAGAAAAACCAATAATGTAAAAGAAAAAAATTAACGCTCCACGAGTGAAAGACCTTAGCCAAAATGATAGCGACAAATTCTGTTTCATTACACTGAAACCTTTCATCTTTCAGGAATCTTTCGTTTAAACCACAATTCTAGGTTTTAGGGCAAGTAATTTTATTTCATTTAATTGGTTGCCAGCTGACCTTTTGATATAGAGTAAATATGGGCCAGAGACACAGCTTCATACTCGTACAACCGTTCGAATCTGTTGAATGTGTGAGTGTCCAAATGGCCGCTTGTCACGAGGCTGAAAAAAAAGCTTAGGGGCAACTGGGGCAAAAATCTCGAGCAGGAATTTCAAGATCATCACAAATATTTTGGTGGGGCTAAGTCTAAACACTGACCAGCTATAAAATCTTGAAATTCCTGCCCAAGTTGCCCCCTAAGCGGGGGAGGGGGGGCAATGGGCCTAGACCACCGGGACAACTTTATTATTGTTCATAAATCGTCCCTTGCCACGATATGGTGGCTTAGTAGATAAGAACGGGCTTTCCATCCGGGAGGTTTGCAATTTGCCCATTTTGGGCAAATAAATATTATTCTACATAAGGACATACCTATGAGTAAAACACTTAACTTTTTTTTATTTTTGGTCAAATCGGGAAGTTTTCATGGGTAATTGGTTAATAAAAAACGAGCATATTTCTGGTCATTATACGTATAAAATATGCAACGTTTAACTATTTAATTCATGTGACCGTTGATGTGAAAACTAGGCAAATGTACGATTTTCTGTTCGCCATTTTATTTTGCCCGTCAGCATTCCAAGTTATTAAGCCGGTTACAGACGGTGTTGCGAATGAGCAGTAGCATGGATGCTGAGCAGCGCAGATGCGGAGTAGCGCATGTTGCGTAACGATGACGTTACTCAACCGTAGGAGAGCCACGCTTCAGCATGAATATGCCGGCTCGACCGGTCACTTATTATTCTTACTATTCGCTATTACTTTTGCCGATCGATGGTCCGTTAGGTAGGACCCTATCTCATGCGCCAAAACATCGTTCGACCTTCACAAACATTACACTTATGTTTGACCAATATCTTGGTAAATTTTGTAAAAATTAGTAAAGTATCAGCCTAATACTGTACCATTGCAGGGCAAAGGCCTCCATTCCAGAAATCATCAGCTACTATGATGGAATTAAGTACCTATTAATAACATCGGAATTTTTTAGCACATACTGGCCTGCTTCGGGATTAAAAAGACTTAAATGTAATAGTGTATGCGCTACTTTATCACCCTATTAGAAAAGTCACACACAAACTCTCATAGAAGTCAGCTAAATGATTTCGTGGTAGTTCATCTGTAAGTTGTACTTCGGGCAATAGGGACCTCTGAGCTGCCCCGGAAGGGCAAATAAATCAATACATTATGTATTAACTTTGCCCGGGGGGATCTCAACTTGACAACTGTGGTTGTACAAAGACGGTTTTTCTGTGAAATGGGGTGTCTGTGTTTCTGATAATAAAGCCGTAAGATTATCGTGTTCCAATGATGACACAAAATAATTACACACAGAAAGTAGACTGCCCACTAAAAGCTAAAAACGTGTCATGTACTCACGCATGCGCACGGGGAAATACGCCTTTTCGACCACATTAATCCTAGCCTATGACATTAGATTGTCGAACTGTCGAGGTCTGTGGTAGAGGCCGCGCGCTTATGTACTCATAAGCGCGCCGGGCGGGCAACAACCCTAGCATATGTCAACGAACTCTTCTAAATTCAAAATCAGGCTGAGTCTACCTTCTGTGTGTAATTATTTTGTGATAATGATGTTCATTTTGTACTAATCTCATCGATATAATCTCTAGTGTATCTACAACACACAATATGATACTGAAAGCATTTGAACTTCTAGACTACGGGCTGACGCTGATAATTTTTAACAGAAAACTCAGTTTTTTTTACTCTAGAGACGGCAAACGAGTAAGCGGGTCACTTGGTAAGTGATCAACACTGGCCATGAACATCAGAGCGGTTGCTGATGCGTTGCCGGCCTTTTAAGAAGGAGAACGCTCTTGTCTTGAAAGTCCCTAAGTCATAGCCGTCAGGAAATACTGCCGCAGCTAAACTATTCCACAAAATTGAGGTTCGCAGAATCAGGTAAACATTTTTGGGCCGACCCGGGGATAAAACCCGGGATCCCAAGCGCAGCCGTCGCTTTAAAGTACGACCCACCACCCGCTGCGCCATTGAGGCAGTCTGTGAAGTAAGGTTCTTCAATCCGTAGTCATGTCTCCTCCCCACTCTGGCGATGAGGGAGCGTCGCTGAAGTTTAATCGGTATGCCTCCTGTCCCACCCGGAGGAGAGCCCGATATAACCCGCCTGCCCCCGGCAGGAGGGTATGCATCATCATCATCATCAGCAACCCACGCTCGTCCACTGCTGGACATAGGTCTCCCCCAATGCACGCCACCGCTCCCGATTTTCAGCCACTCTCATCCAGCTCATTCCAGCCTTCGAATGTCGTCATCCCATCTGTCGCAGGGCGTCCAACACTACGTTTACCGAGTGGCGGTCTCCCCTCAAGGACTTTAAGGCTCCAACGGTATGCATAAAGAGTCGCAAGACTACGTTGGCCCACTTCGGGTCAGCGACAATCCCCAGCGTCAACAAAACAAAAGTCGCCGAGTGAGTTAGGGTACCTAAGGCCTAATCCGGGAGGAAGGGGAATTCAACTATTGGTAGTGAATTCGCGGGCGGTATAGCAATTGCTTACCATCACTCGATCTACATAATATCTGCTCGTATGCCCGCTATAATGTTAAAAAATACTTGCTCGTTGACCAAGTAAGCCAGCAAAGACCCGCTTTGTCGTTTCTCGCTGTAGTATAATAAAAAGTTGCACTCTTTAATCCGTCCCTGCTTGCCCTCACCGGGACTCGAAGCTATTATCCCAACGACTCGGCAACACGCCTAACGGCTTACTTACCGCCCATGGACATCAGTCATACCAGGAGTGCGGATGCGTTGCCGGCCTTTTAGGAAGATATAGGCTCGTTTCTTTGAGATTTGAATGTGTCGTACCGGTTAGGAAAAACCTTTGCGGGAAGTTGATTCCACAATGAGAAGGTGCGTGGCAGAAAGTGTCGAGTAAAGCGCACGGTAGAGTACCAATTTTTAACTACGTTAATTTTTTACCCGTAACTTGAAAGTCACATTTGTTACTTAAATATCATCATCATCATCTTAGTGTCGTTTCAGGTTGCATCCGAAGCACAGTTTGGAGCCCGAGGTAAACTTGAATCTTATGACTGTTAAGATATTTGTGATTCGTTTTGCACACTTACAATTGCACAACGTAATTATATAGGGTAGACTGGGTACGGTTGAAACAGTGGACGGTTGAAACAAAGTGAATATCTCGTGAATAGTGCGTGATGAGGTGAGGGGCACAAGGGGAGTACTAAGCGGGCGACAAGCCGAAACTTGAATTTTAGTATTGCATCGCTCTTCGCGCGCTGTGGTTGTTTGTAGGAGGCCCCATTGTGTTTTTTTACGGAAAAGTAAGTATTTTTGTACCTACATTTTTGAAATTATTATGATTTCGTTTATAGTTAGATGTTTGAGAGTTTTGTTACAGTTGAATTGAAGTTTGTTCAATATTGTAGTATGATTAGCTTTTATTTTAATTTACTATCATTCTTACTGTGAACCGTTTTATACCAAGATGGAGGGGTGGGGACAGTTGAAACAATATTTTTGGGTACAGTTGAAACAATTTATTAATTAAACTTTCTTGTTTCTCACTTGCCATGGGTACGCCAAAGAAAGACTACGAAAGTCGAACTGACTTATCAACGTACAAACAAGCATATGAAGATGTAAAAGCGGGATCTTCGTTAAGAACAGCGGCAGAAATGGACTGAACCACTCTTCCCTGTTCAGATATATACGTAAACGAGATGCGGCTGGTAACGACGAAAATCAAGAAATGGGATATAAGGCCCACAATCGTGTGTTTACCCAGGAACAAGAGCGTGAGTTATCTAAATATTTAATAAGATGTGCAGATATATATTTTGGCCTAGCTAAAAAGGATGTTATGAAATTGGCATACGAACTAACCATCAAATATGACTTATCACGACCGCGGACTTGGGATGATAACGAAAATGGCTGGCGAAGAATGGTTTCCTATGTTTATGAAAAGAAATCCTAAACAAATTCAAAAAATGAAAAAATTAAAATGAAAAAATGAACAAATTCAAAAAATTAAAAAATGAAAAAAGAAATCCTGAAAAAATCCTGAACAAATACAAATCAAACGGAAAATGTCACGACTTCGACTACACCAACTTTATTTTCTCCGGAAGCAATACGACCACTACCAAAAGCGCCTCCAAGAAAATTAACAAATAGGGGCCGAAGAACAAGAAAATCTACAATATATACAGATACACCTGAAAAAGAAGAGATAAGAAGAGAACATGAGATTAGAATGGAACGACTCAAAGGTAAGCAAGTTAAGAAAATATTAGATGGAAGAAAGACTAAAAGAAATACTACAAACAAGAAAAAAACTTACACGCAACAATAATTATCATCAGAAGAAGAAGAGTGCTACTGTGTTGTTTGTATGTCAGCATATTCAGAAAGTAGACCGAGGGAAAAATGGATACAATGCACAGTATGTAAAATGTGGGCGCACGAAGAGTGCACAAAGGGTAGCCTTACTTATGTTTGCCACAATTGTGACTCCGAATGATCTCTTAACCATTGAAGTATTTTTGTTTAAAATTTTAATTGATAAAGTTAATGTCTTTTGTTTTTATAGTTTATAATTAAAAGTGTTGATTGTTGAGAAATATAATAGCATGTTTGCTTGGTAACTTCATTTCAAAAATATTATCGTTACCAACATCTGATTATTATTTAGTTTCAGTTGTACTTAATATAAAACTTTGAAGGCTGATTAAAATAATGTTAGATTATAAATATAGCCAGAGATTTAAATATTACTTAATAAAAATATTTGTGATAGTCAAATGTGCCATAACGATTGGAAAAATGTCATTAGATGATTAATAAAACATGATAATTGATAATATTTTGTATTATTTGCATGTGTTTCAATTGACCCCAGACACTGTTTCAACCGACCCTGGCATGGGGACGGTTGAAACAAATGACTGATTTTTTAAAATTTGATTTTACACAGAAAATACTATACAGTGATCTTAAATAACATTGCTCTATAGTAGACAGATATAGGGTCTTTTATTTAGTATATTTCCAACATAGCTAGCTTAACAAATCCCGGTGCTATGCATGATAAATGCTAAAATGTTTCAACCGTACCCAGTCTACCCTACTACTAGCGGCCGCCCGCGACTTTGTACACGTGGAGTTAATTATTGACACTTACCGTCATATTTTGAACAATCCACACAATATATTTTTATAAATTGTAGCCTATGTGTTATTCTGATGTATAAGCTATATTGTGGTAAAGTTTCATTCAAATCCATTCAGTAGTTTTTACGTGAAAGAGTAACAAACATCCATACATCCATACAAACTTTCGTCTTTATAATAGTAGTAGGATCATGGCTAAGTATTGTATCATTGCATCGCCTTACACCTTGATCAAGTGTCCTATACCCAAAGGTTGCCTGGAAGAGATCGCTCATAGTGATAAGGCCGCCTTTGTTGTACATTACTCCTATTAAAACTAGCTTTAAGTTTTATACCTGTTTTGTGTGCAATAAAAA
Organism: Cnaphalocrocis medinalis; assembly: GCA_014851415.1. NCBI lineage: Eukaryota > Metazoa > Arthropoda > Insecta > Lepidoptera > Crambidae > Cnaphalocrocis > Cnaphalocrocis medinalis. The sequence continues at coordinate 1,917,952 of CM026297.1, forward strand.
GCATATTCATTCGTTCATTCATTCATGGCAATCAACTAGGCACTTTTTTATAGTTTAACCGGTAACATCTTTGAGCACTTGAAGTTGTATAGTGACTTTTGTTGCTGACTGTCCAATAAAAACCAAGCATTAAATAAATCCCAACACATCCACACTAAACTGTCATTTTGCGACTAAGCTTAGTCCAGCAACATTTTTAGGGTTCCGCACTTCAAAAGGAACAAACGAAACTTTATAAGATCACCTTGTAATCCGTCTCTTTGGTAAGACCCTTTTTATCAGCAACTCGATATTTGGGTCTAAAGCCTTTTTCAGGTGTGATAATATCAACCTTGTTAGGTACATACCTAGTCAATTCGATATAAAGTTACGGCATATCTGCCGTCACATGTTTTGCAATTTTGCAAAATCGCTTCTTAAGGGGCTATACGAATGAAACTAGCGCCGCCAACCTATTTACACTGATTGTGGCGAAAATACGATATTTTTGAAGAAAATAAAACATTACAGACTTAGGTCCAAGTAAATTGCATTTTCAAGATGCAATACAATATTTCTCCCACTTTTAGCAATAATTGACATTATTGTCACTTGTCGCGTGTTTTATATTGTATTGCATCTTGAAAAATTCAATTTACTTTTATCTAAGTCTGTAATGTTTTTCTTTCTAAAAAATATCGTATTTTCGCCACAATCAGTGTAAACAGATTGGCGGTGCTAGTTTCATTCGTATAGCCCCTTAATCGTTTCACATACTTACAAACGTCAAATCAAAAAAATGTCTCACGGAAAATGTCGTCTACTATTAGATACTTTGTAGAACACTGTGTAATATGCAAAACTATGAAGGGCAATTCTGGAGCTACACAAAGCCAACTGCATCCAATAGAGAAGGTACCTGAGCCCTTTCATACTATCCACATTGATATATCAGGAAAACTGAGTGGAGCTGCTACCCAAAAGGAATACGTGTTTGTGGCAATAGACTCATACACAAAATTCGTCTTTTTGCAACATGCCAAATCCAAAAATCAAAACAGTGCACTAAAACATCTACAAGAAATAGTTTTCTTATTTGGAGCCCCCAAGCGCATCGTTGTAGATGGTGACGGTGCCTTTGTTTCTCTTTATAAAACCTACTGTGACCAATATGGCAT
>CM026297.1:1919208-2001926 GCA_014851415.1 Cnaphalocrocis medinalis
TCATCGCGTTAGTCTAGCATTCATCGCTGAAGTCACTGGCTGTCGCCGCGTCAGTCACTGGCAGTAGTCGCATCCACCACTAACGCTGCTGGTGTTTATGAGCGGCGGCAATCGTCTACCGTCTATCCGTCTGCCACAACGAAATGACAAACGGTCTCCACATAATATTTACCAGGCATTTTGGAGGCGGAAATCGCTTAGTGATCCATTTTTTTTTATATGAGGACAATCGAGATGACCCCACTCCGCCTGATGGTAAGCGGCCGTGAGATCCAAATATGAGATTGACATCTGCCACAATGACACAAATAAGAGTATTAAACAAAGATTGAGTATTGAGTATAACCTCCACATGACATTACCAGGCGTGTCCTCGTTGGTTCTGATCTCCTGCACCAGCTTGGCCTGCAAGACCTCTCCTCTTCAGAGTCGGAGGAGTGTACAGCATCTCCGGCGTTGAGGTCTAGTTGCTCCATCATACCGGGAACCACTCTCCTGGAATAGTAGTCAGCCTATATACCTACATACTGTCCCATTGCAGGGCAGAGGCCAGTGCCTATATGCCATGGGCTTACCCACCCGCCCGGGGCCGGGGGGGGATTATGGGCCGGCTCGACCGGAGTGATACCACTGCCTCACAGAAAACCGGCGTGAAGCAGCCCTGTGCTGTGTTTCGCCGAGTGAGTGCGGGTATCGGAGGCGCACCCGGGGGGAAAGGGATAAAAGGTTGGCAGCGCACTTGTAACTCCACTGGTGTTGCAGGTGCCCATGAGCGGCGGCAATTGCTTACCATCAGGTGATCCGCCTGCTCGTCTGCTACCTATCACATAAAAAAAAACCTATAGGTATTTCATTTTCATTCTCTATGGTGTCTGCTGTCTGGGCCTTACGACAATATTGGCAAAATCTAAGTGTTTAAGTACTTAATACGTACCTACAACCTATTTAATCAAAACGATTCATGTCTCATGACATTAATGAATATCGACTGTTACTCGTAAGATATTTTTAACTCGTTCAAAGCTCATGAGTAAATGGCATTATGAAAGTCAACGACTCTTTGTAGGTTTAAATGCTAACTAATGTTGAGCACTTGGAGTGTATAGTGACCTTTGCCCTTGTTTATGTTGCTAGCTGAATTTTGAATCATAATTTTGAAAAATATATTATATGAATTTTGTAAAAAAGTACACTGTAGATCTATATTTGGCGGCGCATAATATTTTTTGTCTTGGTGACGTTTTAATTTGCTGTCAACTTCGTTTATGTTTTTCTTCTGTAAGTACGTGATTTTGTTTTTTTTTTGTAATTAATTTAATTTTTATCAAAAATATATTTATCCTAATTTTAGCCTTTATTTTGTATTTTCCTTGCATCTGCCATATTTATATTAAAAAGGAACAAAAAACAAGCTTCATTTGATTTATGGTGATTGCCTTAACACAAAAAATATTTTACAAAGAGAAAGAAGTTGTAATAGATAGGCACCTTATTTATCTCAATCGCACTTTCCCAACTAACTTCAATCTGCACTTTAAATCTTAACCCCATAGGTTTAAGATCGAAGATCGAAGTGCGACCGAAGTGCGACCGAAGGTCAAAAAATTGTAGATGTGAGTGGAGAAAAAAATGTACGCCTTTCTTAAGAGGTATAATAAAAATTGAGAAATGGCGTTGTGAGAAAGTTTAGTGTGGACCATTTGTAACATATTACTCTCCCTTTCTCTCATCTGTAGAGTTAATTCCCAGTCGTACCCAAAGCGTAACCCGGGGATCAACTGGGATATATGTTTTTATACGTTTGAATCAAATCAAATCAACTACTATTCTATTTAATAGATAAAGCTACTTACTACTACTCCTACTATTGTATTGCTCAATTTTCCCCATCGATAAGTACTATTGACACGTAGTGTTTTGATAGTGAATATTAACATCGTCAAGTACAGTCAACTCCAAAAATATGTATACACTTTAGGACCTTGTCACAATACAATATGTGTTTATAAAAAGTAGAAGTCGTTCATATACATGTCATATTTTGCAAACTTCTGTGCTTCGTCGAGTGAGTGAGGGTACCGGGGGCCCAATTAAGGGGAAAGGGGGATTTGAGGTTGGCAGCGCTTGTGACTCTACTGGTGTTGCAGGTGCCTATGCGCGGCGGCAATCGCTTACCATAAGTTGATCCGTCTGCTCGTCTGCCACTATCACATAAAAAAATCGGTTCAGTAGAGGGCATAAGCCAAATAACACTTCCTATAAACATAAAAACTTCATTTCTTATTATCCTAGTACAGATTTAACGGAGTAAATTTCCCATAGAAATCAATGTACCATCAACGGGGCCATTTTCGAAACCAAATACCAAATTTATGCTAGCATATCCATACCAGAAGATCTATGGGCCTTCGAGAAATCTCTATCAAGACCACCAGATTTAATAGACCTCTCCTTACGTTGATGTCCTTCAAAGATTCTGTATAAGGGGAGTCTCATGTTATAGTGGTCTCTGTGAAGTTTTCCGTATAATAGACGGGATAGCAATAATATGGAAATTATTTGTTCGGCTTTCGTGGTCAGTTGCTTGGGATGATGAATGTCCTTCACGTTATTGTGTTATTAGCTTGTATAATACTGCTGATAGATTGTTGAGGATTTTCTATGTATTAGAGAACATAATGGACCCTCTGTTGTGTGCTTTCTTTGCTGATGTCTAGAGGCCCGTTGGCCTCATTTTGATTCAGAATGTAATCTTGGTATTAGTTCCAATTTGTATTAATAGATGGCGTTGAGTGTGTATTAAATCATACTAAATATCGATAGGTACCTTAAATCTCAAAGGGCGTAATCACCATTTTGGCCAAAATGACTTTTGAATGCTATCTTACTCCATTTTTTTTTCTCTATCGATCTGTATTATCAAAGTTTTAAAATTCGCAAAAAAGTGGTGATTACAGCCCACGTGTTTACCGTCGATAATGCAAGAATTTTAGTCGTAAATACCTTTAAAAAATTCATTATTAAAGTTTCGGTCGATACACCAGTTAAAATTATAATGATGTGAAAATACTGACTATCGAATGAGGCGTATAGGACAGATATGTGTAACAGTGGCGTTTACGACTCGAGTTACTTTAAGAATTTAAACAAAATATATAAAGTAAGTGGTAGTAATACTGCATTATGAATATCGCGTTTAGTCCGGTTTCTATAAATTCTAAAATAAAAACGCTCAGACATGCAATTAGCAAGTACTTTTACTACCCATACGTAAGAAGAATTACTCTAGTGTCAGTATCCTAGACGAAAATGAGGAAATACGAAAATGAGCAGAATTATACCACTCATTTCCCCTCGTCGAACCGAATTGTATCGATGTCTGTGATTAAATTCTTGTTAATATAGTGAAGTTGACGTCTTTTATTTCTTTTGCCCAACAGTACTCCTATTAAAGATTGTTAATAGCACGCAAAACCTGAAACATAAACAAAGTGGCGGGAGTTTTGCTAGCGCTTAAATCTTATGTAGATCAATCCTAGCTTTAATATTTTTAAAAATAAACGTTTGTTTTACTTCTTTGCACAGTACTGGTAGAAGACTTAATAAAATTTAAGCTCTAAGTAAAAGTCCTGTCGATGCAGATATTGTTTATACTAATTTAAAAACAAAACAAAATTATAGAAATCAATAACTTTCGTTTGAATTTCAAACTAAAATGATTGCGTTTGTATAATTGAAATAATAAAATCGTTTTCATTTCTGTACTTGCTATAAATTTTGTAATAATAAAACTACCCGTATTTGTCTCTTAATTTGTATCTTCCTCGAAGTGTTTTTACTTAAAAAAAACCGAAAATAGCTTTTTTAAAATGCATTTTCTATAAGTTAACTAGGCTGTTACACCATAGCATAGAGCAGAATAGCCTTTTTTTTCAGTCGTAAACGCCATTATACCATAACTTATTGCAGAACAGCCTTTTTTTTAGGTCGTAAATGCCAAGTTGTCAATATTTTTTTGGCGTAATCACAAATCAGTTTGGCAAACATTGGTTGTATTTTGAATACCATATAACTGTGTTATAAAGCTCTCGATACTCGATAATTACATCCAAATTTCATTTATATAACATTATTAGTTTAAAAGTTATGAATTTAATTCTTAGATTTTTTTTTTGTTTCGGCTCTCCTGAAAAGTGATGATTTGGTGATTACGCCCTTTGAGATTTAAGGTATCGATATGGTATAATTAGTAAATCTAATTTGTTTAGATATGTACGAAGGGATATCTAGTGAAACAATGAGCTTCAGATACCTAGTCAATATAATGAGAGATATCGTTCAGTACCTACATATCGCTTACTCTGCATCATTCACTAATGCACTATGTAAGAGTTTAAGAGTAAGAAAATATTTATTGATCACAACACACACAATAGACAAATTAGACAAAATGGACCAAATAGACCAAATAGACAAAAAAGACAAAATAGACAAAATGGACCAAATAGACCAAATAGACAAAAAGACAAATAGACAAATAGACAAAATAGACAAAATAGACAAAATAGACAAATAGACAAAATAGACAAAATAGACAAAATAGACAAAATAGACAAAATAGACAAAATAGACAAAATAGACAAAATAGACAAAATAGACAAAATAGACAAAATAGACAAAATAGACAAATAGACAAAATAGACAAAATAGACAAAATAGAACAAATAGACAAATAGACAAATAGACAAAATAGACAAAATAGACAAAATAGACAAAATAGATAGACAAACTAGACAAAATAATGATACACAAAAGTTGCGGCCAACAAGGCTTAGCATGATGCTGCAGCCGCCACGAGTAGCTAAGTAAGTTGAATAAACACGGAATTCACTTCATACTCGTAATAATAACAAATTAATAACAAAACACAAAAATAATTTATTTGTGGGTAAAGACTAGAACGCGTTACAGTCGTCTTCCTATGTTAATGGCGGGCCTTTTCCTTGTCATGTGATATGGTAACATGACCAAACATTCTGTACACAACATTTGTTTGACTTTTGGAAAATACCATAAAAAATCCACTTTTTACACGAAGTCGTCACGACTTGGTCATTTAATTATGGAAGAGCCATGCTTCGGCATGAATGGGCTGGCTCGACCGGAGTGATACCACTGCCTCACAGAAAACCGGCGTGAAGCAGCTCCTGCGCTGTGTTTCGCCGAGTGAGTGAGGGTACCGGAGGCCCATCGGAGGGGAAGGGGATAAAAGGTTAGCAGCGCACTTATACCTCCACCGGTGTTGCATCTATCCATGGGCGGCGGCAATTGCTTACCGCCTTAGGTGATCCGCCTGCTCGTCTGCTACCTATCATATAAAAAAAATGTTTTCGATAAATTTCGGAAAGTCCTTGAGCAAATGTCATCAATTGTCGAACAATAAGACATGGTTAAAGAGATGTAAATGTCCATAAATACACCCTGTATTTACACAAACTAAGAATAATACTGGCTTATCGTTTCATACGAGGAAGCCAAAGACAAACGAGTCGCTATAAGCACCATTATTTATGGATCGTACGTTACCAGCCTTTCAAGATTCCATTTTCTTTGTGTTTCATTTATAAAGCAATACAATACAAGGAACCATGCTCCATGAAGTTAACTGTGGGAGAGCCACGCTTCGGCATGAATGGGCCGGCTCGACCGGAGTGATACCACTGCCTCACAGAAAACCGGCGTAAAGCAGCCCCTGTGCTGTGTTTCGCCGAGTGAGTGAGGGTACCGGAGGCCCACCCGGGGGGAAGGGGATAAAAGGTTGGCAGCGCACTTGTAACTCCACTGGTGTTGCAAGTGTCCATGAGCGGCGGCAATTGCTTACCATCAGGTGATCCGCCTGCTCGTCTGCTACCTATCACATAAAAAAAAAAAGTACAAACACTATATTTTTTGAAGCATTAGAAGATTTCTGTCTCTTGTTGTATTGTATTACAGAAGCGGAATAATAATAAGTATTTTCAGAAAACCGGCGTGAAGCAGCCCCTGTGCTGTGTTTCGCCGAGTGAGTGAGGGTACCGGAGGCCCACCCGGGGGGAAGGGGATAAAAGTTTGGCAGCGCACTTGTAACTCCACTGGTGTTGCAAGTGTCCATGAGCGGCGGCAATTGCTTACCATCAGGTGATCCGCCTGCTCGTCTGCTACCTATCATATAAAAAAAATGTTTTTTGATAAATTTCGAAAAGTCCTTGAGCAAATGTTATCAATTGTCGAACAATAAGACGTGGTTAAAGAGATGTATAATGTATATGTCCATAAATACACCCTGTACTTACATAAACTAAGAATAATACTGGCTTATCGTTTCATATGAGGAAGCCAAAGACAAACGAGTCGCTATAAGCACCATTATTTATGGATTGTACGTTACCAGCCTTTCAAGATTCCATTTTCTTTGTGTTTCATTTATAAAGCAATACAATACAAGGAACAATGCCCCATGAAGTGCAAACACTATATTTTTTGAGGCATTAGAACATTTCTGTCTCTTAAAAGTTGTATTTACGGAAGCGGAATTGCCACAATTTGACTCCTAATTTTAGTAAACATTGATCTGTGATCACCGATAGATGGCGCTGGGCGTCGATTACATCGCGCGTGCGTTTCGATTTTTTGGGAAGCAGAGGTATAAGCCTTGTTGGTTGGTTAGTTGTCCATAGAAGTTATCTCTTTAAAAATAGTATAGAAGAAGGTAGACGATCAACTTCTAAGGGAATGACGTACCGGGTGTTAACCGCTTGTTTCCATGGACATTACTAATTTAAAAATTACTTTGAAATTGAGCTAGAATTAAAATAGGAAAAATCGCATATCTTGGTCACATCTTAAGGAACCCACAATACCACCTTCTCCAGACTATCATGATGGGAAAGATTGCTGGGAAACGCAAAATTGGAAGGCGAAAGATGTCATGGCTCAGGACCGTACGACATTGGACTGGCATTAAACCGCCGAACAACTTTTTAGGCTTGCCAAGGATAAGCCACGATTTGAAGAGCTGATGGCGAATCTTCAGTAATGAAGCGGCACTTCAAAAAGAAGAAGAATTAAACATTAAAAAAAACTACACGATAAGCCATTAATATTTGACACTATCGTTGCCAATTGTGTTAATACAGTGGACTAATTAAGTATTGATAATACTCCCACAATCACGTGCAAATTTTAAATCCAAATTAGCTCTCATTTTTAATTAAAAGATAATACCTAAAAGCAAATTGTTTCCACTGCAAAAGTATTCCAGACCCGGTATACTGAGTAGGGATGTCTGTTTGAGTGACTAACTCTAGTTGTTTTGAATTTGAACTCGAGTGAAACTCTATCCGGATAGAGAATCAAATAAATAAATTCTCACAACATCTCATACATACACCTGACCCCAAACTAAGCCTACTTGTGTTCCAGATATCAGACAACAGAAGATTACAATAAATATAATGACTCACTGATAAACAGCAGTTGGAGTAGAAGCGTTTACTTGGGGCATTTCATAAAACCTCATGGTAAAAAGTGAAGTATGAACCTACATACTGTCCCACTCTGAAGAGCAAAGGCCTCCATCATAGAAATCAAATCATGGCTTCTATGATAGCATTAGGCTTAATCACCACGCTTGTCTACTCCGAATTGGTAATATCACAAACCCAAGCTATGTTCTAAAAATTCGTAACATACCTACGCTTTGCTCAAACCAGGAATCGAACCTAGCCCCCCAAGATCACGGCCCGGTAATTAAACGGCTAACAGCAATTTGTGTTATTCTTCGTTTTTTTTTTGACATAATTATGTTCTTATTGTCCAGCCTGTTCGAATATTTGTCCTATGTAAATCGTGTTAGCGTAACAAATAAATGTCTTCTATCTTTATCTTGTACTAGTGGCCCGCCCTCACTTCGCTTCGGGACCGTAATTCAGAAAAGAACCAATAGATGGCGCTGTGTTCAATTACATCGCGCAAGCGTTTCGTGTTTTCGGTTTACCTATAAGCCTTTTCGTTGTCTATAGAAGTTATCTCTTTATAAATAGTAGGTATAGAAGATCTTTAAGCCACTAGATTTGACCATCAGGGCGTTGATGGTATTTATTAAATGGTTAATATTTACTATTTTTGTTTATCCCGAGTTGGCACAACTCTAATGCTAAAGTGCTAGCGCTGATTGGTTTTTTGCTGACCGTTAATTGGTTAATTAAAACTAATGGAGCTTTAAAAAGATCTGGGATAGTTTCCGCTTTTTGGTGTATGGTACAAGGTATGCGCATCTTTTAACAAGATTGGCCGATGGATCTTTTAGTGACCTCCCTCACCTTACATAAGAAATTTGGTGCTCTCTTTTTTATGTAAAAGATGGCAAAAGGGGCGATGGTAGGCGTTTGCCGCCGCCAATTGGAACCCGCAGCACAAAGTCAAAAGTGCCAATCTTTTTTTAAGAGCACTTTTCCCCGGATTTGGCAGGCATCCTCTGGCACCTCGCAAAACGCAGCGCAAGACAGCTCTTTCACTCACCTTCACTCCAGTTTTCTAAGAGGCTGTGGTATAACTCTGACCGATCCAGCCCTTTCATTCAAAAGCGTGGCTCTCCCACGATATGATTTCTAAGTGATCTTTTTTTATGATGTAGGTGGCAAACGATCCGACGGATCACCTGATGGTTAGGGATTACTGCCGCCCATGGACACATGTCACATGTGCGCTGCTTACCTGTTAACCCCCCGTCCCCTGGATTGGGCCTTTGGTACCCTCACTTTTTTATGTGATAGGTAGCAGACGAGCAGGCGGATCACCTGATGGTAAGCAATTGCCGCCGCTCATGGACACCTGCAACACCAGTGAAGTTACAAGTGCGCTGCCAACCTTTTATCCCCTTCCCCCCCGGGTGGGCCTCCGGTACTCTCACTCAATCGGCGAAACACAGCGCATGCTCACCTTCACGCCGGTTTTGTTTGTTACTTAAACCACATTTCGTACCTGGAGATGGATCCAATTTTGCTGCCTCATCCAGGTCTCACAACGAGTTCAAAACTTTCCAATCTCCAACTAGGAAACTTTCTCCACAATTGGATCGTCGGGTTCAGATAAATTTGAGCTATCGTTCTTTACCCTAACAGTTTTCGACTAGAACGACGTATTGGTTGAAAAATATTTTTATACCTATTTGTTGAAATTTGAAAATAACACACAACACACATACATACCCATACGTCATGTGCAAAAACACACAGATTGCTATTTCGAAGAGTGCAAGTGGTGTGTAGTGGTGTAGGTATCTATGAAAATTAACATCCCTTGAATCACGTCTTCTGCCAACCATTCTGAACATGCTGTTCAGATTTGTTCTGAACAACATTGTATTTTTTTTTATGTGATAGGTAGCACACGAGCAGGCGGATCTCCTGATGGTAAGCAATTGCCGCCGCTCATGGACACCTGCAACACTAGTGGAGTTACAAGTGCGCTGCCAACCTTTTATCCCTTCCCCCCCCCCGGGTGGGCCTCCGGTACGCTCACTCACTCGGCGAAACACAGCACAGGGGCTGCTTCACGCCGGTTTGGAAATATGTCGTAAATGGTTTCGCCATCCATACAAAACCAAATTTTAATAACCATGTCACATTATATATTTAAAGTGCGATTAACTACCCACATGACTGTGCTCCCAAGAAAATCAATAGCCAATCTAACGAGCATACCACAAACAGCTTAAACCACAGTCACAGAATACTTAATAGTACAAGGTACAGAAAACCCACTTCGAAAAACCGTTTATAGAAAAATAATGCCTCAGGCTATAACATAAATTTGAAATTCCGACCGCCCAACGTTCAACACCTACAATTGGGTATTTGACAATTTTTTTTTATGTGTTTAATCAAAAGACGCCTCAATTTAAGAAACATCGTTGAAAGAATCACTTGATTCTCATTTGAATTACCTGAGATATCACAACTTTAAGAGCACGTATTTTGGGCAAACCCAAAAACGCTCTATACAAATGGCTATTGAATCGTGACGTCACGATTCAACCTTCTGTATGCGCGTCTAGTAAATTTTATATGGTAGCTATATCAAATGTTTCGTTTAAGTATATGGTTTTATAATAAAAGTTGATGAAAAATGTACGGGTAGTTCAATGATATAATTTTTTTTTTTTAATTTTATACTTTAAAAATGGACTTGCCCATGAAACTTTCAATGCTCACAAAACCAGCTAGATGTTATATTTTTAACTGAAAATGTTGGCCATTGGTTCTTATTTACCAATATTTTGATAGAGTATCAATATTTTTTACTAAATCGAGATTAGTCAAATACCCAATTATTCATACCTAGAAGTGCGTTCTCTTTCTATCGCACGCAACTGTCGCACATGCGTCGCCGCTCGCTCGTGATTTTCTACTGATCGTCCCCTCCAGAGGGGACGCCGAATGTACGGTGGCCAGCACATCAAGTTACTACAATCTGTCAAATTTCTTCAATCGAACCTCACTTTTAAGTCAAACGTGTTTGGTTCAATATCAACTGAGGAAATTTGACAGATTGTAGTAACTTGATGTGCTGGCCACTGTACTTGCAAATTCGTAGGTACACGCGGAGTGGGACAGGCCTGCCACAGTCTGTATTTTGAAAATCACAAATAGGTAAGTACAGCCATTATGATGTAGCCGTGCGTATTAGAAGATTTTTCTAAACTCACTGGAAGCGGCATTTCAACATTTGTATAGACAATACCGGACCGGAGTGATACCACTGCCTCACAGAAAACCGGCGTGAAGCAGCCCCTGTGCTGTGTTTCGCCGAGTGAGTGAGGGTACCGGAGGCCCACCCGGGGGGAAGGGGATAAAAGGTGGCAGCGCACTTGTAACTCCACTGGTGTTGCAGTGTCCATGAGCGGCGGCAATTGCTTACCATCAGGTGATCCGCCTGCTCGTCTGCTACCTATACCATAAAAAAAAAAAGACAACAAGGTTAGAGACTTTTCAATTCTAAACTTGCGAGGTTAATCCTGTAACTAAATTAGCAAATACCTGTTTCAGGGATCATTAGAAAATCAACCCTTTTAAGTTAAAGGAACTAAACTAGGGAACAAAGTATCTATTGAAAACAATAAGGGTAATTACTTGCGCTTAGTACAAGGTTAAGCACAAAATTGAATCGACATTTAAGTAAAGTACTTATATTGATAAGTACTGGTATTGCATGTGTCTATGGGCGGCGGCAATTACTTACCATCAGGTGATTCGTCTGGTCGTCTGCCACATATGGCATATATCACAATATTCTGTGAAATAGCTCAGTGGATACAAATCTCCCTTCAGAGGTCGTGGTACTCATTGTTCGAATGAACATACCTACATCTTAAAAATACTACCATTAACTTGGAGATACAAACAGACGCGACCACGATAAATCTATTAGAGTTCTGTGTTTTGCAATTTGACTTGGAACCGTTTTGTTATGGGACACCTCGCCCGTGAATTTCAAGATTTCACGGCTGGTCATTGTTCTAACCTAACCTAGACGATATTTTTGTGATGATACTGACTCATCAGCAACCCACGCTCGTCCACTGCTGGACATTGGTCTCCAATGCACGCCACCGCTCCCGATTTTCGGCCACTCTCATACAGCTCACTCCAGCCAGCCTTCGAATGTCGTCATCCCATCTTGTAGCAGGACGTCTAAGACTCAAGGACTTTATGGCTCCAACGGTTGTCAGTTCTGCGGCTAACGTGACCAGCTCACTGTCACTTCAGTTTGCTAATTCGGTGGGCTATGTCGGTGACTCTGGTTCTCTGTCGGATTACATCATTTCTGATGCGGTCCTTCAAAGATACTCCGAGCATAGCCCTTTCCATAGCATGATACTGACTAAACTCTACTAAACGAAAAATATTGGTGAAGTTAGTTTAAAACGGAGACGAGCAAAAAAATCTTGAAATTCTCGGGCAAGTTTTTTTCGGGCGAGTTGTCACTACCCCTACATTGATATGGTTCCTCGCCAGTATTAGTTCGATATCACTCACGAGTGCTATCATTCAGCCATAATCCTAGATCGGGGATGACAAATCCTCCAGGACACCCATCAATTGTGAACGTCGGACACACACTGCCTTGATGAATTGGTCCCAGTGCGGGCACTCATATTTGTCTATGGTGCCACAGATAAGTATTTACGCATCTCGAAATAATATTGCGTCCAGTTGGTTACAAGGAATGAATGGTGAATAGAAGAAGCTAAATGAATAGAATAAATAAATTGATTCAGTGAATGGAATTAACAAATGGAATTAATAGAATGGATAAATGAAATTAAAAATGAAATGGACAAAGTTAATTTAATGAATAGAACTAACAAATTAAATGAAAAATAGATTAAGAAAATGGAATTAACAAATATAATGAGCGAAATGCATAGAAGAAATAAATGGATTTAATGAATTAACTAATATAATTAACGGAATGAAATGGAATGGTAAATGAATAGATTTTACAAATGGAACAAATACGGTGTGAATAATTGAATGAAAAAATTAATGGAATTAGTTATTATAGAGGATGAAAAATAACAAATCCTGCAGAACATTCCTCGAATCAGGGGAGCGATTCTCGTTCATTTCGACATTGAAGTCGAATTAGAGAATTGCATGGGCGAATAAATGAAATCTCTAACTTAAGACTTCTTTATTGAGTGTCCCAGAATTGTCCCTTGAACGTCGAAAATCCAGCCTAGATTGACAAAGATAAAAAACATTTATTTGTTACGCACACACGACACTTCTAAATAAATTGAACTCACACAATTTATTGGCCAAACTCTATTTGTCTACGGCTTTAGAGATAGTATTAACGCGTCGTCTATCGAATGTTACTCTCGAGAAAATATTGCTTTGTGTTGGTAAAGATAGATAGAAGGTGTGTTGGCTTGGCTAACAAACTGAAAACATTTAACATTCTGAAGAACGTTAATTTGACAATTTTTAGAAGATGGCATTAAAAAAGTTGAACAAAATGGATACCTACTAAAGGAAATAGCACGTAAGTCTCATCAGTTTTTTGGCTTTTCTTCAAAGTAATTTGTTGACGGTTTGGACATTTTGCCATTCGTTAATAACTTGGAAGACTGATCATCTTGTTTTTTTTTGTCAGACTCTAGTTACGCCCATTAAAACAATTCACTGAAATAATGAAAACATAATAGAACGGTATTCAACAGTTAACTAAGTACTGATGGTATTTTTTTGTGATAGGTGGCAGTCGAGCAGACGGATCACCTGAAGACACCTGTAACACCAGTAGAGTCATAAACGCGTTTCCAATCTTTAACCCCCTTTCCCCCCAATTGGGCCTCCAGTACCCTTACTCATTCGGATCGATATCATCAGAGGGTTATACCATAGATTATCCTCGCATAAACTTTGGTCGATCAAACTCATATTTTTTGATCCAAGCACTTGCAGATGACGTATGATGCTTGTCTCTGGTACTCAAAGACAAATAATCCCGGGACCAATTTATCAAAGGCGAGTGTACACGACGTCCTGAAGGATTGATGCGTGTCCCGGGAGATTTGTCACTGGATGTGAGATCGATCCGGGTTAATTATAGTTAACTTTATTGAGTTAAAGTTAGGAAAGGAAATTGTATTTTCACTGATAGTATCAGCGTATACTCAAAAATCAAAATCAAAAAAATCAAAATATCTTTATTCAATTTAAGTCCTTTACAGAACATTTATGAATGTCAAATTTTATAATATATTTCTACTGCTGATTCGGAAGGTCAATTTCTACCGAGAAGAAACTCAGTAGAACTTAATCTTTTCAAATTTGTTATCATAAAATTTTTAAAGAATTAAATAAAATTTAAATTTCATAATACATAACACTGTGTAGGTGAACAGTTTATCATTTCCACAAATTCTTGTCATTTAGGTATTCTTCAATTGTATAATAGGCATTTTGCCATCAAATATGATTTAACTTTAGATTTAAATTTATATATGGGTAATCAACAAGGGTTTGTAGTAATTTGTTTAAAAATTTTAATGCTCATTCCGACAAATGAATTACCAATTTTATGAAGTCTGAGATTTGGAACAGCAAGTTTATGTTTATTTCTGGTGTTAAGGCTATGCTTATCAGATTTCTTCGGTAATAAATTGAGATTTTTATAAACATACATTATACAGTCTACTGTCCCACTGCAGGGCAAAGGTCTCCATCATAGAAATCAAATAATCGCTACTATGATGGGATTAGGCTTAATTACCACATTTAACAGTGGGGAGAGCCACGCTTTGGCATGAATGGGCCGGCTCGACCGCAGTAATAGGTACCACGTCCTCACAGTAAAATGACGTGAAGCAGTGCTGCTGTGTTTCGCTGCATGAGTGAGGGTACCGGAGGACCAATCTAGGGGAAGGGGGGTTAAAAGGGAAGCAGCGCACTTGTGAGCGGCGGCTCGTCTGCCACCTATATTATAAAAAAACAACGTTCGGGGTCTAATATATTTCCAACGCATTTTGCATCGTATAGGAAAATTACTACGAATATAACTATCACCATATTGATACCAATTTATCCCGTTGCAAATATACAAACGGAAATTTTCAAAAGACATTATAAATGTTTGAAGATATTACCGTGCGAAACTAAAAAAATATCTCAAAGAAACAACTTCGTCTCATTAGCACTAATGACGAAAAAATACTAAAAGTCCTAATTATTACTAACGAGACTCTATAGAGTGACAGCAAGACGCTTAATATACTAACGAGACTCCAGAAGACACTTAATATAATACTAATTAAGGGCGAACCAATTAGTCGAGAGTGACAAGCCACGCATACTTTACCTACTGCCTTGGTGAGCCTATAGATCGTAGTACCTACCTACCTATCAGCCTATATACTGTCCCACTGCAGGGCAAAGGCCTCCATCATAGAAATCAAGTTATCACTACTATGATGGGATTAGGCTTAATCACCACGCTTGCCTAATGCGGATTGGTCGTAGGTCGATAGATCGTAGGTCGCACCATAAACACAAAATATAGGTATACACACAGAAGGTAGACTAAGCCTGATTTGAATGCAGAAAGGCTACTATAATGTAGAAGATTATTTAAATGAAGTGGATTCCTGGACTTGTTAATTTCTATGCCTATTATTTTAATGTATATAATTTGATTCCATAATTTTACTTTGACGATTATCTAAACGATAAAAGCATTGTTTATCATATTGTAACTGTAATCTTAATTATTATTATTATTTTTTTTAATTATTAACAGAATGAAAATTGTAATGATTATAATTTGAAAAGAGTAACTACTGAGTTTCTTTCTGATTTTTCTCAGGTAGAAATCAACTTTCCGAATCAGCGGTAGCTTACATAATATTTGACATTCATAAATGTTCTATAAGGTTTTAAATTGAATAAATAACATTTCTATTTCTATTTGAATTTAGAAGAGTTCGTTGACCTATGCTAGGGTTGTTCCCCGGCATGAGTACATATATTATTGAGAGTTGAGAATATAAATGAAAAACATCTGTGACAAGGATTCGAATATTTGTAATAACTATGCAACACTATCATCCGGGAACGCACAAAAGTGGTAGATGTAGGGCTGTGCCTTAAAGCGACGGCTGCGCTTGGGGTTAAGGGTTCGATCCCCGGGTCGGGTCAAAAATTTGTACCTGGGTTTTTGTATTACCTACCTACTATATATACGGATATATACAGATAATCTAGACGCTGAGAAAGGACATAGGCTACTTTTTATTGTGAAAAGGGGGTTGTAAGGGGTTGAAAGGGGGGGTAAAAAGTTACTTTTCCACGCGGACGGAGTCGCGGGCGGCCGCTAGTTTTATGTAAATCCGTTTAGTAGTTTTGGCGTGAAAGAGTAACAGACAGACAGACAGAGTTACTTTCGGATTTATAATATTAGTTAGGATTATACCAATTAATACTATCGATACTTTGGCACTTGGCAATACTATCGAGAGTACTATCCTGAATATTTTTCCAGGTCATCAATCGATAAGAAACCATCGATAGATCAGCAACACTACCTAAAGTACCTAACCTCTTTTATGTTATTGTGTTAATGTTAAAAATATAAGTCTGTCCTTGAACGTTAATCGTAATAACTCCAAAAAATTTAATATTTTTTGTTACATCGCCGAAATCCTTTTCAAGTAGTATTTGAAATAAAAATTCCGATTGGCACTGGCACAAAGGATCCAGCCCAAAGCGCCGAATGGTTCTAGCAGAGTCAAAGAATTTGCAATTAGAGTCTGTCTTTTGAAAAATGTTTAATTTAGACTTTTTATGAATCACGCTTGGAAAAGGTTTTTTAATACGAGTAAAAGGGTTTAGGCTCTACGCACATGAACCTACTTAATATAGGTATATATTTTTTATTGGGTCAACGGCAAAAGTACGAGTAGATTATCAAAATCAAAAACTCTATACTCTATTGAGCGTAGTTTGCTTCAAAACAGTATTGTGTCAAATTGCAGCAGCTCTGACACGATCTCCGCTCAATAGTGAGTGAGTATAGAGTTTTTGACTTTGATTATCTACTTTTGCTGTTGACTGTACCTTAACTAGGTAGTTAGCCTGTCTTTCAATCAGGAAAGTTAAAATTCAAATGCTATTAAAACTTAGTTTAATCAAAAGTAGAATCATTAGAAAAAAAACTAAAGCTCTCGTTTTACATTTATGTTTTTGTGGGTTATTTTTAATGCTACCATATACTTCTTACTTAGTATGTTTTTTTTCTATCACCATTATTATTATACCCCAAAGGTTTGCTGGTAGAGAATGCCTCTACGCTTGTATGCCATTGGTGTTGTGTAAAAGAAGAAAAATTACGCACCACAAGCGAAAGGCCTTAGCCAAAATGATCTGTGACACGTACACTTGTCTGCCACCGCTGTTATATAAAACGTGGAAAAGAAGTTGCTCAACGAGTGAAGGCCCTTAGCCAAAATGATAGCGACAAATTCTGTTTCATTACACTGAAACCTTTCATCTTTCAGGAATCTTTCGTTTAAACCACAATTCTAGGTTTTAGGGCAAGTAATTTTATTTCATTTAATTGGTTGCCATCTGACCTTTTGATATAGAGTAATTATGGGCCAGAGACACAGCTTCATACTCGTACAACCGTTCGCATCTGTTGAATGTGTGTGTGTCCAAATGGCCGCTTGTCACGAGGCTGAAAAAAAAGCTTAGGGGGCAACTCGAGCAATAATCTCGGGCAGGAATTTCAAGATCATCACAAATATTTTGGTGGGGCTAAGTCTAAACACTGTCCAGCTGTGAAATCTTGAAATTCCTGCCCAAGTTGCCCCGTATGCGGGGGAGGGGGGACAATGGGCCTAGAGCAGCGGGACAACTTTATTATTGTTCATAAATCGTCCCTTGCCACGATGGTAGCTTAGTAGATAAGAACGGGCCTTCCATACGGGAGGTCGAGGTTTTGCAATTTGCCCATTTTGGGCAAATAAATATTATTCTACATAAGGACATACCTATGAGTAAAACACTTAACTTTTTTTTATTTTTGGTCAAATCGGGAAGTTTTCATGGGTAGGGTAACCGAGATAGTGATTGCCCAGTGTACAGTGAATGCCCGAATTAAGGTTAACATACATTTTACTTATTTTCAAAGGTGTAGTTTTACATTAAATCCGTTAAATAACACTAGGATACTGTTAACTAGAGTTCTAAATAAGACATTTGGCAAAATTTTCAATAAAAATATTGTAATGGCAGTTTTTGGACAGCGGGTGTCCGTCACTTCAAAAAATGCGAATTCCTTACAGAATTTGTTAAGGATACATTTTGTAGTTTTGAAGTTTGTATCACTTTAATTTTCTTTTTTGAGCGTTAAAGCACAACGACATGTTAGTTAAAGCTTTAATGTTTCATTCGAAACAGTTATCGCGGCGTAATTTTATTCCATTAAGTATTTTAAGAGGGTGGGCAATCACTGTACCTAAAATATGACAAATTCAGTTATTGCCATACCAGAATTCAGTTATTGCCATGGGTATGAGACAGTGATTGCCCGGGTAGGTATTTACTAAATCACGTGAGGGATATAATAATCGAACCGAATATTGTCTTTATATCCTGTATCTTTCTTTATATCTAGGTCTAGGTACAAGGAGTTTCGAAAAAAACTGCTTTTTACAAAAGTTGACCTAAAAATAGGGGAAAATTTGATCTGCTACCGAAAATCTTGGAGGAAAGGTGGTAAGAAGAACAACCAAATATATACCGTGGGAGAGCACGTTTCAGTATGAATAAGCCGGCTTAAACGGAGTGATTCTATAATCACAGAAAACCAAAATCAAGCGGCGCTAACGCGTGAGTGTACCGGAGGCTCTATGAATGGGGAAAAGGAGTTAAAATGTTGACAGCGCATTTGTGATTAAAATTTAATTACCAAATGATGCAGTTAGTAATAATTAGAAAAAAACTTTCAAATTTCAACTGTGGGAGAGCCACGCTTCAGCATGAATGGGCCGATTTGACCGAAGTGATACCACTGCCTCACAGAAAACCAGCGTGAAGCAGCCCCTGCACCGAGTGAGTGAGGGAAACGGAGGCCCACACCCGGGGGGGAAGGGGGATAAAAGGTTGGCAGCGCACTTGTGACTTCAGTGGTGTTGCAGGTGACCATGGGCGGCAGCATTGCTTATATTATATATAATGTGCAGTCAAAACACGCATCACTTGATGGTAAGCGAATGCCAACGCACATACTCAACACCAGTGGAGTCACAAGTATGGCTGCCAATGTTTTTAACCCCACCCCTCACCCCCCATTGGGCCTCCGACAACCTCAAAACTGTATCTACTTACCTTTGTAAAATTGGTACATTCCATTTATTCGCTGAGATAACGAGAAACTAGATAGAACAATTTGACGATTTTACTAGATTTTGAAACTAAACGAGGTTTTCTTAGTCAATGGTATCTTATTTGGATGATGTTACTGATTTCAATAGCTTAGAAATATATCTTAACGCACAAAACTTACGAAAGATCTAAAATTTTAAGTATTAATAGTAATTTTTATGGAATTACAACGTGCGGTATAGTTGGCAATCACTGTCTCATTTGGTTGGCAAATGACTGTGTCAAGTGGGCAATCACTGTGTTTTTAGGAGATATTTTTGTTATACGGTTATAATTATAAATATTCTTTAGATGTTTGAATTATGCTAACCTTATCTCAAGGCTAAACTATTAACGTTGTCAAATAATTACACTCTGATTTCTTATTGTTAAAGAAAAGGATTATATTGAAATAAAACTAGTGTCAATTTCTTAAGTGGGCAATCACTATCTCGATCACCCTAATTGGTTAATAAAAAACGAGCATATTTCTGGTCATAATACGTATAATAAAATATACAACAAAACGATTTACTATTCAATTCATGTAACCGTTGATGTGAAAACTAGGCAAATGTACGATTTTCTGTTCGCCAGTTTATTTTGCCCGTCAGCATTCCAAGTTATTAAGGCGCGTACAGACGGTGTTGCGAATGAGCAGTAGCATGGATGCTGAGCAGCGCTGATGTGGAGTAGCGCATGTTGCGTAACGATGACATTACTCGACCGTGGGAGAGCCACACTTCAGCATGAATAGGCCGGCTCGACCAGTCACTTATTATTCTTACTGTTCGCTATTACTTTTGCTGATAGTCCGTTAGGTAGTGACTCTATCTCATGCGCCAAAACGTCGTTCTACCTTTACAAACATAACACTTATGTTTGACCAATATCTTGGTAAATTATGTAAAAATTAGTAAAGTATCAGACAAATACTGTCCCATTGCAGGGCAAAGGCCTCCATCACAGAAATCATCAGCTACTATAATGCAATTAAGTAGCTATTAATAACTTCGGCTTTTTTCAGCACAGACTGCCTCGAGATTAAAACGATTTAAATGTAATAGTGTATGCGTGGCTTTATCACCCTATTATAAGTCACACACAAACTCTCATAGAAGTCAGCTAAATGATTTCCTGGTAGTTCATTTGTAATTGTATTTCGGGCAATAGATACCTCTGAGCTGCCCCGGAGGGCAATAAATCAATACATTATGTATTAACTTTGCCGGGGAGGGGGGACCAATGGGCCTAGAGCAGCGGGACAACTTTATTATTGTTCATAAATCGTCCTTGCCACGATGGTAGCTTAGTAAATAAGAACGGGCCTTCCATACGGGAGGTCGAGGTTGCAATTTGCCCATTTTGGGCAAATAAATAATTCTACATAAGGACATACCTATGAGTAAAACACTAACTTTTTTTTATTTTTGGTCAAATCGGGAAGTTTTCATGGGTAGGGTAACCGAGATAGTGATTGCCCAGTGTACAGTGAATGCCCGAATTAAGGTTAACATACATTTTAACTTTTTCAAAGGTGTAGTTTACATTAAATCCGTTAAATAACACTAGGATACTGTTAACTAGAGTTCTAAATAAGACATTTGGCAAAATTTTCAATAAAAATATTGTAATGGCAGTTTTTGGACAGCGGGTGTCCGTCACTTCAAAAAATGCGAATTCCTTACAGAATTTGTTAAGGATACATTTTGTAGTTTTGAAGTTTGTATCACTTTAATTTTTTTTTTGAGCGTTAAAGCACAACGACATGTTAGTTAAAGCTTTAATGTTTCATTCGAAACAGTTATCGCGGCGTAATTTTATTCCATTAAGTATTTTAAGAGGGTGGGCAATCACACTGTACCTAAATATGACAAATTCAGTATTGCCATACCAGAGATTCAGTATTGCCATGGGTATGAGACAGTGATTGCCCGGGTAGGTATTACTAAATCACGTGAGGGATATAATAATCGAACCGGAATATTGTCTTTATATCCTGTATCTTTCTTTATATCTAGGTCTAGGTACAAGGAGTTGCGAAAAAACTGCTTTTTACAAAAAGTTGACCTAAAAATAGGGGAAAACTTTGATCTGCTACGAAAATCTGGAGGAAAGGTGGTAAGAAGAACAACCAAATATATACCGTGGGAGCGCACGTTTCAGTATGAATAAGCCGGCTTAAACGGAGTGATTCTATAATCACAGAAAACCAAAATCAAGCGGGTCGCTAACGCGTGATGTGTACCGGATGGCTTATGAATGGGAAAAGGAGTTAAAATGTTGACAGCGCATTTGTGATTTAAAATTTAATTACCAAATGATGCAGTTAGTAAAATTAGAAAAAACTTTCAAAATTTCAACTGTGGAGAGCCACGCTTCAGCATGAATGGGCGATTTGACCGAAAGTGATTACCTACTGCCTCACAGAAAACCAGCGTGAAGCAGCCCCTGCACGAGTGAGTAGGGAAACGGAGGCCACACCCGGGGGGAGGGGATTAAAAGGTTGGCAGCGCACTTGTGCTTCAGTGGTGTTGCACGGTGACCACTGGGTGGCAGCATTGCTTATATTATATATAATGTGCAGGTCAAAACACGCATCACTTGATGGTAAGCGCATGCCAACGCACATACTCAACACCAGTGGAGTCACAAGTATGCTGCCAATGTTTTTAACCCCACCCCCTCACCCCCCCATTGGGGCCTCCGACAACCTCAAAACTGTATCTACTTACCTTTTGTAAAAATTGGTACATTCCATTATTCGCTGAGATACGAGAAAACTAGATAGAAACAATTTGACGATTTTTTACTAGATTTTGAAACTAAACGGGTTTTCTTAGTCAATGGTATCTTATTTTGGATGATGTTACTGATTTCAATAGCTTAGAAATATATCTTAAACGCACAAAAACTTACGAAAGATCTAAAATTTTAAGTATTAATAGTATTTTTTATGGAAATTACAACGTGCGGTATAGGTGGCAATCACTGTATCATTTGGTTGGCAATGACTGTGTCAAGTGGGCAATCACTGTGTTTTTAGGAGATATTTTTGTTATACGTTATAATTATAAAATATTCTTTAGATGTTTGAATTATTGCTAACTTATCTCAATGCTAAACTATTAACGTTGTCAAATAATTACACTCTGATTTCTTATTGTTAAAGAAAAGGATTATATGAAATAAAACTAGTGTCAATTTCTTAAGGGGCAATCACTATCTCGATCACCCTAATTGGTTAATAAAAAACGAGCCTATTTCTGGTCATAATCGTATAATAAAATATACAACAAAACGATTTACTATTCAATTCATGTAACCGTTGATGTGAAAACTAGGCAATGTACGATTTTTTCTGTTCGCCAGTTTTATTTTGCCCGTCAGCATTCAAGTTATTAAGGCGGCGTACAGACGGTGTTGTGCGGAATGAGCAGTAGCATGGATGCTGAGCAGCGCAGATGCGGAGTAGCGCATGTTGCGTAACGATGACGTTACTCGACCGTGGGAGAGCCACGCTTCAGCATGAATAGGCCGGCTCGACCGTCACTTTTTTCATGATACTGATTCTATCGCTATTACTTTTGCTGATAGTCCGTTAGGTAGTGACTCTATCTCATGCGCCAAAACGTCGTTCGACCTTTACAAACATTACACTTATGTTTGACCAATATCTTGGTAAATTATGTAAAAATTAGTAAAGTATCAGACAAATACTGCCCCATTGCAGGGCAAAGGCCTCCATTCCAGAAATCATCAGCTACTATGATGGAATTAAGTACCTATTAATAACTTCGGCTTTTTTTAGCACAGACTGCTTCGAGATTAAAATGACTTAAATGTAATAGTGTATGCGCGGCTTTATCACCCTATTAGTGAAGTCACACACAAACTCTCATAGAAGTCAGCTAAATGATTTCCTGGTAGTTCATCTGTAAGTTGTACTTCGGGCAATAGGGACCTCTGAGCTGCCCCGGAAGGGCAAATAAATCAATACATTATGTATTAACTTTGCCGGGGGGATCTCAACTTGACAACTGTGGTTGTACAAAGACGGTTTTCTGTGAAATGGGGTGTCTGTGTTTCTGATAATAAAGCCGTAAGATTATCGTGTTCCAATGATGACACAAAATAATTACACACAGAAAGTAGACTACCCACTAAGAGCTAAAAACATGTCATGTACTCACGCATGCGCACTAACGGGGAAATACGCCTTTTCGACCACATTAGTCCTAGCCTATGACATAAGATTGTCGAACTGTCGAGGTCTGTGGTAGAGGCCACGCGCTTATGTACTTATGCCGGGCAATAACCCTAGCATATGTCAACGAACTCTTCTAAATTCAAAATCAGGCTGAGTCTACCTTCTGTGTGTAATTATTTTGTGATAATGATGTTCATTTTGTACTAATCTCATCGATATAATCTCTAGTGTATCTACAACACACAATATGATACTGAAAGCATTTGAACTTCTAGACTACGGGCTGATGCTGATAATTTTTAACAGAAAACTCAGTTTTTTTTTACTCTCGAGACGGCAAACGAGTAAGCGGGTCACTTGGTAAGTGATCAACACTGCCCATGAACATCTGTGATATCAGAGAGGTCGCTGATGCGATGCCGGCCTTTTAAGAAGGAGAACGCTCTTCTCTTGAAGGTCTCTAAGTCATAGCTGTCAGGAAATACCGCCGCAGCTAAACATTCCATTTAAACTGAAGTTCGCGGAATCAGACACACATTTTTGGCCCGACCCGGGGATAAAACCCCTGGATTTCCGAAGCGCAGCCGTCGCTTTAAAGTACCTACGCCCCACCACCAGTGGAGAGCCCGATATAACCCGCCTGCCCCCGGCAGGAGGGTATGCATCATCATCATCATCAGCAACCCACGCTCGTCCACTGCTGGACATAGGTCTCCCCCAATGCACGCCACCGCTCCCGATTTTCAGCCACTCTCATCCAGCTCATTCCAGCCTTCGAATGTCGTCATCCCATCTTGTCGCAGGGCGTCCAACACTACGTTTACCGAGTGGCGGTCTCCACTCAAGGACTTTATGGCTCCAACGGTATGCATAAAGAGTCGCAAGACTACGTTGGCCCACTTCGGGTCAGCGGCATTCCCCAGCGTCAACAAAAAAAAAGTCGCCGAGTGAGTTAGGGTACCTAAGGCCTAATCCGGGAGGAAGGGGAATTCAAATATTGGTAGTGAATTCGCGAGTGATACAGCGATGGGGGCTACCGCGTGTGGAAAATCCGTTAAATGGAGTACGTGTAGACTGAAGTCCAACTACACGGTTAATTGATTATTTTCGATGTGAGATGTCAAAATGTCACTAAACGACCAATGACCATTACAAACGATTTCCATACACGGAGGATTTTCCATACACGGTAGCCCCCATTGTTTACCATCACTCGATCCATCTGCTTGTATGCCCGCTATAATGTTAAAAAAATACTTGCTCGTTGACCAAGTAAGCCAGCAAAGACCCGCTTTGTCGTTTCTCGCTGTAGTATAATAAAAAGTTGCACTCTTTAATCCGTCCCTGCTTGCCCTCACCGGGACTCGAAGCTATTATCCCAACGACTCGGCAACACGCCTAACGGCTTACTCGGAGATCTTGCCATTTAAAAGTTTTCTTGTCTTTAAAGTCGAGGAGAGTTCGTGTTTTCGTGTCACTTAAAGCCGGCATTGTAAACAGAATTGTGTTAAAACTTGGCCGTTTTTGTTCTGACCCCGTTTGGGAGTGGGTATGAATTTTATTGGGAAGAGGTCTTTTATAAATGAGGGCTGTTTCAAGAGAAAAATCGAAAACTAAAACGTTTTCTAAAAAATGTTTAACTTCGTAAATTTTTTACTCATAACTTGGAAGTTATTATTATAATATAAGTACGAAGGCAGACGAGCAAGCGGGTCATCTGATGGTAAGTGAATACCTCCGCCCATGGACATTAGTCATACCAGGAGTGCGGGTGCGTTGCCGGCCTTTTAGGAAGGTATAGGCTCGTTTCTTGAAGATATTAATATCGTACCGGTTTGGAAATAGGTACTGCTGCGGGGAACTTATTGCACAATGTAAAGGTGCGTGGCAAAAAGTGTCGAGTAAAGCGCACGGTAGAGTACCAAATTTTAATAGAATACAAAATTTTTTACCCTTAACTTGGAATTATTCACATTTGTGACTTAGATATTATCATCTTAAAGTGTCATTCCGGGTTGCATACAAGACACAGATTGGAGCCCGTGGTAAACTTGAATCTAATGATGAATGAATGAATGAATGAATATACTTTTTATTGCACACAAAACAGAGGTATAAAACTTAAAAACTAGTTATATTAGGAGTAATGTACAACAATATATGATTGTTAAGATATTTGTGATTCGTTTTGCACACTTATGATTGCACAACATAATTATATACTATCATGGCAATCAACTAGCCCTTTTTTATAGTTTAACCGGTAACAACTGTGAGCACTTGAAGTAGTATAGTGACTTTTGTTGCTGACTGTCCAATAAAAACCCAGCATCAAATAAATCTCAACACTTCCACACTAAACTGTCATTTTGCGCAAACTTAGTCCAGCAACATTTTTAGGGTTCCGCACTTCAAAAGGAACAAACGAAACTTTATAAGATCACTTTGTAATCCGTCTCTTTGGTAAGACCCTTTTTTATCAGCAACTCGATATTTGGGTCTAAAGCCTTTTTCAGGTGTGATAAAATCAAACTTGTTACATAGTCAATTCGATAAAAAGTCACATATTTTGCAATCTTGCCAAATCTTGCTTACCGTAGAAGAACCACGCTTTGTACGGGCCTGCTTGAGCGGAGTGATACCACGGCCTCACAGAAGACCGTCGAGGAGCAGCGCCTGCGCTGTGTGTCGTCGAGTGGGTGAGGGTACCGGATGCCCAATTGGGGGGAAAAGGGGTTAAATTGGCAGCGCCACATACCACATAAAAATAATAAAAAAAAACGGTTCTGATATAAACGTTAAATCAAAACATTGTCTCACGGCCTCACAGAAGACCGGCATGAAGCAGCGCCTGCGCTGTGTATCGTCGAATGAGTAAGGGTACTAGAGGCCCAATTGGGAGAAAGGGTTAGGTTTGGTTAGGTTAGTAAATTTTTTTTGTACCGCATTGTTATACAGTTTTTTTTTTTGTATTGGCGTTTGCCATACATATAATTTACAATATTTTTTCGTCCCATCCATAATACGTGTGGTGTTATGAATAGGTTTTCAAAAATTATAATGTACCTTTTATCATTTCTTTCTAAAATGAAATCGGTTTCAATCAAATCTAGCACAATTTTTTTAAATCCACCATGAATCGTATACCAGAATCTTCCTTCCATCAACTCAAATATTTAAAAAAAATTGCCTGCTACGGAATCCTACTCGCTCTTGGCCACTTTTTTTTCTTTTTTCCCGCCAGAGTGCTGATGCAGTTCTGTGCAATCGTCAATTCGTGGGGACATAAAAGTGATGGATGCCCGCAGTATTCCTATGAAGGTTAGACTATAACCGTTACAACTAGATTTTGGGAATTAAATTACGATTGGCCGCTTTTAAATGGCGTATAAAACCGGTTGGCTAAACGTGAATAATAGTTGTGGAGTGGCGGCCATTTTTGTGGCAAAAATATGACAGTCGTTTTTTTTTGGGTTCCGCACCAAAGGGTAAAAACGGGAGCCTAATATTAAGATTCAGTACTCTGTCGGTCAGTCACTAGACTGTATCTAAAGCGATCGAACAACAGTAGCAGATACAGTTGATCGCAAATTATATAAGTACTAGTGGCCCGCCCTCACTTCGCTTCGGGACCGTAATTCAGAAATGAACCAATAGATGGTGCTGTGCTCAATTACATTTCGCATTTTCAGTTTACCTATTGTCGTTGTCTAAATAAGTTATCTCCTTATAAATAGTATAGATTTCTGTTGCAGTATTTCCAAAATTCAACGTCATCATCATCACCATTTCAGCAATAGACGCCTAAAGTTGAACATCGTCCTCGTGTCGTATTCCTCATTATTGATAGTCGTGATTCCTTCTGTGATAGCTAAATTTTTCACTTTATGATGATCCGGCAGTAAGCAACCGTGGGTACAGGAGGCCAATTCTCAGTTTTCGCCTTCTATGTCGAGTCGACTTCATGCGACGCATCGACCAATAGGAGGACAAGATAAGGAATATCGACTGTAATCTGTTCTCCTATGTTGTGCGTTCTATGAAGTCGACTCGATATAGAAGGCGAAAACCGAGAATTGGCCTCCACGACTACCTGCACTATTCACTACGTTTCAAGTTCTTAAATTAGAATTTTTCGATTTTCTTAACTCACCGAAATTCTCAGACTTCTACACAATGCATTTTCCGAACAAAACATATTTCCTTCCACGAACGGCGGCCATGATGGATTTATTGGCACTCGTAAGAAAACTCATTGCGTAGGGAAACAGATAACGAGTCGGTTTTATGTGAAAGGTGAGAGGAGTTTGAGGAAACAGCGCGTTTGAGCCATAAAAACTAAAAGCATAAAGTATCCATGGTAAACAAAATATTATTTGACTGGCTGGATAGCGCATTTGGTAGTGGCTCTTATAATTATGCCAAAGATCACGGGCATCTCGGGCTCGTCCTGAGATTTACCAACATGAGTTGGTAAATGTATGTAATTCTGAAAATAAGAGAACGTCAAGATTTTTGGCCGGTTCTAACCTAACCTAACCAATATTTGTGTGATGATGATACTGGCTAGATTCTACTAAAAGAAAAAATATTGGTTAGGTTAGGTTAGAACAGTGACCGGCCAAAAATCTTGAAATCCTCGGGAGGAGTTTTTTTTCGGGCAAATTGTCCCATAACCCACTTATCATTAAGAATTACTCTTTGTTTTATTCCTAAAACCTATTATCTACCAATTTTATGATTTACCAACTCATGTTGGTAAATCTTAGGATTTACACTTAAATCTTAAGATCTACCGTAGTTCGTGCTTTTACAGTAACATATACAAGTACATACTTTTAAAGTAAACTTTTATGTACCTACATGTTTCTACTAGATATTTATTTGATTCATTCATGATTTTAAGAACCAACTTTGTCAAAGAATCGTCCCGACTTTCTCAAACTGAACATTACGGTCTCTCGTCTTAAGAATATTTCAAATGTATGTACACACGGCGTCACACCTTACTCCTTTTTGTACTTTGGACCGACTTTATGTCTGAGACACAAGTGTCATTTTTGCACAGCAGGGGGTGACAACCTGCTGCTGTTTGTACACCGTAGTTTTACGGTCAACAACGTGACGGAAACTACGTTTGTTTACACCACTCGTAAAACTTGTGTATCACGACCGGTGATTTTGTTGCAACAAAGTCTTGTTTGTGGGAGAGCCACGCTTCGGCATGAATGGGCCTGCTCGACCGGAGTGATACCACGGTCTCATAGAGACCAGCGTGAAGGAGCGCCTGCGCTGTTTCGTCGAGTGAGTGAGGGTACCGGAGACCCAATCGAGGGAAAGGGGTTTAAAAGGTTGCCAGCGCACTTGTGACTCCACGGGTGCTTATGGGCAGCGGCAATCGCGTACCATCAAGTGATCCGTCTGTTCGTCTGCCAACTATCACATAAAAAACTTCTACACCAAGAAAATAAGGCAAAAATAATAATATATTTTGTAAGGAACATCAGGTTTCGTTGATCTAACATGCTAAAGGGGCTTGATTCATATTGCTTCGGAATTAAAACGATACAAAAGTTAGTTCACAAATAGAAACAAAAAGCGAAAGTTTAACACGAAAATGAAACCATTTCAATCATACCTAAATAATACTATGTGGCATTGATCACCGTCCGATATAAATGTTACAGTGCAAGCGAATAGTAAGACTTTTTGAAAAAATACCCACATAGTTATTTTACTTGTTTGAAAACTAAGTCAAACAAGTAAAATATTAATTAATTATGGATTAAAAACTTAAATGAATAGCATGATATTTTTAATTTAATAAAAATAAAAATAAAAAAGTCCTACATAACCCGTCCACCAAAGGGCGTATGAGTTGGTTTCGGACTCCCCCCCCGCATAACGGCGGGGGTCTACCGACTAAAACCCCTGGGACTCTCCCTCATCATCCATCTCGGGGGATATCATAGGACCATGGCACGGAGCCTAGCACCATAGCATGTTATAATTTTGTCTAAGTCTATTATCTTAACGCCCCGTTCGTCTAGTGGTTTAAGTACCGGGCCGTGATCTCGGGGTTTGAATCCCGGGTCAAGCAAAAGTATGTTTCGTATTTTTCGAACATAGCTCGGGTTTGTGATCACCAATCCGCATTAGGCAAGCGTGGTGATTAAGCCTAATCCCATCATAGTAGCGATGACTAGATTTCTATGATGGAGGCCTTTGCCCTGCAGTGGGACAGTATATAGGCTGATACTTCTACTTGTTCTATCTATCTTGAGTCAAACTAGTAATTTCTTACAATAACTACAACACACACATTACATCCGCGACCTCGGTGGTCGCCCACTTGGCAAGCGCCGCTCGGTCAAGGCGCGTGCGCCGCTTGTGTCATGTATGAAAGTTCTGAATGCATGCCATTACAACTGCATTGAATTCCATTCATCATAGTGATACATGCACCTACAAATACAATATGTACATGTATCACTATAGGCTAAAGGTGGGATAGATAGTAGGATAGATGCCTTTTTTTTTGATGACCCAGGAGATATGCGTTACGCATACCCGTTATACCGACTAAAACTCCTGGGACTCTCCTTCATCGTCCACCGTGGGAGATAGTAGTGAGGAAAATAGCGCGAAGCCCTCGCACCATGACAAAAAAATGTCCGCACCAGGATTTGAACCGGTCTCCTTGTGATTCTTAGCACCGTAGCTTACGCCATCTGGCTATCCGATCACGTAGGATAGATGCCGCAAACAACATCTAGCGACCTGTGATAAAAATCCATAGGCGCTAGCTCACAGGTTTGGCACCTAAAGAGGACTACCACTAAGCGATTTGCGGTTGGCGGTTGACGGTTGACGTTTGGCGATCGACGTTTGTCGGTTGTCAATTGACGGGTGACAGTGCTACCACAATATAATTTTTTTTGTGGTGCTACCTACTCCTACTATAACCAGCCTTAGGTTTAGTGTAGAACTACTGTTCCAAAGCGAAATGAGAGCTGGCCTTTAGGTATTATAATAATCGAATACTTAACTATTCCACTATTTTCCAGTATCATGTAATGTTGAGCAAACAGTACAACACAAACTTGGAGTGTTACGGCAAAACTATCCTAGTTATTCACGTTGTTTCCCAACAATCTGTTATCTAGATGCTATGTGGAGAATTCAGTTAGAAATTTATTGGAAACTCATAAATAACCTGTTTATTTTGTACAGGAACTTGAAAGTTTAGATATTAAAGTCTTCGAGTTTTATAGGAAAATGCACTTGTATTTTTACGAGTATCATCATAATCCTAATCCTAACTAATATTATAAATGCGAAAATAACTCTGTGTCTGTCTGTTACTCTTTCACGCCAAAACTACTGAACGGATTTGCATGAAATTTAGTATACAGGTGTTCTAGACCCTGAAACGGATATAGGCTACTTTTTATTGCAAAAAAAGGGGGGGGGGGGTTGAAATTTTTTAAATAATAACCCGCGGACGAAATCGCGGTAATAGCTACTTCAGATAATAGACGTCCACTGATTTTTGTTTTAGTTTAGATTTTATAGTATCTTAATACATATGATGTTGGTGTACCTATTTAAATAAAAACCCTTGTGGCAGGCCTGATACGGCTGCGACCTACTGTTCGCGGCCTCCATTCGAAGACCTATTTTCTGTCCCAATGACCGTCTCTTCTCCTTGCAATATGTCCTGATTGCCACATGAGCCAACCGAATCGTTGGACTTGCGACTTCAGATCTCCTGCGTACGACCTGATACGATCATGTAGGAAGATTCCGATCAAAGCCCTCTGAGTGACTTTGGGCCTTCTTAAGCAGCCCATTGTAAGCGGGCACGTTTCGGTTCCGTATGTCATCACTGGCAACACACGCATTAAAGACTTTCGTCTTAAGACATTGTGGTAGTAGCAGATTTAGATTTAAGGGACCTAAATGTTTCGAAAAAAAATTACCTTACTCTTGATTATTTTCTATGAACGTACCTGAAAATAAAGACAAAACATATAATTAGTAGGGTACATAAATTAAATACTTATTCGAAAGTAAAATTAAAAATTAATTAATTAATAGCATTTTGCGAAGATTGGTCGCATTGGGCCTAAGGAATTAAAAGTAAAAAACACACTGAACAAACACATTATGATTTATCACATTAATGTAAATAAAAAAAATTTTTTATTTAACAACTTTGACATAGAGGTCTTAGATACTTTAGCACAATTACATAAATAGTTGTAGCGAAAAGCGCGTCATATGCATAGGTTGCCATGATTTCTACTTAGCTGGGCCTTTCACGTATATTAATCATTTTACACCGAATGTTTATCTACTTTTTATATTCTATTATTATCTTTAGTATTAATATTAAAAGATTAGCTCGGCATTTTTACGAGTGAGAGGTTAACGAACAATCTTCTTAAAAATGTTTTCCAACGTTCGGAATAAAAAGAATTGCCTCCTTTCCCCATTCAGACACAAAAGCAACAATTCCTTTCACATAAAAGGAACAAGAGCTATACTTGAAGTGACCTTAAGTATACTTAAGTCAACTCAATGTAGGTAAGTAACTGAAATAATGAAAAATTTTGGCTATTATGTTGGCTGTGGTGAATTCTCAAGGTTTTTAATATAAAAGTATAGACACAAAACATGACCTCGGCATGATTCAGCATGAGCGACTTACTTGACTCAATGTCAATGACAGTGTACAGTCAGCCACACATCAGGTTACCACAACCTGTCAAATTTCCTCAATTGATATTCAACCTAATGTGTATGACAGTAAGATGAGAGTTGATTGAAGAAATTTGACAGCTTTGTATACTTTGATGTGTGGCTGTACGTACAAAGCAAACAGGCGGTTCGTCATGATTCCGGTAGATGCGTCTTTACGCAAGCAATGTGTTTTACGGGAATAATGACACACAGACGGAACCAGTCACCTGCCTGGACTTCATAGTTGCTTTTTTAAAGACAGACTATACCCCTATTAAGTATTGAAGTCGTTTCATATAAGACCTTTTTTGAGACCTGAAAAGGACTTAATGCCACTTAAACCTTTTTTTGCGAACAAACAAGTTTTCAACAGACAAAATTATTTGTTCAGAGATCAAACCCAAGACCCCTTAAGCGTGAGCAAGGTCACCCCTATTTCTTTACGTGATAGGTGGCAGATGAGCCGACGGGTCACCTGATCGTGGTTAAAGTTAATCAACAACCAAGATTATATAATTTTTCTATTTTGAAAGGAAATACACAAATTCTGTCCTTCCTTATAAACGCAATAAAATGTCGATAAGTGAAAAATCTCAATCTTATTGCTGTGACTTTATGGTTGAATTCTTTCACTTTGCAAATAGTATTACGTTTATGATTAAAAAGGCAGAATTGAAAAGCCATGTTCCTAAAAGGATAAAAGATTTTTGCACAAAAAAGGCGCCCATGAGTGATGGGTCACTCTCAAAGTTAATTCTATTCTAACGGGACCCTAAAAGGGAAACATGTGGGAAGTGAATGTCAAGTGGAAAGACTGATCGATGGGGTTCCGTTATCAAAGATTTTAATATGTATTTATTCTATAAACATTTACATCCCTTTAACCACGTGTTTTTTTAACCGTTCCGGAAAATTCTGAACCACATTATGATAATGATATAGGGGGCAGACGAACAAACGGATCACGAATGATGGTAAGCGAATACCGTTGCCCTATGACACCAACAACACCAGAGGAATCACAAGCTGCCGACCTTTTAAAAAGAGCAAAGATTACTTATGGGTCCTAGAGCCCAGAAGTATTCTTTGCTCTTTTTTGCTAGCCCAAAGACAAGTCTGAAGAGCCTTTTAATAGGGTAAGGACTCTACTGTCGCTGAAATATCGACATCCGATACCTAGACTCGATAATTTACTGTATAAGTGTACGATTATTGAAGAAACATTTTCAAAAAGTTTGAATACAAGAAAGTTATACAGCAACAAACTTTTGATATACCTGTCTCTTTCTTAAACAAAATTTTGTACAGCGCTTGTAGGAAGCACAAGCCTAGTGACGTCATTAATAGCGTATCGCTCTTCTTTTCTGATTGGGAACTTTGCAAGTCTCATCATCATCATCAGCAACCCACGCTCGTCCACTGCTGGACATAGGTCTCCCCTAATGCACGCCACCGCTCCCGATTTTCGGCCACTCTCATCCAGCTCACTCCAGCCAGCCTTCGAATGTCGTCATCCCATCTTGTAGCAGGGCAAGGGGTTTGCAAGTCTATATCTTTGGAATTAATGATGATAAATAAAAAATAAAAAGAGAGTTGTGATTCATACTTCAAAAACTTTACAATCCATACTTAATATAAAAAATGGGAAAGTGTGTCTGTCTGTCTGTATGTTTGTCTTTCCTTCACGCCAAAACAGAGCGACGAATTGACGTGATTTTTAATTAGAGATATATTAGTTGAAGGGATGGAGAGTAACATAGGCTACTTTTCATCATCATCATCAGCAACCCACGCTCGTCCATTACTGGACATAGGTCTCTCCCAATGCACGCCACCGCTCCCGATTTTCGGCCACTTTTATCCAGCTCACTCCAGCCAGCCTTCGAATGTCGTCATCCCATCTTGTAGCAGGGAGTACAGGGCTACTTTTTGCTCCTTTATAATACCCCATTTTAGGGAAGTGGGGGGCGCGAGCGAAGGCGCGGGTCAAAAGCTAGTAAATAAATTTAAAAAAGTCGTAAAATACCCTATTGTATCAGCCGATCCGATTTGTCCCACTACCCACCACAGAATATCAAATATAAAGTTGCTAAAAGCGAAACTTGTGGGAAGTGAAATGTCAAGTGGAAGACAGATCGCCGAGAAGGCCATTACGTGTAGCGAACAAGCCAATTGGTTACCTACTTCGGATGTCTTCGGAAAAGGTTTCATGTATTTTGTTTTAAGATGTCAGGTAACATGTACTAGTTAGTGTT
The DNA here is from genome assembly GCA_014851415.1 of Cnaphalocrocis medinalis. Taxonomy (NCBI): domain Eukaryota; kingdom Metazoa; phylum Arthropoda; class Insecta; order Lepidoptera; family Crambidae; genus Cnaphalocrocis; species Cnaphalocrocis medinalis. Next base: position 1,953,390 of record CM026297.1, read on the forward strand.
GCGTGGCGATAGTTTATCGACATTTTTTTGATGTGATAGGTGGCAAACGAGCTGACGGATCACCTGATGGTAAGCGATTGCCGCCGCCCATAGACACCTGCAACACCAGATAGATAGATACTCTTTATTGCACAACACATTACAGAACTTAATGCTAATAGTAATTTACAAGTACAATATCGGCGGCCTTATCGCTAATAGCGATCTCTTCCAGACAACCTTTGGGTAGAGGAATAATGCAGCGAATTAACAAGGGGTAAGGCACCAGTAGAGCTACAAGTGCGCTGCCAAAGTTTAACCCACTTTTCCCCCAATAGGGGCTTCGGCATACTTCACTCACTCGATGAAACATCACAGGCGCTATTTCACGCCGGTCTTCTGTGAGGTCTCATTCCAGTCGAGCTGGCTCATTCATACCCAAGCGTAGCTCTCCCACGGACAAAAACCGTGGCTTCAAAGATTACTTTATCCATCACTTATAATAAACTAGCTTTTGCCCGCGACTTCGTTCGCGTGGACTTCAGGTTCGTAGAAACCTCAAAAATTGTAGCCTATGGTTATTCTGATGTATAAGCTATATTGTGGTAAAGTTTCATTCAAATCCATTCAGTAGTTTTTACGTGAAAGAGTAACAAACATCCATACATCCATACTTACAAACAAACTTTCGCCTTTATAATAGTAGTAGGATAGCCTATCCAAAATTTGCTAGCAATATAAGCAGTGGGCGTTCGGTTCTGTCTAACATTTTAATAATGTTAGAGGCGACTTAAAAATTCAAGCTCAAATATACTACAACACCACGTGTATCCATCAGACGGCACGTGGCACAATTCCTAAGTATTTACTACCGTGAAATACGAAGCACTAAGCTTTAAGAATCGACCTCAATAACGCACTTAGTGCTAAAGCTATAAAGTCTACATTTGCGCAAATACTAAGTATTAGTTCCCGATATTGTACATAATGATTTAAATTTGAACTCTATATTTCAGTCAGGAAGGTTCAAATTCGCGTACGAGTGCGATCTACAATTTTCCCAAACGTAAAATCTAAAGCCAATCACCCAAGATTGGACTCTATTACGTTGAATTAAGAGCAACAATATTTATGAGAGTAAAATGCACTGCATGATATTCACGACTATTGACAGAGACCAGTCTGATTCGACGGAAGCTGAAAAGGCTGATTATCCTGTGAACGATATTGAGTTTTCATTATGAACTTGTACCTAAAATGAGATTGAGTGCAAGCCAATAAGGGCCATCGAGAAAGAATAGGAAAAACTAAATAAATAATTAAACGTTCTTCGGATACTTAGTACCTACATAAATTGGTTATAGTTATAGTGCTGCTTTTAAACTATGATATGTATTGTATCGTGTGAAAGGGAGGGAAATTCCGATTTGGCTGTAAAAAAGTATCAGCCTATATGTCTCACTGCAGGGCAAAGGCCTCCATCATAGAAATCAAGTTATTGATCACTACTATGATGGTAGGCTTAATCACCACGCTTGCCTGATGCGGATTGGTGATCACAAACCCGAGCTATGTTCGAAAAATTCGAAACATACCTACATACTTTTGCTCAACCCGGAATCGAACCCGGGACCCCGAGATCACGGCCCTGTGCTTTAGCCATTAGACCAACGGGGTGTTCGGTTGATTTATCATCTTCTTCTTTCTTCTTTATCTTCTATACTATTTATAAAGAGATAACTTCTATAGACAACGACAAGGCTTACAGGTAAACCGAAAACCCGAAACGCTTGCGCGGTGTAATTTAGCACAGCGCCATCTATTGGTTCATTTACGGTCCCGAAGCGAAGTGAGGGCGGGCCACTAGTTCAATATAAAGCACAAAATATGTTCTATCCCTTCTCACCAGTGAAACCACAACTAATCATTTTGTTAATAACATCTATTATTTTTGATATATCAAGAAAATCTAGATAAATGGAATGTTATATTGTTATATATATATTAATTGCTTATCCATATTGACGAAACAATCCATCGAGCTTCATGATTAATTGAACAAAAATCCCTGTTTCTATGTAACGACTGTGCTACAGTGATATATTTTTTATGTTATAGGTAGCAGACGAGCAGGCGGATCACTTGATGGTAAGCAATTGCCGCCGCTCATGAACACTTGCAACACCAGCGGAGTTTACAAGTGCGCTGCCAACCCTTTATAATCCCTTCCCCCGGGTGGGTCTCCGGTACCCTCACTCACTCGGCGAAACACAGCACAGGGGCTGCTTCGCGCTGGTTTTCTGTGAGGCAGTGGTATCACTCCGGTCGAGCCGGCCCATTTATGATGAAGCGTGGCTCTCCCACATTTCTCTTTTAGAAGTTGCCCGTTAGTCTAGTGGTTTAAGTGCCGAGTAAGATCTTGGGGTCCTGGCACAAAATAATTACATAATTTTGTGGTCGGGTAAAGCAGAAAGTATTATCGGATTTTTCAAACGTAGCTCGGGTTTGAGATCACCAACCCACATTAGGCAAGCGTGGTGATTAAGCCTAATCCCATCATAGTGGCGATGACTTGATTTTTATGATGGAAGATTGCCCTGCAATGGGACAGTATACAGGGTGTATCTGTGAACATTTACACAGTTAACAGTTCTATCAACCATTCATCGTAAAATTGTTCGACTCCCCATACAAAATTACCAAGTCACGTGACCAACTTTGAATGAAAAGTTGAAACATTTGTATGTGAATTTCTAAAAGTCATAGAACGATAAGTTGTTTAGAAAGATTAGTAAAAGACGTGGCTAAAGGGATGTAAATGTTCACAGATACACCTGTATAAACTGATAGGTACTTTTTTTTTCTCGTTTTGAAGGTAGCGTCCAAGACTGACAGTCGTACATTAGTTTTCGCGATCATTGGTATTAAGTTCAACCCTTTTAAAAAAGAAAATCTTAAAAATACGGTTCATTGTTTAAACTAGATTCAATCTTTTTCAATTTACCATGACCAATCCAACCCAATCAAATCATTTCCCATAAAAATACCCTAAAGAAATTTCAAACCCCAAACGAAGTCAGGGTCCACTTTCCCACTGAATAAGCCTTTGTTAAATTCAGACCCATATCAAATAAGTCGCTATCTATTACCCGATTTCTTTGTATTTAATCTTCCCTCGGGGAAAACTTTTATAAGTATAGGTACTTAAGTTGTAACTAGTTGGTTGGGGGCAGTTTCCAATTTAATGGAGAGTTGGTCGCAGGATATTGTCCCTAAAACTGTCAAGGATTAAATCTCAGTGGGTATACTGTATTATGTGAACATTAAGGGTGCGTGTCCACAGAAGCAGGGCTGCGTGGAGTTGAGCGCAGACTTGTAAAAAATTTACCATCACGTTGCTCAAAATACAGGTCTCATCTCTGATTAGCAATGAGATTAGTCCATTTTAGAAGTTTCCTCTCTGCTCCAATCAGCTCCACTTCTGCGGAAATGCACTCTTACGTCCTTTCAGCTGTCTTCTGCCAATGATTCTGAACAAAATTAGAAATTCGCATCATAATTTTAACGTGAAGCAACGCCAGCGCTGTTTTGTCGAGTGAATGAGGTACCGGAGGCCCAAGGGGAAAAGGGAGATTAAGCTTGGCAACGTTGTGACACTACTGGTGGTAGCAGGTGTCTATGGGCGGCCATGGCTTACCATCAGGTGATCCAGACGGATCCCGTCTGGCCCGTCTGCCGCCTATTTCATAAAAATGGCTACCTATAGACTAAATCAACTTAACGCAGCATGGTTTAATCTCAACGGATTTTTATACACAAAGTTTGACGTAGGATAATCGCTCGTGTACCCAAGATATTGCATATTGTGTATGATTGAATTTTGACAAGGGTTCCGATACCTTCTTCCTAAACACATTATAAGGGTAAGATGGTTATCTTTAAGTCTGCGGAGACATTGATGTACCTTTGAAGAAACTATGTTTTTGTATGAAAAATAAGGAAACCCTTGTCATACATGGGTCTTTGCTCTGTTCGAACTGGCAATAAGCGTTAAAATGCTTGTTTTTTTATTATACATACTTTATTATCTATAGGTACTATTTATAAAGAGATAGGTACCTTCTATGGACAACGACAAGGCTTATACGTAACGAAAATATGAAACACAAGCGCGATGTAATTAACGTCCAGCGCCATCTGTTGGTTCAGTTTAGGAACTACTGTCCCGAAGCGAAGTGAGAGCGGGCCACTAGTCTTTCTATACTTTTGCTCGTCATATGTGAGGAGGGTATCTGCGCACTGTCTGTGACTAAGTAAGTACTGCAGATAATATTAACGCAACTGATGTTGTGTAGAAGTAACTAACACAACATAAAAGAAAAAAAAATCATAACCAATAAGGCCATAGGGCCTGAGCCATAGCCCTGATTTTCAGTAGGGACCGAATCGAGTAGGTACTTGTTTATTGTTTCATATAAAGATTACTATTAAACAAATATTATGTTTTTATAAACAACCAAAAGACTTAAAACGTTACCCGCGTCCCGCTAAACACTTCCGCGAAGTAATCGACTCCCAGCGCCATCTATGGTCATTACCAATACGCTATTGGCCCACCCATTGGTTACCCATAACGGTCAAGCGGACGGTAAGCGGACCGAAGCGGATCCCTGGGCTCCGATGCGACAGCTTAAGACGCCACCGGGAACAATGCTAAAATGATGATGGAATGGACTTTCCATTCCAACATCCATTAATATTGTTTACAAAACAAGGGAGCAAACAACGTAAATATTTATACAAACGAAGTTACGTTTTCAGTGTGAATTAGTGATGCGAGCCGAATGATTTTTTTTAGTTAGCTTATAGAGTCCCACTGCTGGACAAAGGCCTCCTTAAGTTCCTCCATAGATCCCTATCCAACGCCCTTGCTTGCCAATCTCGGATAAACTTATAGAAATCGTCACACCATCTTTTCTGGGCGTGCCTCGTCGACGTGTCCATCGATCGGCCGCCATTGGGTGACGATTTCAAGACAAACTCAAGATTTGCCAAAGAGCCATGGACCGTGGAATCATCATCATTTCAGCCAATAGACGTCCACTGCTGGACATTAGGCCTCCCCCAAAGTTCTCCACACAGATCGGTCTAATGCCCCCCGGATCCAATGGACTACCCGCGACCTTCACCAGATCGTCGGTCCACCTGGTAGGAGGCCTGCCACGGCTGCGGCCTCCTGTACGTGGCCTCCACTCAAGGACCTTTCCAGCCCAACGGCCGTCTGTTCTCCTCGCAATGTGCCCTACCCATTGCCACTTCAGCCACGCAATTCTTTGAGCTTTATATAAATAGTAGCAATCTCGTAATAACTATTCTAATGATTTCGCTCAAGTCACTCGCTAAAAGTCAAGTCACATCACTATTGTCAATGTACGAGTACGTACCATCTACGTTTGTCTAATTGGGTAAACAATGACTAAATGTTATGACTGGGATTTGTCTTAACAAGCTCATGGAAATGGCCATGGTGGGAGTTTCTGGAATTTTAATGTTTGCCTTTAGACAAGGTGGGTTTTAGTCCGTACTTTTTCTTTATTATAAAAGCTTAACTCCATGTATGAATCATTATAATCCGTTTGCTGGTTTTGCGTTTATTTCTCGTTAGTAGATACATGCTCTGAAAAAGTGTCGTCAAAGGGACGAAGTTTTGCGAATAACAAACACTGTCCGAGAGTAAAATTTAGACACCCTACGCATATTATAATAGTCTTCAAAGACGCGTATGTTTGTACTACGAGTTTGCGAACCGTTCAAGAAGTAGTGAGGTGAAAGTATTTTATCGATATTTTTTCGTTATTTATCATTTTATACATTTTATAGGCATACCACCATAAGTAATCACCGCCACCCATGGACATGTCCTATACATATATAGGTCCTGTGTCCTAATGCGTTGTGTTATCGAACTTTCAGAAAGGAATACGCCCTTGTAGGTCCCTAAGTTGCATTATAATTTAATATAATCAACTTCAAGTACTTGTAACCTTAACGGGACGGAGAGACACTTAATTTCAACAAACAATAGGTACATTTAAAGCCTTTATTTTAATTTTTAAGCACATAATTGTACTTGCTTCTTGACGTCTCGGCTGCATTACAGCAGCCGTGGTCACAAGCGGACTGGCGATGTACAGAGAGGTCTACTGATATCCAGCTGTACCTAAATCTTCAACATAATTATTTACTTACAAGTGACTCGCCTTTACATTGACGTCTTGGGACTTGATTTTGCTTCTCAACATTACTGGGCTAAATAAGGCGCTGAGTGTCTATTGCATCACGCAAGTCTTTCGCCATTTCCATTTGTATTGAAATTACCCTTTTGTAAATAATATAGATAGATAAAGAACTAAAACATCGATATGTTCATTAGCTACATCCCTATGCCATAAGATAAACATTGGGTACGTCACCTACCTGACTGGGGGGATTATTTCAACAATGTTTAATACAAAGTAATACTATACATAGGGTGTATTACGGAATCCTAATCTTGACTTCCAGGACTAACCTTCCAAGTCTTTGAGATAAGACCTACTTATGAATAAAGATGACGGAAAGTCCTGACATTGTAGATCTACAATGTGGATCAATGGGTATGAATAATAACGTTGTGAAATAAAAGTAAAAAAAAAAAAAGTTACGCACGTATGTACATTAGTACTATGATCTCTGTGTGATTAATAAATAAATTGAGAGAACATCACATACATTGTCCTGGTCCCAAACTAAGGTTTTCTCTTGTGCTATGGAAACCAGAAACAACGAAGGAACCACAAACACGTAGACCCAACACAAATATCTGTTTCATCAACAAACGGGATGTGTTGGTGTGGGAATCGAACCTAGCGACCCTTACGTCTCAACCGGCGCTCAACCAATGCGCTAAACGGGTCGTCCCCTAAATTTAGACAACTTAAACATAGACACAGAAAATCAGTAATAGCTGACATTAATATCGAAGGTACAGGCTAGATTATATACGACCTGCAAAGTACTTGAGTACTTCAGCCATATTCCTAGAAAAGGGAGTGACAATGTGGACAAACTCATAGGCGAGGTTGAAGGGAAAGGCCTAAAGGAAGAAGTCCTACACATTGGACAGACCTGATCCGCAACACTCTCGGATCCAAAGTCTACGACGCAATCCACACTTCTGCAGATCGACAACAATGGCGGCCTATAATTATTAGCACAAGGTATCGCTTTCCTAGAAACTAGTGGCCCGCCCTTACTTCGCTTAGGGACCGGAATTCCTAAATGAATTAATAGATGGCGCTGTGTATAATTACATCGCGCAAGCGTTTCGTGTTTTCGGTTTACCTATAAGCCTTGTCGTTGTCTATTGGAGTTATCACTTTATAAATAAGTATAGATAAAAGAGAGGTCACGACCCCGCAGTAAATGGGGTATCGACACAATAATAAGAAGTAGAATAACGAAAAGTTTATTGACATACGCGCTAACCATTACATCTTAACGTGTCTCTCCCACACAAGTTCCGTATAGTCTATCTTTGTCAATGCATTAAGGGGCTATACGAATGAAACTAGCCACTTTTAGCAATAATTGACATTATAGTTACTTGTCCCGTGTTTTATATACCTATTGTATTGAATCTTGAAAAATGCAATAGGGTATTTGACAAAAAAAAATTATGTGTTTAATCAAAAGACCTCTCAATTTAAGAAACATTATTGAAAGAATTGCTCGATTCTGATTTGAATCACCTGAGATATCACAACTTTAAGAGCACATATTTTGGGCAAGCCCAAAAACGCTCTATACAAATGGCTACAGGCAAGTGACGTCACACGCTTGTATCTTGTATGCGCGTCTAGTAAATTTGTTTGGTAGCTATATCAAATGTTTCGTTTAAGTAAATGGTTTCATAATAAAAGTTGGTGAAAAATGTACGGGTAGTTCAATGATATAATTATTTTTTTTTAATTTTATTCTTTAAAAATGAAATTGCCCATGAAACTTTGAATGCTCATAAAATCAGCTAGACGTTATATTTTTAACTGAAAATTTGGCCATTGGTTCTCATTTACCAGTAGTTTTGGAAAAGTATAAATATTTTTACTATATCGAGATTAGTCAAATACCCTATTTACTGTTATCTAAGTCTGTAAGTTTTGCTTTCTTAAAAAATATCATAGTTTCGCCACAATCAGTGTAAATAGGTTGGCGGCGCTAGTTTCATTCGTATAGCCCCTTAAAGAAAACGTGCTTTTAGGAAAGCAGTAAAGCACTGGTTTAAATGACAAAACGGCTAGAGCATTGAATAACAGATAAAAGGGCGAATTTTCCTATGAATTTCTCCGAAACTTCTCTCAAGGGCTTATTGAATGTTCATATCAGTTTCAAGGGCTAGCTCTTATGTGCCCTTCAGAACGTAATAAGGGTTGAGACGAAGAATGCTGGGTCGATTTTTTTTTTCTTTTCTTACGTTCACACTTAGAATATTTAAATCGAATCTGCTAGCGTAAGCTTAAAGTAAACGGGACGGTATTTTAACTGTTGTCCTTATATTTTATTGAGTCCACTGCTTAATTGGCGCAGTGGCTAGCACATAGGTCGTAGTTAAATGCGCCTGCTACGCAGAGATCCGGGTTCTGTCCCTGGGTCAGACCAAAATATTTAGTTTTTAAAGTAATTGAGACAACGTGCCGGCTTCTGTATTTCCAGAGAGCTACAATTTGGGTGTCTTTAAGTCGAGAGTGAATAGGCTTCTTCTGGGAAAGCACGCTACATCTTAGACCTCATTGTCACTCTCCATCAGGTGAGATGAGGTCAAGTGCAAACCCGTTTAATATAAAAAAGTTACATGGTTTTTTCTTGTAGACATTTTTATACCCCCTTGAAAATCACATTAAATCGCTTTTTTATGTGATAGGTGGCAGACGAGCAGACGGATCACCTGATAGTAAGCGATTGCCGCCACCCATAGACACCTGCAATACCAATAGAGTCACAAGTGTGCTGGCAATCTTAAGCCCCCTTTCCCCCAATTGGGCCTCCGGTACCCTCACTCACTCGACGAAAAAGCGCAGGCGCTGCTTCTACGCCATTACTAGCGACAATCTTCTTAAGTTTTAGAGTCACCCACTTGTGAAATCAAAATCGATCAGACCCACTCGAGCGACTAACGAAGCCAATCGATAAGAGTATAATCGTATACCATTATCCTTGAATATTGTAATCCCTACTTAAATCTACAGGTTCTTAAAACGAGGATAATAATTTATGAAGCACTGAAGTGTGCTTTACACAAATTGGATAGTAGGTAAGTTAGTTCATTCCCCTTGCATTCTCATACATTACTGACAGAGTGATCATGATTGTTTGATAATATACCGATTTTTATATTGATAAAAATTTATCGCGCCCGGCGCCCCGCCTAAACAACCCAGGACACATAGATTTGAAAAATCCATAGATACATGCTTGGATTACCACGACTTAAGAAGTCGTGGTAATCCAAGCATGTATTTTTGGATTTTCATCATATCGAAGGCGCGTTCTTATGAGCTACCAGCTACCATGAACTTCCGAAGCTCGAATATTATTTATTTCTCTGGAAACATACAGCTTCTTATTTTTTTTTTATGTGATCGGTAGCAGACCAGCTGGCGGATCACCTGATTCATTATAAAATTTATTAACTACCTTATACCTAGTAGACTTGTGTTTGTTCAGTGTCTGGGTGTAATATATGTATCTAAGTATTACATTCGTGTAAGAAACACGACTTTTGTCTCATATCTGTAACACAAGTCGCTCATCCGGTAGAATAACATCACAATTGCATTTTTTTCAAAATTGAGTTATTGATGTCATAGTATTCCTGATATACATGTTGACTCGGAGGAATAAACTCGCAATTGTGTTGCCAATAGTTTCCACTAGATGGCGGAAGTGTTGTTGTTCGATTGACAAAAATTGTGTCTCTCTTGGAGTGAGAACCGCCGATATTCAGTTGCGCGGGGAGCCCACAGGGGAGCCCCGCTGAGTGCGCTCGTGCCTTGGAGCTATACCAACATCTTTATGTCTGAGGATAGGATGTCATTGTGATATTTAACTTCTATCAGATTTTGGAGTAATAAGCGCACAACTACAAAAAATTTAAGGTTTTAGTAGAAGAACCTCACATTTGTAGGTTATTTAATTTAGTAAGTCATAAATATTGAAAAGTACATACTTCCTTTATAAATGAAATATTTTTTACTTAAATTTAAACATGTACTACTAAAGGGTTTAAACATAACAGCAGTACCATAAACTGTTTTAATTTGAAGCTATTGTACATGATACTTTTCGAAAACTTTAAACCCGTTTCCTGTAAAGTTGAGGAAATCCAAATGTGCGTTTTTTCTACCGGATGAGCGAAGTGCTTAAGCTACTTAGTACGGATACAGTCTATGTATGAGATGTCGTGTGAATTTAATAACTAAGTTATTAAACGTTTCAAAAATGTAAAAACATTTCAAAGCAAAGATATTACTAGCTTATTTTACAGAACATTTTTGCCAGGTAAATGCAGTCTTGTTTTGTAAATTTCTAGAGGTGGTTCCAAATGCATAGCCTTTTACAGTTCAATGACCTCAATGAACTCGTACTCATGAATATTTACTAGGTAGGTATAACAAAATGTTTCGCTGTGGGTAGCGAGTCGCGCTTAAAAGCCACGGGGCAGCTCCACTGCCCTCCGACAAAGCCCTAACCGGGCGGCGCCCGCATTGCTGGTTTGCGATACGGGCGTCGCCGGCTTGGGCTCCTGCAGAGCTCACCACAAACCCACACCCTGCTGCTGCAGGGCAAAGGTGGGGGAGAGAACCTGCAGGCTTCCAAAAAAAATGCCCTACCAGACAGCCCCACGGCCGGCTGGATTGCGCAGTCGATCGCTGGTCGGAGAGGTGGAGTTTGCTGGTCTTTGCCGCATCCCATTGGCTGTGGGACGCAGCGCAGACCAGCAACAAAAGACCCCCACAAAAGATGTGGTGGGTGGCGCCCAGAGTCACCCCGCTCGGTAGGGGCTCACGTCAAGATGCGCTCAAAGTGGAGGAGATCCTCACAGGGCGCTGGACCGGGCCCCGGCCCGGACAGAGCTGGGACTTCAAGTGCAACTAAATAATTTATTATCCTGCGTATGTGGCCGAACGTCAAGATTGGCCGCAGTAGCAATGATTGGTTGGTCGAATTCTTATTATAACAAAATGCAAGTCAAATGAATACCTACTTATTTGAATACTTAAGTCTCCAAAGGGATAGCCTTATTTTTGCTAGAGGTTTGGATAATTTAACAATAGGACTCCACAAGGCACATCCAATCCATACTCTAATCATTCCTTTTAAAGAGGTTCGCTAGTGATGTCACTAAGTTTCGTCCTATTCGGCAAGTTTCGGCATTCGGCCGAGCTTGTAATATAAAACTTACTGGGTTTGAATTGGTGTTACAGGAACTAGTGAAATCTATTGGGACCTACCTATTTGGTTGGGGCACTAGTCTAGTCATGTCATATTTGGGGAATCCCTTCAAATTTAATAACCATATTTTTCAATAATAACAAATATATACCTATGTAGTAGGTAATGTAAAGTTCCTTATTGTAAGTGCGATAGTTGTATTAAGGGAAAAGTAAAAACAATATTGGTCTAATAGAAGAGCAATGTATGTTCTATTAAAACGTACACTCTCTAGTTTCTAATTATGATGTGCACCTACTTGCTTAGTCAGATTCTAAAGTAAAATAAGGAATATTAAATTCTTAATTCTCCACAGGCGTTTCGGCCCAAAATTTAACCTCATACTTATTTCGGCCAATCAGCACATCTCTAGCATCTACTTATCCCGTACTCAGTTATTCATAGGGTCTTCAGAAAGGGTCTTTTAAAACGCTCCTTTTGTCCGTATCCTCACGGTTCAGTAGTTAGGGTCACAGTGTGATCAGAGTTACGACATGTCCGAGGATCTGTTTTGGGTGAAAATAGACATTTGGATGCGTGCCATGTCGATAAAATGCAGTCTATTAATAGAAAATGCGTGTTTAAGATAATATATTTTAAGTCGTTTTAATTTTTTTACCCGACTACGGCAAAGCATAAGGAGGGTTATGATTTTGACAGGCTATGTACAATATGTATGTATGTCCATCTGTTTCCACGTAACTTCTAAACTACTTATCAGAATTCGACAAATGACATATCATTATAAGCGTCTTAATTGTCCGCTGGTTTTGAGGTCTAACAAAACCTAATGTGGCGCCCTCTAGCGGACAAAACATACAGAGTAAAAAAATAAAGTTATAACTAATATGCCGTGTTTGGTATCATTTGAAAGCGCTTGACTTGCTTGTACTTTTTAGCGTCGTTTTTTGTCGTAGTTGGGTTTTATATTTTTTACTTTTTTTTTTCTTTGAGGGTCTTGTAGCACTGGCAGTTTTTAAAACTACTTACTTTTCTCCGAAATTTTAATCAGAAAAAGAAAAAATAATTAAATATAAATTAAGACAACATCACATACATTATCCTGGTCCCAAACTAAGGTTCCCCTTGTGCTATGGAAACCAGAAACAACGAAGGAACCACAAACACCTAGACCCAACACAAATATCTGTTTATCAACAAATATTTGTGTTGGTGCGGGAATCGAACCCGCGACCCTTAAGTCTCAACCGGCGCTCAAACCACTGCGGTTTGAGCGCCGGTAGTTAGGTACTTTCTTCAAGTGATAGGTAGCAGACGAGCAGACGGATCACCTAATTGCTGCTCCCGGATGCCCAGGCTCATTAGACACTTGCAACACCAGTAGAGACACAAGTGTGCTGCCACCCTTAAACCCCCTTTTCCCGATTCAATTGGGAATTCTGTGTAAAGCGTCTGCTTTTCGCCAGTCTTCATGATATCACTCCGATCCAGCCGGCCCATTCATGCCGAAGCGTGGCTCTCCCACGGTTGTTGAGTACTTATGAATAGTTCGCCAAAATTACTATAATTACATTTAATCACTATTAACCCTACATGAGTATTAATCGCGACACACAATTTACTATTCAGACTAATGGAGACATTACCCAACCTTCCTGATTAGGGATGGGAAAATGAGTACCTTTAAGTAGGTACAACCTACATATTTTTCTTTTTTAGTCCTATGTATTCTGTTTCTCAGATAAAAGTAAATTGAATTTTTCAAGATGCAATACAATATATAAAACAGGCGACAAGTACAATAATTGTCAATTATTGCTAAGAGTGGCCATTTTAGCAATAATTAACATTATTGTACTTGTCGCGTGTTAGAAATATTGTATTGCACCTTGAAAAATCCATTTACTTGGATCTAAGTCTGTAATGTTTTATTTTCTTCAAAAATATCATATTTTCGCCACAACCAGTGTAAATAGGTTGGTGGCGCTAGTTTAAAGTTGATTGCAGAAAAATCAATATTATTCCCAACGGCGTGTTACAAATGTCAAGTTTTTGTACATTTTGACATTTTGCATCTGTCAAATTGAACGATAATGTATGGGAATGACACATTGACATCTGTCAGTTTACTCCACATGATTAAGAATCAGAGTATAGACAGAATACTTTTCTCTAAATATGTTGCGTTTACAATTTTCCAACACTTTAACAGTTTTTTATACTTTGACGTGTTGCTATACGTACCTATCACAAAAAATTATTGTTTTTTATGTTTATCGATACGTCTGCTAGCCTTCCCTCAAGCACAGGCCTTGTCAACGAGGTTGTCGGTTTTGTTATCCACAAATAATTAATAACATTCCTACATAAGGGACGGATTAATACGTAACGGATTAATAGGCAAGATTCCATTAATCCATTAAACGTAGAAGTAATTACTTAATAGCGGTTAAGTAATTGAATGCTAAATGTGTTGAGAGCTTAGTGGTTGAGATGCAGAAGTCATTTTTTGGGTCATAAGGGTCACTTTATACTTACACTTATCATAGCTCGGGTTTGTGATCATCAATTGAATGAACTAACTGTGGGAGAGCCATGCTTCGGCATGAATGGGGCGGCTCGACCGGAGTGATACCACTGCTTCACAGAAAACCGGCGTGAAGCAGCTCCTGTGCTGTGTTTCGCCGAGTAAGTGAGGGTACCGGAGGCCCATCGGGGAGAAGGGGATAAAATGTTAGCAGCGCACTTGTTGCATGTGTTCATGGGCGGCGGCAATTGCTTACCATCAGGTGATCCGCCTGCTCGTCTGCTACCTATCACATAAAAAAAAATCAATCCGCATTAGGCATGCGTGGTGATTAAGCCTAACCCCATCATAATAATTTAGCGATGACTTGATTTCTATGTTGGACGTCTTTGCCCTGCAGTGAGACAGCATACCCGTATAGGCTGATCCATACAAGGGACACTTAATGATAAGTTAAAGCATCCGCCAAGTGACTGTGGTAGAGTCACGCTTTGGCATCAATGGGCTGGCTCGACTGAAGTGATACTACGGCTTCACAGAAGACTGGTGTGAAAAGCGCTTGCGTTGTGTATATGGACTTTAGGTATAAGGCTGGGCTTGTCGCTGGTGCGCATATATATACCTACGCATACTTGTATATTTATTTATCGAAGTATATTTTCCTTACACGTTACGTTCTCACCATAAGAAGAAATCATTATCATAACAGTACAATTATGCACAAATTATTACAAAAATATGAAAAACATAGACAATACAAAAGACGGTGGTCCAACCGTCGATTTTCAAATGACATTAACAGATATTATGAAATGAAGTTAAATGAAATGAAAATATTTATTACCATAAATTGAGTATATAATATCCACAGAGCGTTCTTCTATGTGTAACATTTTGCTTATCACTTCACTACTACCACTTCTATACTATGCTTAAAAATGTTAAAAGTTTTAAAAACCGTCTTAAAATGAAGTCATCGAGCTAAAAATAAAAACTATATCGGCAATACGTGCCAAGATAAACCCCGCTTAATTGTCAGTCTGTAGACGGCCAGACTGCCAGTAATAATAAAATTGATGTTATGTCTGCATTTTTGGGTCAAAGCCGCCAACAGTTGAAAGAAAAACTATAGTTATGAATGTCAAATGTTGTGAAGATTAATAGTTGGACATACCGCCAGATGAATGAATGGTAGTTTTATAATCTTGCGGGTTTTTCAGACGAGATATTGTCATCATCATTATTGTCATCTTTTTTAATACAATGCTAAAAATAAGGAGGACTTTTTTAAGTGATAGATGGCGTCGAACAGACGGATCACCTGATGGTAAGCGAATACTGCGACACCAGTGGAATCATAGTGCGCTTTGGAACTTTCTCGCATCGCATTCTCCTCACGCTTAATACGAGTAAGTAGGTACGAGTATTGATATACCTCATCATCACCATTATCATCAACAACCCACACTCGTCCACTGCTGGACATAGCTCTCCCCTAATGCACGCCACTGCTCCCGATTTGCGGCCACTCTCATCCAGCCCACTCCAGCCAGCCTTCGAATGTCATCATCCCATCTTGTCGCAGGGCGTCCAACACTACGCTTAACGAGTCGCGGTTTCCACTCAAGGACTTTACGGCTCCAACGGTTGTCAGTTCTACGGCTAATGCGACCAGCCCACTACCACTTCAGTTTGCTAATTCGGTGGGCTATGACGGTGACTCTGGGTCTCTGCTCAACACCTGATGGTAAATAATCACCGTGAAGATCTGTGAGATCAGAAGGTCGGTTATGCATTGCCGGCCATTCAGAAAGGAGTACGTTCTTCTGTTTAATTTAATTTTAAGATCATCATTTACCACATTTTAATTGGTATAAATATCTATCCATCCTATCTTAATTATCTTGAAGGTGCCTAAGAGAGAGTAAGTAGTCGTCGAGAAATGCTGCTATAGCCAAACCATTCCACAAAACTAAGATTCCTAGTAGAAAGTTCCAAAAATGCCTTCCCATTGCATCAATCAGCTGATCACGTTTGTATGGGAGGGTGGTTTCTTTCCTTGGGGAAAAGTGCTTGTTGTGATCAGTATAATGTCCTCAAGAAATGAGAAAGAAAAAGCACGGTGTATACTGAGTATGACAGAAAAAAAAACACTTATTTGGAGATATTTCCACTGTCGTTTATCCCCAAAACAAAGGATCACAATAATAGCAAAAATATTCTTCCTCTTTGACTTATGTATGACACAAGAATAATGACTTCTCATCATAGCCCATAAACGAAGCCAAAACAAAACAATTAACACAAAATATTCCTCGAAGATTTCAACAAAAAAACTACAGTCGAGCACAAAAGCGCTTCGCAAGCCATAACGAGCTGAAGCCTGAAATATAGCCGATTTACTCCGTCGCCCCTCCCCTTTGTCAAAAGGTCATCGTTATCCCAAGAATGCTCGAATATTATTTTTATTAGCGATAAGCACTTTTGTATTAGACTGTACCGGGTGAAATATGGGCCCATTTATTAGAACTGAGTGGACTACCAGTTTTGCCCTTTCGCTTTCGGTGAGCGGTCATTTTTGGGGGTACGGAGTGAATAAATTAGGGTAGGGTAGGAGTTCTCAAAGTTTGGATCGCCGCCCCCTTGGGGAAAACAAAGTCAATAAATATTAATTTTAAAAATATTAGGTCAGCTTCCTCTAAACCTTCAAATACGAACACATGGACGCATATACATACATATAGGTGCATTATTTAATTGGGGAGAATGGGGAAAAGGGTACCAGCGCACTTGTAACTCTACTGTTTCGGGTGTCTATGGGCGGCTTGCTATTTTTTACCATCAGTTGATCCGTCTACTTCTCTGCGTGCGCCTTACTCCATAGCGCGTAGGTCAACGAACTCTAAAATAATTTTCTGCTAGAGTTCACCATTTGCGTCTATTAAAAAAAAAGATTGTCTCTTAAAAATGTTCGTTATTAGTCGCAGAACTGACAACCGTTGGAGCTATAAAGTCCTTGAGTGGAGACCGCGACTCAGTAAACGTAGTGTTGGACGCCCTGCTACAAGATGGGATGACGACATTCGAAGGCTGGCTGGAGTGAGCTGGATGAGAGTGGCCGAAAATCGGGAGCGGTGGCGAGCAATGGGGGAGACCTATGTCCAGCAGTGGACGAGCGTGGGTTGCTGATGATGATGATGATTAGATCGGATCTCTGTCACCCGCATCTAAGGAACTCCACGACCCTCACATCTAGTGAGGGTCGGGTCAGTCCACCTTGTGGGGGGCCAGCGATTCGATTACTACCAATGCCAAAAATTCAATTCACACCTACAATCTCCAGTTACGAAGATGAGTTTTTTTTAATACTGTTTGAGAACCTATGGCCTAGTTAAAGAGACACTGATGAGGGATAGTGGAGCTCAGCTGTAATGAGCAGCAGTTTATATGGGAAGTGTTCTATATCCGCAAGACTTAGCGCGTCAATTACCGCGCTAGCCATTAATGCGCCATAAGTCCATCGTTACATAGTGTAGAAAAGACAGTGTTTTCACGACAAAGCGATGGTTAAAAAAGTCCTTGATATTTCTAACAAAATTGTTGTTTTGTTTCCTTCAGTTTCAGATGCTGTCGATAACTCGGTATTAAAATGAAAGCCAGCGATATTATTAACTCATCACTCATCACTCGACATTGGCAGAATCAAAAGTGTCTCTTAATGCGGTAGCAGCCAAGAAAAAAAATAATAAAATAAACGGACAGTCTTTGCTTAGGCAAAGACTGTCCGTTTATTTTATTATTATTACCCGCACATTAGTGTGCGGGTCAGCCTATCATGTTATTTCTGGTAATAAATATTTTCATTTTCAAATAAAAATATACAAGACTTCAAAATCACACTAAACTTTAAAAATAATATGAGCCTCTTTAATCACTCGACACTAGCAGAATAACGAGTGTTTTTAGATACTTACGGTAGCGGCCAAGGAGGAAAAAAAAACTATACAGAAGACTACAAAATCACACGATATCAGAGTAACGCTTGCTTTATTACGCCCATCACCGCCACGATTCCCCGAAAGTGTTTTATTACAAAAAACCGTCACGGCCGCGGCTCAAATATCTTCAACACGCCTTGATTGTAAAAAGAGAATAATTTCACTCATTCATATTCCCCGCTTGTTGCTTCCAACCATATTTGTTGCGGTTCTGAAGTGCCATCACGATGCGATTTGTCGCAAACTTCGAAAAAGGTACTTAGGGTGCTTTTCCATCAGAGATGTGTTATACAGCTAATTCTGCTAAGATGTGAAATCTACGCTACGAAAACATGTGACTGTTTCCACCAGTACAAATTATTATTTAATAAATAAATAAAGTACAAAGCTATGTAGCTGTGCGAGAAAGATGCGCTAGGAAGATGCGCCGCCGTAAAGCAGCTATGCGATAAAAAATTCTACTACGCGACTACTACTACCTACTACGCGAATAATGACTTCTTAAATGATAAATTTATTTAATATTATAATATAATTTAAACGGTTTTCTTAATAATTTATAATTTAATTGTTATATTGTTGAATAGACGGATAGATATACGAGTAATTTTGTTATCATGTCGTCTTATGTACTCTGTTTTTTTGTGAAATAAATTACATTATCAATATGATTATCATTATTATTCCAGATTCAGATGTTATCTGCATTGGAGTAAAAAACTGAACAAGAAATTCATCTTCCACGGTTATTTGTCAAACATTGCGAGCGATTTAAGTAGCACATCTCTGGTGAAATAGCACCCTTACACCCTTTTAACACAAGCGAGACTTAAGGGGCGCCGATTTGACGAACGATCGCTACTCTGTCATTTTAGGTAATTCCCGGTTGCATCTAAAGCTGTGGCTTTAAAGGCCCGGGGTACGCTCAGTGAGGCTATTCTCGTGCACTCGACATTTAAGTCGAATTAGAGATTTGAATGGCCAAATGTATGACATCTCTAAATTCGACGTCAATGAAGAGTACTCGAGAATTTTCCCATTTACCTTGATTCAGGATTTGGGAGTCTGGTAACAACAATGTAGCGACATATAGCTGTATTAGCGAATACTATCGATAGTTTTACGTCCGATAATAACGGTAGTATTGTGATTTCGGACAGAATGATACCACGGCCCCACAGAAGACCGGCGTGAAGCAGCGCCTGCGCTTTGATTGAGGGTACCGGAGACCCAATTGAAAAGGTTGGAAACGCATTTGTGATTCTACTGGTGTTGCAGGTGTCGTGGCGACAATCGCTTACTAGTGATCCGTCTGGTCATATGCCACCTATCAAATAAAATAAAACAACATAAACTTTAGCCAAAGACTTATGGCAAATTTAATAAAAAAATCTTATTTAATGATCAGAAACAATCGCAATGTTACACGACTATCTTTTATATTCGGCCAGAATCCAGGCTATAATTTGATTTGGACCGGGCACTCCCATGCGACGCTGGGGAGGCAGTAATTAAACATAGAGCCAGAGTGGCTTGGATAAAGTGAAAATTTATGTGATTCGCTTTACCTAGGCCACAAAATAATTAAACAATGTTGTGCCTAGGCCTTGTTAGATTAAAATACTGACGCAATTGACAAATACAGGTAAAAAGTAAAGTAAAATATCAGCCTATATACTGTCCCACTGCAGGGCAAAGGCCTCCATCATAGAAATCAAATCATCACTACTACGATGGGATTAGGCTTAATCACCACGCTTGCCTAATGTGGATTAGTGATCACAAATCCGAGCTATGTTCGAAAAATTCGAAACATAAAACTGTATAAATTTGAAGCCATACAATTTTGACTCGATCTCCGCTAAATAGTGAGTATAGAGTTTTTGATTTTGATCATCTACTTTTGCTGTGAATGTTCTACTTAGTCTCAAAATCTATATCTCTTCTCTGCATTCTTCTATAAGCTAACAATTTATAAGAGATAACTTCTAGAGACATCGAAAACACGAAACACCTAGCGCGATCTAATCGACGACCAGCGCCATCTATTGGTTCAGTTTGACACTACTCTCCCGAAGCAAAGCGGAGCCAAGCTCACTATATTAATAAAACGAGTAACTAATTGATTAATTGCCTGATTTCGTGATCAAATAATTCAAATAGTAAAAGCACAACTGTCTCCCAATAATATAGCGTCCCCAGTTCGTAAATTCAGCTCAAACGGGGGTCGATCAAGGACGCAAACTGGGCTCGACTTGATTTTTAGACAATTTCCCCTATTTATTGTCTTTCAAGAATATTTGGAATCACAAACTTTGTGATATTGTTCTCGTCGATTGCGACTTTCGAAAATAATTTTGAGATGGCAAAGTTCAAGTTATGAAGGTCGAAGTATATTTATGACTATTGTAAAATGAAGGTTATACTTTTCTCCGATATTTTTCAATCATCTTCCAATTGGTTTTAGGATTTTTTTCATTTGTTCTTTATCCTATTACTGTTTCATCTCGTAATTCTTTGCAAATCAAATAAAATTCTCTCTGTGAATTTTATCTAGTATAAAAAGAAGAAAGATTAGATAAGAAAATAAATTACTGGTATGCTTAGATGTTTCGCTGGAGCTCAGATTTTTTTATGTGATAGGTGGCAGACGGGCAAATGGACCTGATGGTAAACGATTGCCGCCGCCCATAGACACCTGCAACACCAGTAGAGTCACAAGTGCGCAGCCAATCTTTGATTCCCTTTCCCCCAATTTGCGCCTTCGGTACCCTCACTCACTCGACGAAACATAGCGTAGGTGCTGTACGTCTGTGAGGCCGTGGTATCACTCTGGTCGAGCTGGCCTATTCATGCCGAAGAGTGCTTCTCCTAGGGATAAATAGTATGCTTAGATATTTCCCAATATATTGCTATGGGCTCAATTTTTTTTTGCTATTGAGGACAATCAAATGATCGCACTCCGCCTGATGGTAAGCGGCCGTGAGATTCAAATATGAGATTGTCAGGTGAAAAAGAACAAACAAATCACCACGTGTCATCATCACTTTGAAGACCTGCAGGCTGAGATGCCGTTTCACGCTCCGCTAAAACCCAGGATTGTAAGGAGGAAACACATGAACTGGAAGGGCATTCCATGACTTGATGGCTCGATGCAGGAACATGGAGATAAGCTTAAGAGTCTGAGGGCAGACTAACTGGGGATGACCGAGTGTGGGATTATGGAAGAGTAAAACGGAATGTAAAACAAGTAGAATGGAACGGAGTATGAATGAAAGGAGAAGGAATGATCGGGGAGAACCAAACATTTTTTTATTCTATTCTAAAGCTCTTGGTGCTCTTAAAGATACAAATTTTGAGCCTAAACCGGGAATGAAACCCGAAATGTCAAGCCCAGTTGTCGCTATAATCGGGCGACCAGCCATTACGCCATTGAGATCGAGCTAAGTACCTACTTAAGAAGTAAAGTGATGTGCAGTTACCAAATATTTGATGAGCAAACTTTCAAGTTCCATAAAACCGTAAAACTTAACATGAACTTGCGGTAAAGTACCGTAGTGATGTACATTAGACCTAATCTATGTAAAAGACTCGAGTGATATCAGGAAATATTGAACTCATTCCCGATTGCGTCTAAAGCTTTTGCTTCGGAGCCCGAGGCACGCATGACTGCCGCCCTCAGAGACGTCATTTAACCTTAATGCTCATTATCTTAGGTAGGATCTTTATGTCTACAAAAATAAAGACAGTAAATATTTTTAGCTACCTTAGTGACTGTTAAGGTTTAATTAAAGTCTTTGAGTGCGGCAGTATGACCATGATTCAGGATTGAGTAATTAACAAAGAAGCTACTTCCGTCTGACTTCGCCAGCACTTAACAGGGGTGCTAGACCAGTTAACTAAATCATGATTACACGTTTCAGAAAATATCCTGAGGTATCCTGAGCTACTAAAGTGTAAATGGATAGATATACTTTATTGTACAAAACTCACAACTTAAGAACTAGACATTAGAGAAACTTAATGTACCATTTCGGCGGTAATATCGCTTCAAGCGGCTAACAGACAACCTTTGGGCAACATACGAACATAGATTCGTAAAATCTAGAGGTGCATACCCGGATTCGAATCTTTCGCTCGAAAGGCACGGTCTTACCTATCACTACCATCACTCTTACAATTTTACTATCGGAGTGGATTTTCTATTTGAGTTTGTTTAAAGTAAAACTGCTGTCTGATTTTAATAATTTGAGTGAAAAAATATGACTCAACCTGCCGCACTAAACTGCCGAAACGCCAGCTGATAAATAGCATGACATTAGAGCCGCCATCTTAGCCACCATCTTGGGCGCCATTTTGACAATTTATTTATGACGCAACATCGTGGGGGTTTAGTATTACTTTAACGATATTAGCTTCTTTAAACACAGGTGATAAATGGTCCAAGACACTTTTGGTGGATTGCTGATAAAAATTTTCACTGAGAATATTGTTAGTAGAGGGAAGATAGATGACTTTACATTTTTCTTAGACATTAAATTTAAGAAGCTTAACGTAGAATCCTTGGAAAGACCTGAGAAGTCCTAGGTATACCCTTAGTGAAATCTTGATACAGGATAATAACTATGGTGATGAGATGCAACTCTCTGGGTCTATTTTTTTGTTACTATAGACTTAATTGGCTGAGTTTGTTTTCTAAACTGTCCCTAAAATGCATTGTGACACAAAGCTTTACAGGATGTATCTGTCAAATTTTACATCCCTTAACCACAATTTCTGACAACCATTCTGAACAACATTTGTTCTGTGACTTTTGGGAATTTGCATAAAAATTCAACTTTACATGACTTGGTCATTTTCGGGAATCGAAAAAAAATCGATGAATTTCGAAAAGTCGTAGAACAAATACTGTCCAGAATGGTTGGTACAACACGTGGTAAAAGGGATAAAAATGTCTACATTTATACTAACGTTAATACAAAAGGATATAACTAGATTACCCTCAATTTAAACTCATGTAGCAGACAAACACCACCAATGGGCCTAAATGAGCACGTCCCAAAAAACTCCAATAACACTTTTGCCAGAAAATTCCAAACTTTTCTCATATTGTTTTACTGCTCAAATATGCAAAACAAGCATAAAGCCCAGGTCCAACATGCCCAATATAAGTGCTTTAATTAAAACAACCAAGTTACAGAACCGACACGCACAATTAAGTCAAACGCAACAAAAACACACCAATTTGAGATCAGGGTAGGATTATTTTTTATAATTGAAGGAGGTACGGAACCAGATAATTTTGATGGGGAGGTACGCGACCAGATAATTTTCATAGAGATGTACGCAACCAGATGATTCTGATGAGATTTACAGACTTGCAAAGCCAAGGACACAGAAGACCAGCGTTAAAGCAGCGCCTGCGCTGTGTTTTGTCGAGTGAGGGTACCGGAGCCCTATTAAGGGGAAAGGGGGTTAGGTTAGCACCGCACTTGTCACTCTACTGGTTTTGCAATAGGTTACCATGATCCGTCTGCTCACCGGCCACATATCACATTGAAAAACCATAATGATTTCTGATGTGATTTACAGACTTGCAAACCAAGGGAATATTGTTAATATGCGTAGACGAATCTTTACATACACGCACACGTGCGTGTTGCAATAAGATGGCTGTAAACAAAACATCATATAGTGTTAAAATTTACGTCAGTTATGGTAATGTCAAAAATTCAAGATGTCAAATAATAATATTGGAATAAATTATAGTATTGTAATGATGTCGGGTAGTATATTAATATATTTTATTTGTCCCAAAATACTCTTTTCAGTCATAAAAACAACTATCAATCAGCCACTTTTTTAATTCACTCTTAAACATATTCAGTATATTGTTGAAGACTGATTTGCTTTTCATCATTTTATATGAGTTACTTTAATGAGTCTTACATAAATCTTGATATATTCTTGCAATATGCCGACGTCTAGTTGTTTAGAAAATACACATTCATCAATAGTATTTCATGAAATAGACTATTTCATAAATTAATTATTTAAATTCACATGGATGAATAAAATGTGTTTCTTCTCGTCACATTCAAAATCATTTACATACCTATCTAACTAAATATATTTAATGAAGCGATGTGTGTACAAGGCTTGCATTAAAAATAATGTATAAGTAATTTTCCACGTTTTACCACAACAGTAAACGACTCTTCAATTGAAAATACGGTACGGAATAAGTCAAGAATATTAAAGTACATATTTACGGCATTGGATGAATACGAAATTAGCTCCTGGATCCAACCTTTCCTTTCTTTCTTTAGGGAAAAGGCTTTAGAACTACTTTTTGCTTTCTTTTCGTATGATACAAGAAATTATAAAAAACAAACTATACATCATATTTTGAAGTTAAATCATATCGTATGATTTATTATTTTAAAAATACCTACCATGATACACACATACTGTCCCATTGTGTGCACGCAGCGAAAAAATTACCCTTAATTGTAATACAAATTTAAAAACTCGATACTCATTCCGTACCTCGTAACAGGTGAGGACTTAGTCATCATGCCATACGCCATAAAAGGAATTGAATCCAAAACTGCCACGGAATTAAAGTTGCCAGATAAAATCTTTAATTCTAAAGGCAAACAGGCGACAAGAGCGAACCCAAACGAAACTGTTGATTATGCAAAACAAAGCTCCCGAGTTAGAGGTGCTATTTACGCGGTGGTCTTTTGGGTGTGGTGTAAGGGAAGCATGCTGCCCCATGAATATTTTAACATTTGTTTCCTTAGTCGCTAAAAGTTAAAACATGCCATATAGGGGAAAAATCATTTGCTTGCTGTACATTAAAAACAGTATAGGCCCCAGTATTGGACCCTGTGGAACTCCTATTAATGGAAACAAACGCAAACATTAGTTCTATTAACATTTAACTGCTGAATCAGATTACAGCGAAATAATCTAAATGGAATCTCTACAACACCGTAAAGTTGTAACTTTATGCGCAGCATTTCATGGTTAATCACAATCGAATGCCTTACTTAAAGCGCAATATTATGTTTTGGCTCAATAAATAGGATTTTAGTACCGTAAGTGATGTTACTAGGAAACAAGAGTTGACAGGACCGTCAACGTATTGCATTGCACAGGTCGTGAGATTGATATTTCCACTCTAGACAAACATTCGCGAGCGGAACACTTGTGTTTGTTCTGTGTCTGGATGTACTCAGGGTGTATCTGTCAAATCTTACATACCTTAACCACCAATTTTCGCCAACATTACTGAACATACATTTTTTACTGTGACCCTTGAACATTTACCAATGAACGTTCAACTTACATAGAAAGTGTGTCGTTGGACCACACTATGACTCTTGGTCATTTTGTATGGGGAGTCAAAAAAAATCGATGAGTATTCGAAAGTGTAGAACAAATACGTCCAGAATGGTTGGTAGTAAACCCCGTGGTTAAAGGAGACAAAATGTCTACATTTATACAACGTTAATACAAAAGGATATAACTAGATTACCCTCAATTTAAACTCAGTAGCAGACAAACACCACCAATGGGCTCAAATGAGCACGTCCCCAAAAACTCCAATAACACTTTTGCCAGAAAATTCCAAACTTTTCTCATATGTTTACTGCTCAAATATGCAAAACAAGCATAAAGCCAGGTCCAACATGCCCAATATAAGGGCTTTAATTAAAACAACCAAGTTACAGAACCGACACGCACAATTAAGTCAAACGCAACAAAAACACACCAATTTGAGATCAGGGGTAGGATTATTTTTTTATAATTGAAGGAGGTACGGAACCAGATAATTTTGATGGGGAAATACGCGACCAGATGATTTTATAGAGATGTAAGCAACCAGATGATTCTGATGAGATTTACAGACTTGCAAACTCAAGGACACAGAAGACCAGCGTTAAAGCAGCGCCTGCGCTGTGTTTTGTCGAGTGAGGGTACCGGGAGCCCAATTAAGGGGAAAGGGGGTTAGGTTAGCACCGCACTTGTCACTCTACTGGTGTTGCAATAGGTTACCATCAGGTGATCCGTCTGCTCACCGGCCACATATCACATTGAAAAACTATATGATAACTGATGTGATTTACTGACTTGCAAACCAAGGGAATATTGTTAATATGCGTAGACGAATCTTTACATACACGCACACGTGCGTTTTGCAATGAGATGACTTTATACAAAACATATTCAGTATATTGTTAAAGACTGATTTTCTTTTAAAAACTCATTTATATTGCTTTTCATTCATTATTAATGAGTCTTACATAAATTCTTGATATCCTTCTCTAGCAAATATGCCCGGACGTCTAGTTGGTTCAAAAAAATACACAAATCATCATAAATAATTATTAATTCACATGGATGAATAAAATGTGTTTCTCTCGTAACATTCAAAATCATTTAAAACCTATCTAAACTAAATAATTTATGATAGCGATGTGAGTACAAGGACTGCATTAAAAATAATGCATACGTAATTTTCCACGTTTACCACAACAGTAAACGGACTCTTCAATTGGAAATACGGCTACGGAATAAGTCAAGAATATTGAAAGTCACATATTTAACGGCATTGGATGAATACGAATATTAGCCTCCTGGAATCCAACCTTTCCGTGTCCTCTTCTTTAGGGAAAAGGCTTTAGCAACTCACTTTTTGCCACTTTCTTTTTACTGTATGATACGCAGGAAATTATAAAGCACTCAAACCACATCATATTTTGAAGTTAAATCATATCGTATGATTTATTATTTTAAAAATACCTACCATGATTCACACATTTACTGTCCAATTGTGTGCACGCAGCGAAAAAGTACCCTTAATTGTAATACAAATTTAATAACTCGATACTCATTCCGTACCTCGTAACAGGTGAGGACTTAGTCATCATGCCATACGCCATAAAAGGAATTGAATCCAAAACTGCCACGGAATTAAAGTTGCCAGATAAAATCTTTAATTCTAAAGGCAAACAGGCGACAAGAGCGAACCCAAACGAAACTGTTGATTATGCAAAACAAAGCTCCCGAGTTAGAGGTGCTATTTACGCGGTGGTCTTTTGGGTGTGGTGTAAGGGAAGCATGCTGCCCCATGAATATTTTTAACATTTGTTTCCTTAGTCGCTAAAAGTTAAAACATGCCATATAGGGGAAAAATCATTTGCTTGCTGTACATTAAAAACAGTATAGGCCCCAGTATTGGACCCTGTGGAACTCCTATTAATGGAAAACAAACGCAAACATTAGTTCTATACATTTAATGCTGAATCAGATACAGCGAAATAATCTAAATGGAATCTCTACAACACCGTAAAGTTGTAACTTTATACGCAGCATTCATGGTCTAAACAATCGAATGCCTTACTTAAAGCGCAATATTATGTTTTGGCTCAATAAATGGATTTTAGTACCGTAAGTGATGTTACTAGGAAAACAAGAGTTGACAGGACCGTCAACGTATTGCATTGCACAGGTCGTGAGATTGATTATTCCACTCTAGACAAACATTCGCGAGCGGAGCACTTGTGTTTGTTCTGAGTCTGGATGTACTCAGGGTGTATCTGTGAACATTTAACATTCCTTTAATCATCGTGTTCTGCCAATAATTTTGAACGACATTAAAATTGTTCTATGACTTTTGGAAATTCGTTTAAAAAAACATCTTTTCATACAAAGTCGCTTGTTCATTTGTATGGGGAGTCTAAAAATTTCGACGAGTTTTCTAAAGTGATAGAACAAAATGTAGTCCAGAATAGTTAGTAGAAGTTGGTAAAGAGATCTAAATGTTCAAAAATACACCTTTTATACTAGCGTATTACAATTGTTAACTTTATTTGTTTACTTATCATTTAGTTAAATATACTGCTAATTTTCTAATAGGCTGAGAAAAAATTATAAATTGCACTATGAGGACTGGAAAGAACCGCTGCCGCCTATACCTCAGACTGAATGCTGCATAATCACATTACCGTCTTTGCGAGACCTTCCCACGCGTCGCTTCATATGAATGGTTGCCAAATCAATGCTGGTCCCTGTAAACTTAGCTGATTTCATGCTTCATCATATAGTTGAGGCCTATTAACTAAGACTTTGGACAACTTTGGATGTTATGAGATGGCAATTTTGTGGAGACTCCTCCATCAGTTAATTGATCAACAGTGTTGCCGGCGTAGCAGGCCTCATAAAGTATATAAGTACATTTTTTTATGTGGTAGATGGCAGACTAACAGACGGATCACCTGATGGTAATATATTGCCGCCGCTTATAGACACTTGCAACACCAGTAGAGTTACAGTGCGTGCCAACCTTTAAAAAGAGGTCCTTTCTATAGTATTTTCGTTATATTTACACCGTGGGAGAGCCACGTTTCGGCATGAATGGCCTCAATGAAGAGCACTGTGTTTCGTCGAGTGAGAGAGGGTACCGGAGGCCCAATTGGGGGAAAGGGGTTTAATTAAGATTGGCAGCGCACTTGTCACTCTGCTGTTGCAGGTGACTATGGGCGGCGGCATTCGCTTACCATCAGGTGATCCGTATGCTCGTCTGCCACCTCAATAAAAAACAGAATGCAATTTCCTCTGCCTTTGTCTATGGGCACTCACAAAATTTAGTCAAACTACACGATTTCTACGCTGTGAATTATTTCGCTGCCATCTGGCTCACACGCGTCGGCTGAGGAACTAAGTTTTTATTCATGAACCAACCTTAATTATTCCTCTTCAAAGAACGAATGCTGGCAGTAAATATGAGAAAACAAAAAAAATACGATATCTCGACTTCGCTTTATACGTAGAGGGGAACAGGTAATTCGAACGATGTTTTGAGAGGTGTGTATATCACACCCGAGTTATGTTTGAAAAAAAACGCACATACGTAACATTTCAACGCTTCGGCATGAACGCTCATAGAAGACTGGCGTGAAATTGGGGGAAAACGGGGCTAAAGGTTGGCAGCGCACTTGTGACTGCACTCTTGTGCGGCAATTACTTACCATCAGGTGATCCATTTGCTCGTATTCCGCCTATCACATAAAAACAAAAATACATCACAAAAAACCCTGCAAAGAATGAAAAACTGACTCGGTTTCGTACTTACGAAATATCATAATGGCGGCAAACAAACGTACCTGCGAACAAAAGGAAATTCATTGTATAATCATTCACAAATAGGTACAATCTGTTAAGGAATGGAACAACTTGCCGGCTTCTGTATTTTCCAGAGAGCTACATTTGGGTGTCTTTTAGTCGAGAGTGAATAGGCTTCTTCTGGGAAAGCACGCTACATCTTAGACTAGTTAATATGACATGACATTAAAGCCGCCATCTTAGTTAAGTTAATAATATAGACGGAGGTTTAATAATAACAAAACACAAGTACATAAAATATTATTTCTACCTTTTATTGATGATGCTGCTGATTTTTATTACATGTGCTTAAAGATTCGCTTTTAAATGTTGAAATTTTAAGCTCTGCTTATAGGAACTTATAGGGGATGGCTACAGCACAAAGAGAAGATAGCATCTGTGTCTTATTGCAGCCCCAAAAGAGAGATTTTTTGTGTTTTTAATTTAAGACACTATTTTTAGTAGATTTATTAAAGAAATCGGCAGTGGGAAAAATCTCGAAAAAAAAATGTTTTTCATACAAATTCTAACAGCCGATTCTCTATGGATGAGTAGGTAAGTAAATTTTTACTCAGTTCGTATCCAAATTAATTTTAATATTATTTCACAAAGCATCCACATACCGTTTACACGTTTTATCCTCATACAAAACGAAGTCGAAGGCCTCTTCAAAAGGGAAAAGGCTTTATTTTAATTAACTCAAAATGCCCTCATTTCCAGGGATGTTTCTACTTAACAAAAACCTGGGACAAAAGTGGAACAATACAAAAAAACGTGGTTCCGGACTTGTCCCAAATGTGGCCCGGCCTTTGTAGGGGTAATGGTAGTGATGTACAAACTCGCCAGGTTGATACAATCTGTAAATTTTTCCCAATTGATTAAGCCTAAGCTACTTAGCTATAGCAGGCCTGTCCCACTCCGCGTGTAGGTATCGAACTTGCAAGTACATGCGGCGTCCCTTCCGGAGGGGCAAATTAGTAGAAAATCACGAACGAGCGGTGACGCACGCGCGACAGTTACTTGCGATAGAAATGAATTCTAGGTATGAATAATGGTAGGCATTGAACGCTGGGCGATCGGAATTTCAACGTTATGTCATGGTAGCCTGAGTCTTCATTTCTATAAACGGTTTTTAGAAGTGGGTTTTCTGTTTATGTACTATTAAGTATTCTGTGGCTATAGCTTATTTAGTGCTTAAGCTACTTAGTACGGAGTCAGGTCAATGTATAAGATGTTGTTATTGTGTGAATAAGGGAGAATCGATTAGAGAAATATTACAGTTTTGTATATATTGATGTGTCTGTCCGTAGGTACAAGCTTCAAGGCGTCGACTTTTACTTTTGAAGTCTTTTTACGTGGCAAATGGCAAACGAGGTACTGGATTACCTCATAGTAAACCACCGCCCATGGACACATGCAATATCAGAGGAATCAGAAGTGCGCTGCCAACTTTTTAAATTCTCCTCCCCGATTGGACCTCTGACACCCTTACCTCTCAGCGAAAAACCAGCGCTGTTTGTTTCACGCTTGTTTTCTTTAAGACCACAACGACCACAACGACCGGTTGCGTTACAATGGCCTTAATGCCGACATGGCCGAAACAGTTGAGCCGGCCGATTCCTGCCAAAGGATGGCTCTCCTACAGTCACCCAGCTCTAGAACTAAAGTTAGAAATATGCAAACCCGGATTCTTGTACATCACTAGATAATTGTAACCTGAGCTAATCGAAATAAACGGGCCCGGAAAGATTCTCGTTCTCATTCCAGCTGCTTGTAGAGTGGGCCAAATTGGGAGCAGAGGCGATTTAAGAATGTGAACAGAATAACGTCTAAAGATGTTGTTAAAAACAACGTGATATTTCCAGTTGAGGGCTTTGCTTGGACAATAGCCCAGGATATGGTAAGTTTGATAATACCTTTTTTTTTGTTAACATAATTTATGTACGAGAGTATAATAATTATAGCACAAGGGGCCGTGGGAGAGCCACGCTTTAGCATGAACAAAATAGCGGCGTTAAGGAATGGTCGCCAAATAATTGCGACTGTACCGCAGGCCCTATAGGGGCAAAAGGGGGTTAAAAAGTTGGCAGCGCACTTGTGACTTCGTTAGTGTGCTACGAGCGGTGGCAATAGGCGATACTTTTTGAATACGTTTGTATAACCTATCACTTAAAAAAACAGAAAACAGGGAAATAATGTTGCATACGTATTGATTTCACACTAAAGATTCAGTTCGTAGTATTAATAACCGACATAATTTAATATCCCACTTAGGTAAGTATTTCTAGCTTTTTAAAGATTAAAAACAATATCATACTCTTAAATACCCGCTCTCGCTCCCGCTACCTCTCATGCCTTGCTCTGCCCAAAACCCGTCACACCGCCACACACAGATGATAATTATACAGGGTGGTGTTATCTTCACGCGCGACAGGCGGAGCCGGGAAACGCGCCTGTATTACTCCGGTTATCTTTTAATAGAAGCTGTTGGCATATGAATATATACTGCAGAGGGAAAAGTAGAATTAATGCTCAGAAATAGGTACCAAAAATAAAAGAACAGAATAGTTCATAATCCACACGACATCTCTTACATTGACCTGACTCCGTACTAAGTACCTATCTTAAGCACCTGTGTTACAGATATCAAACAACAAAGGAAACACAGATCTATTAGTTCAATTACTAATATTTACACCCAGACGCTAATGAACACAGTGTTCATGTGTTCATTGACATGAATGTTTGTCCAGGGTGGGAATCGAACCCAAAACTACCACTAGACCAACGGGGCGTTACGAATGTTTGCCCAGGGTGGAGATCGAACTCACGACCTTTGGCGTATGAAGCAGGGTCACTACCATCAAGCTAATCAACAATCAAACTGTGGGAGAGCCACACTTCGGCATGAATGGGCCAGCTCGACCGGAATGATACCACTGCCTCACAGAAAATCGGCGTGAAGCAGCCCCTGTGCTGTGTTTCGCCGAGTGAGTGAGGGTACCGGAGGCCCACACGGGGGGGGGAAGGAGATAAAAAGGTGGCAGCGCACTTGTGACTCCACTGGTGTTGCAAGTGTCCATGAGCGGCGGCAATTGCTTACCATCAGGTGATCCGCCTGCTCGTCTGCTACCTATACCATAAAAAAAAACAAGTTTAAGAAACATCCGCCTAGACTATAGCAGTGATCGTATAGCTACACATCAGGTTACCACAAACAGTCAAATTTTACCTGGAATTTTGGATTGTTACCACAAATATTCAACCTAATGTGTATCATAAGTAAGATGAGAGTCGATTGAAGAATCCCGACAGTTTTGTATACTTTAATGTGTGGCTCTACGTACCAACCGTATATAGCATTTGTACCTACCACTCTGTGTATTATTTATTCACGTACTACCATCTAAGGTGTGAGTGTCTGACTCCCCTGGGCCTTAAACGGTTATATACCCAGCAATTTGTGACTTTGATAATATTGTAGCCACTGTTTTTAATGTCGAGTGTGATTTTGAAATTACCTTCCCGTTGTTGTAAGGGCTAATTGTCATTTGAGTTATCATGCTGTGATTATAATAAATGATATTGTTTTGAATTATTGTGTTTGTATAATATAGTAGGTATTATAAGTATTTAAAAATATATATTATTTATTTCTGGGAAAAGTCTTTATATCAACTGAGTTAGTGACATTAGTTACAAAAATAAATATACTTATTCTTACTGAGAAACTGAGACTTTAAGGACGTTAGTAACGTATGTCGCTTTTATTCTTTTTACATTTCATATTTAATTACTGTTGTACTATGTATTTATGTTTTTATGGGGTTATCTATCTCACCAAATAAATGTGGTCACTGCATCAATGAAGTGGTCAAATCAATAGATAACGAAAATTCTTTTAGGCAAAGCGAAACGCTTGCGCGCTATATTCGACGCCATCTATTGGAAAAAGTGTGAAACCAAATTGTCTCAAATAAAAGTGGGAGCAGGCAATTGTGGGAGAGCCATGCTTCGGCATGAATGGGCCGGCTCGACCGGAGTGATACCACTGCCTCACAGAAAACCGGCGTGAAGCAGCTCCTGCTGTGTTTCGCCGAGTGAGTGAGGGTACCGGAGGCCCATCGGGGGTGAAGGGGATAAAGGTTAGCAGCGCACTTGTTGCAGTGTTTATTGGGCTGGCGGCAATTGCTTACCATCAGGTGATCCGCCCTGCTCGTCTGCTACCTATCACATAAAAAAAAAAAACTAGTTTCTTTAGAAAAACATTGCTGGAAACATGAATAAAGCTGATAACAATTTATTAAATTAAAACGTTACCCAAGCGACTTATTCAGTCGTAACTAATCCAGTTTCTAGTTTATATCCAACTGAAAAGCAGATAGACGTCCTTGCCTAACATGGTTAGCCATTCTTCGTTGAGAGGAAATTACTTCTAGCCCAGCAAAAATAGGCTTCGCTGGATATTATCGTTTTTATTCCTTTTTCTGCAGCTGCAGATTCTCGTATTTCTCTTTTGAATAATTGATGGGTTTTTGCGTTTGCATCGCTGTAGTCTGATGTTCCTTTCATGGTCCGCTAGGGTTGCACTGCGGGAAAATTTGTGACGGATTTGGGACGTAGCAAAGAAAATGCAGGAAGACGACTGAATGAACTGATAGACAAATTTGTGCTAGACATTGAAGTCGTATCAGACATTTGTATGGACGCATGTAGGAAATATCCAAATTCGACGTAAGTGAACAGCTTTCTCCTAGAAACATAGGTCAAATTATGTCAATTTATTTTTACGATACGAATTGATTACGCGATCGATATAGTATCGGAAGTTAAAAAAAATTTTTCGTACCTATTTCGACTATGTTCCTTAGAGAGAGTTGTACACTTACAGATTCTGAGTCAGATGGTGCCACCTATCACACAAAAAAAAATATAATTGAAAATTATGTCTTTCTACCTGCTAAACACGCCATTTGCATTACTCCACCATACAAACCAAGTCTTCGTCTATAAACTTCATAAACTAACTCAAAAGATAAAATAATTTTCCCAGTAATATTTCTCCACATTGCAACAATTAAAAATGCAAATTTCCATGTCCTAGCTTTTATTTCAATTTGCAACCCACAATTCAATTCTAAAAACCGTTTTCCTGGAAAACCACAACACACTAGAGATGTGAATGGAATCTAATTATTAAACTTACTAACTTACTCCACTGGTTAGGCGATTCGAAACAAGTCTGGCCTCCGAACAAGAAAGCCTCAATTCGGTTGATCCTGCACTAAGTCATGTCATGTGATTTAATTTGTTTATAAATTATTTGAATATCCTAACTAATATTAAACTCTCTTACTAAAGTAACTGTCTGTCTGTCTGTCTGTTACTCTTTCACGCCAAAACTACTTAACGGATTTAAATTAAATTTGGTATACAGATGATTCAGACCCTGAGAAAGAACATAAGCTACTTTTTATTGCGAAAAGGGGATTGTAAGGGCTAAAAAAGGAGGGTAAAAAGTTACTTTTCCACGCGGATTTAGTCGCGGGCGGCCGCTAGTTTACTACAATCAGTTTCGTTTGGAGTCGGTGCCAGCCAAACAACATAATTAAATAATAGCGCGAACACACTAAAAAATCACGATCCGATGCCGGTGGTAAAATCACTAGTACCTTTTTTTTTTTTTTTGGTTTCGCTGGGGAATGCCGCCGACCCGGAGTGCAATGGGCCGACGTCGCCGCCTAACGGCGGCGCCTTATGCATACCCGCCTACTGGGGAGCAGGCGGGTTATGTCGGGCTCTCCTCTGGCGGGGGCTTCTCCTAACGAGAAGCCGGCCAGAGGCATACCGACTAAACCCCAGCGGTTTTCCCTCATCGCCCTTGAATGGGGAGGCGTCGTGGGCTGTAGGACGAACCTATTACCCATACGGGCACCACAACCCTCCCCGGGCGGTGCCCGCCTACACGGCGGGCCAGGCGGTTCCTCCCCCGGCTTGGCCGGGAGAGGGAGTAGGGACGGCCGGGAAAACTGAGCCGTCCCTACCAGGCTGCGGAGGGAGCCCGTGCAATGCCAGTGCTGGTGTCCCCACACCACGCACCGGCGGGCTCCCTCTGCGGAGAGGAGGGAGACGCGCATTCTGTTCGGCGTCTCCTCCCCCTCCTTGCCCTTCGGAGCGCGCTGGCGAGAGGATCCGCCTCTCGCACGCGCTCCGCCGCCTCCTTCTCTGCCATTACGTGCTCGCAATAGTCAGCGAAGGCCTTCCAAGCCTCTTCACTCGCTAGCATAGCTCTCACTATGCTAGAGAGAGAGAGGTCCTGGCCGACCCTCGCGACCAGCGCCAGACGCTGCGGAGACCACGACACACACTCCGCTAGGGTGTGTTGTGCCGTGTCCTCCGCAGCGCCGCACGCATGGCAGGAAGGCGTCTCCTCCCGTTTGATCCGGTGCAGGTAGTGACCGAAGCATCCGTGTCCGGTCAGTACCTGCACCATACGGAAGGAGACGGAGCCGTGGTGACGCTCAAGCCACGGTCAGGACCGGGGCGAGCGCATCGAGGGTCCTTCGGCCGTATCGGGCGGAGGCGAGGTCCTCAGACCATCGCCTCAGGAGGCTCTTTCGAGCCTCCCTACGAACGGCCTCCCGCTCGACGGGGCAGAAGCGTTCCTCTTCTGCCCTCTTGGCCGCCGTCCATTGGTAGACGGCGGCCAACACCACGGCTTCCAACTCCCAAGGAGGGGTCTCAGCGAGTAAGCAGGACGCATCGAAACCTACCGTTCGGTAAGCTCGAGCGACCCGCTGCGCCATCACCCGCTGAGGCCCCCGCAGGAGGGGAATGTTGTCCCGTCCCGCCAGGGAGTCGGCCCAGACTGGCGCACCGTAGAGCGCCATGGAACGCAAGATGCCGGCGTAAAGACGCCGACACCTCGAGCCTGGGCCCCCCAGGTTGGGCAGCATCCACGTCAGCGTGTCTGCAGCCTTTAAGAGTCGCGGGTAGCAGCCCGCGAAAGTGCGGGCCAAACTGCCACCGCGAGTCTAAGGTGAGGCCGAGATAGCGCATCTCGGCCTTCACCTCAACCTGGGTGCCCCCCCACAGATGATATGCGCACCGTGGGGGAACGGTTTCCCGAGGCCCTTTGGGAAAGTAAAGGGCCTCAGTTTTCTCCAGCGCCACCTCGAGGCCAAGGAGGCGCATTCGGATACGACTAGGTCGCCGCCGTGGGACGCCACGCGAGCGGCGTCCCGGTACGTCGACCCCCGGGAAGTGACCAGGGTGTCATCTGCATAGCAGATGACACTCATTCCCGGGAGGAGTACGCCGCGGAGGACCCAGTCGTACCCGATATTCCACAGAAGTGGTCCGAGAACCGACCCCTGTGGAACGCCTAGCTCGACCGGTCGGCGCTGGATCTCCCCATCCCGGTCCGCATATATGACCTCTCTCCCCTCGAGGTAGTCCTTGATGAGGAGTTTGAGGTATTGGGGCACTCGGAAATGCTCGAGTGCCTCCAGTATGACCGGGTGGTGGAGCGTGTTAAACGCATTCCGGATATCGTAGCTAACGGCTACGACACCCTGGTTGCGAGACGCGGCCTGGCGGGTCTCGTTCCGAAGGCGGGTCAGGGCGTCTACCGTGGACCGCCCCGACCTAAACCCGTACTGGGCCCCGGGACAAATCGGGCCCAGTAGTCGCCATGTGCTCAACGAGGCGGGAAGCGATGATTTTCTCAAAGAGCTTCCCTACCTCATCGAGCAGGACGATTGGCCTATAGGCCGACGGGGAGTCCGCCGGCCGACCCGCCTTTGAAGCAGGACCAATTGGCCTTGCTTCCAGATTCTCGGGAACCTCCCAACCGCCATACAGCGGTCGAAGAGGTCCCGGAATCTTCCCTCCATTTCCCCGATGGCGATTGCGATGACTCTGGCTGGGACGCCATCGGGGCCGGGAGCGGTCCTCTTAGCGCGGAGTTTTATTCTGCCGCGCCAAATTCCTCCGTGGAGATAGGGAGTGGCCCTTCATCCACGGGGGGGACCGCCCACGCAGGCGGGCGCATCCTGGGAGGGACGAAGCTGGTGCGGACAGGAAAAAGCGTCCGCACTACCCTCTCCAGGAGCTGAGGCTGGAGAGTCTCCGTGACTGGAGGGCCTATGGGGCGCAGTTTATTCCGCGCCGCCCTATAGGGCCTCCCCCAGGGATCACGGTCGAGACTCTCCAGCATCTCGTCCCTCGCCGCTTCCTTGGCCCTGCCCACCTCATATTTGAGTGAACCCCTCGCCTGGCTGTATGCCAGATAGAGGCGGTCCTCTAGGGCAGGGTCCCGCCTGCGCCTTCTCTTAGCCCGTTGGTAGGCCCTATGAGCCGCACGACATGCGGCCCTGAGGGCCTCCAGGTCCGCCGACCACCAATAAACGGCGCGGGCGAGGTCCCGGGCGGCGTGACCGAGGCATACTTGCGTTACATACCTCGGTCAGGCTGGTGCGGAGGGTGGACGCGAAGTGGTCCACGTCGTCCCCGTCCAGGACTGGGAAAAACCAGTCCTGGACGAAGGCGGCCTCCTTGGCCCTCTCCCTGTCCAGCTTGGTAACGGCCCACCTGGGAAAGGGAGAGAGCCTCCTGGCTGCCTGGCCAGACGCCGAGGGGTTTCGGACCACAAACTTGATGTGTTTGTGGTCTGAAAGGGTTTCCCCTGCGTCCACCTCCCACACCGTCGTGCGCGCCGCAATAGAAGGGGTGGCGAACGTTACGTCTACCACCGACCCTCCATTATGTCGCACGCACGTGTGTGTCGTGCCTCGATTTAAGATATGGAGACCAACCGTAGTCACCCACTCCCTCAGGGCACGACCACGCACGTCCGCGGCCGGATTTCCCCAGGCCGGCGACTTTGCATTTAGGTCCCCGGCGATTATAATGGGGCGCGGTGCCAAACGGCCCAAAACCGCGCCTAGAATCGCCAGGAACCCCTCAAAATCGGAGAATGGGCGGGAAGGGGAGAAATATACTGCGACAACAGCGATATTTTCTGCCCCGGCCACGACGTAGGCCCGACCCCCTTTCGACGAGAGAGAGCGGGGGAAAGGGGGATGACGGCCGCTGGAAAATAGCGGCCACGCCATCCCTGTCACCAAACCAACCGTCCGGGATACGGTAGGGCTCGGCGATCACAGCGGTGTCCACCTGCCACTCGGCCAGACGCTGATAAAACAGGTCCTGGGCCGAGCGGCAGTGGTTTAGGTTGGTTTGGAGGAAGGGTGCGTGTGTCCAGATCCATTATGGTTCCGCACCCTTCCTCCATCCGCTCAACCACAGGAGGCTCTGTGGGAGCCTCTGTGGTGGCCTCTGCCGCTGGCCGTGCAGGCGGCGGCGGGTGGTCTGCCCATCTTGGGGGGAGGGACGACAGTTCTTCCCGCCCATTATGTGCCCTGCTGGTCGGCCGCTCGCGGCACAAACGGCGCAGCAGGGCACTTTCTCCTTACAGTCCGCCCTGCGTGTCCCTCCTTTCCGCACCGGACGCATAGCGCAGAACGGTCGATGGAGGGACAGAGAGCGCGTGTGTGGGCCGGTGCCTTCGGCACCGGAAACACCGGAGGGGCTCGTCCTCCAGTGCCCGTACCCCCGCCGATGTCCAGCCAACTAAAAGTCGGCCGGCAGCCAGCACCACCTTGGCAGCGGTGGTGGGGCAGTGGATCCGAATTCGGCCCATTCCCCACCGGCCTCGGTGAAGCTCGCCGCACTTGATGGCTGACGGCTCACAGCCGCCAACCTCCGCCACCCTGCTGATGACGTCTTCCTTGACAATAGAGTCGTCAAGGTCTGTGACGAGCAGGGTGGCACGCCTCACCGGGCGGGACACGACGGCCGTCCCCTGCCACCGCCTCGCGGAGCTTCTCAGCAAACGCATCCGCGAGTGCTCCCGCTCTGCGTGCCAGGGAGTTTCAAATTTACGAGGCTCCCGTCACCGTGTGGCGGGGCAGCGCATGGAGGAAGGCCAAGAGACGAGGGCCGCCTATTGCCTGTCTGGCCCTCACCAGGACGGACTCATATGTCTCGCCCTTCGCAAACGCCCCTCTGCCGTCAGCGGTCACCACGACCGCTGACGATCTCGGCACCGCGATCTTCTTTGCTGCCGTTGCCGCCGGAGTCGAAGCTGGGGAGGACTTCTTCTTCTTCCCCTTTTTGTTGGGCCTCTTGCCCCCAGTAAGGCCCACGACCTCCTGCGAGGGAGGCGCCGCCGCGGTGCCGCCCGAGGTGGCTGGAGCGGCCCTTGTTTTCCTCGCTCTGCGACCCACCGTCTGCCATCCATCGTTGGCCGCAGTTGTGGACGGGAGGAGGAGGTCCTCGCGTGGTTGTTGGGTCCTCGAAGAGGATGCCACAGGCTCCTCATCGGCTATAGCAGGAGGCGCCGACGTTCGGGGCCTCGCATTTTGGCGTGGGGGCGTCGCCCCGGCTACAGTGGCCGCAGCAAAAGTTTTGGCCCGTGTCACCGGGCCGGACGAGGTGGTGGCCGTCAACGTCCTAGTTGACGACTTGCCCACTCCCTTGCCCTTCGCAGAAGGAGGTGGAGGAGGGGGCATTAGGACCTCCGGGGGGATCTCGGCAGCGGCTGCTCTGCGCCTGTCCGCCTGTAAGGGTGGCCTTAAAATTGGGGCCGGGAGGAGGCGGTCCTCCAGGCCAGCGATGGCAGCGCGGGTGAAATTGTGCTGCTCCATCGTGTGTTCCCTTAGAAGTTCTGCCAAAAGCGGCCTAAGTACATCCTCAAGGGGGGGCTGCTCCTGAGAGGAAGGTCTGGGGGCAGTCCGGCTAAGCTTCCCTCTGCTGGTGGAAGGAGCAGTGGAAAGAGGGGGGGCAGCAGAGGCTGTAGGAGTGGCCTGAGGAGGAAACAGGCCAGCCCTCAACCTGGCCAGCTCTTTGCGAGTTTCGCATAGCTCCTCCTCAAGGCGGCGAACAGTGGCCTGCAGGGCGGTGGTCTCGTCTGAGATACTTCGCTTGGCCAGCTCGCTTGCCGCTTCCAGCATGGCCTGGGCGTGTCCCTTCAAGGCCTTCTGGTAGGTACCCTTTAAGTTGCCAGATTTGTTGGTGACGGATATGATACCCGCCACATCCAGTTGGAGGAACTCCTGGAGCTCCTCCACCGTCATCTTCTCATACTGGACGTGAGAGGTACCATACCCGAACTTGATAGTAGCCTGCCTCCTCCTGTCCTCGGCCTCCGAAATTTCGGCGTCTAGTTCGGCCGCCGCCCGATCGCGCTCCTCCTGGCGCTGGGCAGCCTTTTCGGCCTTTCTAGACGCTTGAAGGCCCACGTACGCACCAGTGGTGATGGGCCTCCCATGTCCGGCCGCCTTTTTGGCAGCGCCCTTTTTCTTCGCCTCCGGGCTGGAGTCGGACGATCGCTTAGTGACCGCCCGCTTGGACCCAGCCCGGAGATATTTGGATATGTCCACGGTGCTGGCAGCGGAATCGGTGTCGGACTCGCTCACTGATTCCACATCTGGTACCAGCGCGTGGAACCTCCCGCCGATTGGCGCTGATGGTGGTGGTGTTGGCGGTGGTGTCGGTCTGGCCTGGTCAGCAGCCGCCTTCGCTGACCTAAGCCGGGTGACCATCTCTACCGGTACTCTCTTCACGTCCGGGTGGAGTTTCTTACCCCTTTTGGGGGCCCGCTTTTGTAGGATCAGAGATCCTCTTGATCCAGTGCCGATTCATAGTCGGAGGCAGATACGTCGGAGACGGCCGACATATCTATCTCCACAACATCGGAGTCTATAGTGAGCTCCGGAGCCCAGAACAGATGCGTCTGATGACGCGCCAAGTCGTTGAGAGGGGTGCGCACCATCTGGGTACATACCCCCCCCCGCCAATTCGTCAGAAACCAATTCAGTAGAGCAATCAGTATCCAGATTCTTGCGTAAAGTCGTTGTCAGATAAGCAGTACCGAGTTTGTTGTTTTAAGTTTTTCGTTTGTCAAATCCATATGATTCCCACGAGAATCTCTGAAGGAAAGTCCACCGCAGCAGAGCAGGATTACTGCGGTAAGCCAGATACACCAGAGGGTTGGCAGTTCCCCCTGGGAGGGCCGCTAATGGGCTGGGTACCTCACCCAGCCACCCGAAGGCGACCGACGCCGCGCGAGGCCCCGAACGGGGCGCCCCAACGCCGGTCCTTTGAGGTTTTTTATCGAGGTGTGCTACCTCTCGGGCCGGCCAATTAAGGCAAGCCCGCTCCCCACCGCTGAGCCCCCTCTCGGGGCCCAGAGCGCTAGCGGGTTAACCCTCCCCGGCAGGCACGCCGACCCGCCGGTTCGGGGTGATTTTTTAGAGAGGTTTTCTTCCTCGCGGTCTCCTCTCAGTGAGAAGACCCCCGGCCCCTCTCAGCGAGGGGTTACGGTATGACTGGTTTTGGTCCGCGCCGGCCGCAGCCGGTACCCCCCATATCTGGGGGGCGTTCCCCTATCCGCCACCGGGGGACGCGTCCGATAGCAGAGCCCAGAAACTGCCACGGAAAATCACTAGTACCTACTTGTACTTCTTTAACTTTTGAGTAACAAAAACTTATTTTTAACTTTTTAGTGTGAGATACTTTTCTGCTTATTTTTTGTTTGGGTTTGTGATTTTGCCGATTGTGGTTTTTGAAGGCGGTTTTATTTTTTGTTAAAAATTTTAATTTATTTCTTTTTTAATTTTCAGTTGTTTTTCTTTTCATTCATTTTTCTTATTTTGTCCAATAAAAGTCATCACTCTTAAATAAGAGTTCGTTTAATTCACATCACTAGAAAGTGCTTGCTACAACACACAAATACACGTCTCAGACGAAACTCATTTCGTAAGTTGTGGTGCGTTTGCAAAATTAGTCTTATTGTTAAATGTCTAACTTTATAATTGATCGTGGTCTCTCGACGAGTTAAGTGGTTTAGCTCGGTGCACATTGAAAGCTATTTTAAATATAATTATATTTTTGTTCATAGTAATTTTCGTAAAATTTTAATTTTATGTTAAAGTGAATTGATAGTTTTAATACGCCTTTTAATGTCTAGTATGACATGGATCAGCACGACAATTTGATATGTGGTTGGACATTGGGTATGTGTAGGGCGCTAAAATTAAAGACTCCTTTTACTTGACATAACCTCGTAGCGGAGCGGTTTCTTTAAAAATGGAAAAAAAATAATATGATGGGTATTCCTCATTTGAAAATATTAAACCAAATGTGAACCACATTAAAAATAACAATAGGGTACCTGCAGATGGTGCTAAGGTAGGTGCAAAGTTAATGTTATTTAAGTTTTTTAAGTGCTAAATTTAAAGAAATAAATATGAAATCACGTAGAGATAGTCATGCTATTTTAATCGGTTAATCAAACAAGAAAATCGGATAGTCTAGTATCGATCGAAATCGCTCACTTAGCACGTTAGATAGATACGAATATCGCTTCACACTGCCTTACTCCAACTGTACTCTAACTTTATATCTTATCTCTCTGTCTCGTTCTAGTTGAGTGATAATTCTGTCTAATTTCTCTAGTTACCATTTAAGGGCGTTATTTTGAGTAACAATGGCATTAAGAAGTTTGACTGTTTGACGCGGATTAGTGACTGTTCTGTTCTCAAGTTTGAGATGAGTAATTTGGCAGGAATGGTGTTGACATGTTTTAGACACATACAAGATAGATATTATTGTTACAGAGAATAATTTAAGTACATTTAGCACGTGTGGTCAAATCAGCGACTCTTGGCGAGCATCACATTTTAAACAGTTAAAATGTGATGCTCGCCAAGAGTCGCTGTGGAGAGCCACGCTTCGGCATGAATGGGCCGGCTCGACCGGAGTAATACTCCGTCCTCACAGAACACTGTGTTTCACTAAGTGGGTGAGGGTACTGGAGAAAAATCCGGGAAAAGTGAAGTTTAAAGGTTGGAGGCGGATTTGTGACTCTACTGAACTGGTGTTGGGTATGTCAATGGGTGACATAGCTATCTCCCACAAAATGTGGCAGGTTTGAAACATAGTAAATCAGATTTTTAATTAACTCCAAGAGCAAGAGTTACGACTTACGAGTGGCTCCACCCTAAATATTAAATTAAAGTAACATAATCTTGTAGCCATAAGTCATAACTTGTCAGTGCCCGAGTCAGCAGCCATAAAAAAAATGAAGAGTGCGCGAAACGACCTTTTTACGACCGTACAGACTGACCTCCTTCCATCACAGAACGCAGTTTAATCTTGAAGGTTTATTGCTGACACTATTTTTTATGCTTCTAGTCTCAGTAAATTTGTGATATATGCGATATAATATCATGGAGATTGCAAAGGAAGACGTCTTAATTCTTAAACGTATAAAGGAAATCGAAAGAAGAGAACGGGTCTCTTTGATGTTTCACTTGATTTCATTCAGAAAAAAGGTTAAATTGTTTGTAATCACTTCTCTGTTCATTCGTTTTCAGACGTTTCTGCTCTATTATACCTTGTTTGTTCTTCCACTTAATTTTAATTTATTGCGATGAATTTAAGACATTTTATTAAAAAAGTACTCTTCAATAAAGAATATTAGTCATTATATGTCTTATTTTAAGAGTAGGTAAGACATCAGTTCTACATCGAAGCAATTCTAAACATCGAAGTAATTTACTTTACTAGAAAAGTTTAAAAGTTTTGAAATGATGAAAGTATTAAGAATTTGAAGACAATAACGAAACGCGACAAACTGCTTCAGAGTTAGACAAAAACACATTTTAGAAATATGAGTATTACGTTGCGAAGAAACTAAAATAAAAAATGGACAAGACTAGGGTATCAGATTAGATTAGATATAGATCTTTATGTTATTGAAATTAATAGATCTACTCATATGTATTCGTGGTTTTCGACGTCTGATTGACAAACCACGTGGAAACCAAGTTTTTTTGGCATGGGGGCAATTCGTCCCAAAAAACCCGTCTCAGAATTTAAGATTTTTTTGTTGGTTACTGTTCGAGCCTAACATCATCGATATTTTTTTTTATTTTGTAGAGTGTAAGTATTATCTCAAATAAAAATATTGGTTAGGTTAGAACAGTGACCAGCAAAAAAATCTTGAAATTCTAGAACGAGTTTTATGGGACAAATTGCCACCTAACCTCCATCCTTTTTTTTTCATATCCAACTTCTTTACATCATCATAAAGTGAGCCCGAAGTGGAAGCTCTTAATGGAGTTACGACCAATAGAAGCTGCGTCCAACAGGTTGATATGATCTTTGAGGCTCAAATCTACTGGCTCTATATACCGGCAAAACGATGGGCTCTGATGTGTAGGTATATAACATAATATTATTTATTTTACGTGTAAATGAAGACATTTCACTTTATTTTTCAGTAAAATTACTCATTTCTAAATCATTAATAGTCGTAAAGGTAAATAAATACCTAGATTCAGTAACGTTGAGAAAAACCTGAATTCTTAACTAACTGCAACGTATTTGTTTTACGAGGACGGTAAAAGCAGCATTAATTAAAGAAACTGCTCGAACCGAATGGAAGTCAATTTGAATTGGATCCTAGCATTTAACTGAAGATAGATACTCGTACATAAAACAAGAACAGTAAAATATAAGACTTAAAACAAAACGC
This sequence comes from Cnaphalocrocis medinalis, assembly GCA_014851415.1. Taxonomy (NCBI): domain Eukaryota; kingdom Metazoa; phylum Arthropoda; class Insecta; order Lepidoptera; family Crambidae; genus Cnaphalocrocis; species Cnaphalocrocis medinalis. Next base: position 1,998,160 of record CM026297.1, read on the forward strand.
GATAATTTTAAACAATTGTACGTACCTAATTATTTAATTTATGGTAATTGGCAAATCTTTGCAATTATTTTTACAACTGCCCAAAAAAAGGGTATATTTAGGTAAATGATAGGTAGCAGACGAGCAGACCATTCCGACCGATCAGCTGATGGTAAACCGCCCATAGATACCCGCAGCAACGTTGGAGCTACAAGTGTGCTGCTAACCTTTTAACCCCCTTTTCCCCCTTAATTAGCATCCAGTACTTCACTCACTTGAAATGAAATTGAATGAAAGTCATACAAAACTGTTGTTCAGAATGGTATATAGAAGACGTGGTTAAACCTAAATATTTAACGATAAACTCTGTACACACATTAAGAAAAGATTAGCGAAACGATAGACCGGAAAACATAATCTCCCTTCACGCGATGGGGTAAAGTGGACGGAATATCTTGATGATAGGAGATTAGCTGGCTTAAACGCGAGATCCCAGGTTCGATTCCGACGGGGCGGGGGAAGGATTACGGCTCGGTAACACTGGGACGTTTTGGCAGGGGCAAAATTCATATTTTTTTATCTTCTATACTATTTATAAAGAGATAAATAAACAATGACAAGACTTATAGGTAAACCGAAAACACTAGCGCGATGCCTTCGACTACCAGCGCCATCTATTGGTAGACATGGAACTACTGTCCCGAAACGTCGTGAGGACGGGCTACTATTTAATTATTTACTAGTGACCCCCTCACTTCGCTTCAGGACCGTAATTCAGAAATGAACTAATAGATGGCGCTGTGCTCAATTACATCACGCAAGCATTTCGTGTTTTCGGTTTACCAATAAGCCTTGTCGTTGTCTATAGAAGTTATCTCTTTATAAATAGTATAGATTTCGAGGAGAACAGACGGCCCTTTGGGCGGAAAGGTCCTTGAATGGAGGCTTTAGCCGCGGTAGGCTCCACACAAGGTGTTGGATTATCGAGGGAGACCTATATCCAGTGGACGTCTATTGGCAATATTTTTTGAAATTAAGCAAAACAGACTTCAAGACTACATTATCAATATATACCATTGAACTATTTTTTTCGGGTGTTTTGTTTTTTTTTTCAAATACCAATGAGTCAATTTTGATAAAAAGATAAAACCTTTGAATAATTACCTACCAAACAAAAAAATAAGCATAAAAATCCATTCATAATTGGCGGAGAAATCGAGTAACATTTTTTTGTTGTAGGTACAAAAAAAATATACGGGTGAAATGATGATGATGATACTTTTTTTCGTTTTATTTTATGTAGTATCCACGTGTGAACCGCTTCACCCGTTCCGGCATTCCATGGCAACAATAACCGATGCATTAAAATGTAATAAGTAATCTTTTGAGCGTAATCTTTGGGTGGAAATGAAAGACGAGCTTTTATCAAATTTTATAATAGGCTTATTTCAGACAAAAGCTATAGATTAAGGCTACGCTGCTTTTTAAGCCAACGACTTATGCAATGGTTGACGTCATTCATATTAATTTTAGACGCAGATTTTGAACATTATGATACCATCAAACCTTTTGATACCATCACACCATTTGATACCATCATAGGTACCTATCATATAATATTAGGATATCATCTTACCATTTGATACCATCATAGAACATTATGATACTGTCATTCCATTTGGTACCATCATAAAATTTAATATTATGATACTATCAGAGAACGCCCCGTTGGTCTAGAGCAGTGGTTCTTAACCGGTGGTCCGCGGACCACTGGTGGTCCCTGGAGGCATTCCAAGTGGTCCACGAAGACATCGTAACAAACAAGTGACGTGACGTGATGAGTCGAGTCAACGCAACGCAAACGGCGCCGCGACGCATGTCCGAAGTGTGTGGTCCCTGATACGACAGAATTTTGATAAAATGGTCCCTCATGACTTAAAGGTTAAGAAGCACTGGTCTAGAGGTTTAAGTACCGGGCCAGGACCCCGCCTTTTATGAAGAAATACGCTCTTCTCTTGAGGGTCCCTAAGTCATAGCCGTCAGGAAATACTGCCACAGCCAAACTATTCCACAAAATTGAGATTCGTGGAAGAAAATTCCTCGAGAAACGCACAGTGCTAGATCGCCAACCATCAAGATGATGAGGATGGAATGACAGCCGCTTGCGTGTGGTTCGATATAAGATGAATTCTTACATCGAACCGCAGGAAGTAGATTGAACAATTCACTCCCCATGATAGATTGTTTTGTTTGGGTACAATAATATGCAACGAATGAACATATTGCGCAAGTCTATATAAAGTACGTATGTAGACACTGGAAGGAACTACAACTCTACAGTGATGGGTGAAGAGCTTACTTAAAGTTAACACCAAATAATTAAAATGCCGCCAATGGAAGCTGTCTATTCCATTTCAATTCCTTGTTTAGGTACAAAAATATATGCTACAAACTTTAAAAATATTGCGCATATCGGTAGTAGAGTAGGTATTTATACGTCCGTAACAAGCTCCTAACCTGTCTGAGTCTTACTCTTCTAACAATTATACAATTAGGAAGGAGTATCGAAGGAGCATGCTATGTTTAACAACATAATTCATATTATGAAGCTGCTTCGGAATTAAATGCTGCTGAAGATTTACACAGTAAAAAATCGAAGTAAGCTTGCTATCCATATGGCGTTCCTCATGGTTTATTCGGTGAAGGAAGAAATCCTATAAAGCGTGTAAAAAGGCATGTGATGGGATGGGGATGGGAAAACCCAGGGTTTCAGGGTTGGACAGCCCTAAAACGATAAGTATGGGATTAAATTCCCTTTGTATACAAAATCGTCGATATTGCACTAGTTTAAAAACTATTTGCTACTCATTCTTGTACATACTTACAAAAAGTAATGATATCCCATCAAAAACATAAATGTGAATTGTGCTAGCCAAGGTAAAAATAGTGTTGTTTATCGAGTTCAGCGTCAAAAGAAATGATATCTAAATAGGTGCCAAGGTCAATGGTGAGACCTACTTGGCTAATTGTCATTTACGAATTATATTTATGCGCTTGGATGCCAAATTGAGATCTATAAATAATAAGTAAATGAAAATTTGCCGAGTAGGTCTCACCATTGACCTTGGCACCTATTTAGATATCATTTCTTTTGACGCTGAACTCGATAAACAACACTATTTTTACCTTGGCTAGCACAATTCACATTTATGTTTTTGATGGGATAGATTTACCCTTAAGCGTCCAGGTACATCCGAGACCATTAGAAGTGGACTCACTGACACGATAGTTAGATAGTAGATATTATCAAAACTGTTAAGTGGCAAGTTTGTTTCAGGGGATACTGGTTTACATGCGAAACTCAACCTAATTCTGAATGGGCTAAGTAAGAAAATAAGCTTAGAACAGATCTTCAATTACCGCTTGGCACCCAACCGGCTCACCCACTTATTGTATGCCAACTGAGGTTTCTGTGTGGCAAATGTGGGAGAGCCACGCTTCTGTATGAATGGGCTGGCTCGACCCGAGTGATACTGACAACGTGAAGCAGCACCTGTACCCTGTCTTGTTGCGTGAGTTAGGGTATCGGAGGCCTAACAGTGAGAGAAGGGGAGTTTAAATGTTGGCAACGGCCTTATGATTTCACTAGTTTTGCGGATGGCTATCAGGTGATCCATCAACGGCATCAACTCGTCTGACTTCAATCATAATAAAAAATTAACGGGTTAAGTGTTGAGCGGTCTCAATAGATGAAGTCTCTCTCTTTTCTATCGTGCTCTATTCTATCT
>CM026297.1:2002026-2140274 GCA_014851415.1 Cnaphalocrocis medinalis
TTGACTACGAGTAGTTGTTGTTGTTAGTGTTGAATACCTAAATCTAAATATTCTTATCAATATACTCATAACGGTTATAATTTAGTTGTTTTGATCCCGAAGCCTTCATTAGGCATGAATAGTAGTCCCGATATTTTAGATCATCAAAATAAAAAATACAAAAATCAGCTGCCGTAGGTAATCTGCTGCTGTAGGTATAGTCTAGTTTTAGTTCTTAGTAATGTATCAGCCTATATCGGTTTGTAAGATATGTTTTTAAACTTTCGCGTTGCATAATACAAATACTTTACATAAACGGGACTAAACGCGACGTAATTAAATAAGTACATTTTAGCACTTACTGCTTGACGTTTCGGCTGCGTTACAACAGCCGTGGTCACAAGCGAACTGGAGGCGCACGGCGTCGTCTGCTACGCCCGGCTTGTGCATCTTCAGATACCCTCTCATTTTCGATATTTGCACTGCCACTAAATAAACTGTCAGTGAAGTCACTCCGACACACTACACTAACAGTATCCGGGTTGGTTGTGATTTGTAATGGAAACTTGCGAGGTTTACATTTATTTATCACTGGATTCCACGCCGATGATAATTGAACCCGTCCTCCCGATTGCAAAGTCTGGTGTTTCTTGATCTCAATCGCTTCACGTACTACTCTAGTGTGGTAATGACGATCAGTGGAGAGGATTTTTGGGGCGTGAAACTCCATCCAATGATTAACCCGCTTTCCAGCAGATGTTCTGCTACTGCCGATTTGTTGGTCTGTCGGTTTTTTACAGCTTGCGATATGTTCTTTGACACGTTCTGCGATTGTCCGCTTTGTTTGTCCCGATATACGAACTACCACAGCTGCAGTCAATTTTATACACACCCGGAGTCTGAAGCGGTATAAATGTCCTTCGGCGACCGCAAACGCTTTTGATATCTGGCATAACGGAGTATATACAGTCTTTATGGAGAGGTTTCTGAGAACTGTTCCAATTTTATCCGTTACGCCTTTGATATATGGAAGAAAAGCTGCCTGCCGACTAACCTCTGGACGTTTCTCTCTTCTACAATGTCCTCTTGATCGCTGCGATACCTTGTATCCGTTTCGTTGTAGTACCTCCTGAACATGAGTGAGCTCCGACTGCAGATGATCAGGGTCACAAAGGTTATGAGCTCTGTTAGTTAACGATGTCATCACGGATTGAAGATGCCGAGGGTGGTGATGTGAAGAGGCATGTAGGTACCTATCTGTGTGTGTCGGTTTACGGTAGACTTTGTGACTCAATGTACCATCATCCTTGACCATAACTTGCACATCTAAGAATGGCAACGAGCGATTACTCTCCATTCATATGTAAACTTACTTTTGGGTGGATTGAGTTCAGATGTAATATATATTGCTCGACCTCCTGTTGACCTCCATTAATGATACAAAATATATCATCAACGTACCTCCTCCAAAGTTTCACAGTTTTGGGTCCATTAGTCAATGCTATGCCTTCAAAATGCTCCATCCAGATGTTTGCAATCACCGGGGCCAAAGGACTACCCATTGCAACGCCATCGATCTGGAGGTAGAACTGGTCTTTGAAGAGGAGATAGTTTCCATCTAAACAGTTTTCTATCAACGCAATATATTCTTTCGGCAGCTCCGCATCGCAAAGTTTATTTTTAATCACTTCGAGGCACTCCTTCAATGGTACATTCGTGAAAAGAGACTCAACGTCGAAACTCACCATTGTGTCACCTGGTTCCAACTTGATACTCCTCACGATATCCCTAAAGTGATAGGAATCTTTCACGTATGTACGGTGTTTTCCAACTAATGGTTGCAGCACTCCAGCAACATGTCTCGCCAAGTCATAAGTCGGAGAGTCAATCTGGCTTACAATGGGACGTAATGGTATGTTTGCTTTTGTGTATTTTAGGCAGTCCATATAGTTTGGGTGGTTGCACAGCCTTTGGCTTGTAGAGAGTATTGTACTCGTCATCCGTGAAAATGTCACTGTGCTTTTGTATAGGGTCCGAATGCGTCGTGTGACCCTGGCCGTAGGGTTATAGGACACTGGTTTGTACACACTGGTGTCAGACAACAAGTTCCCACATTTTGTTAACATAGTCTTCAGTATTCATTACTACAGTGCGTTTCCCTTGTCGGCCTTTAGCACTAAAATGTTGTCGTTATTACGTAACTGTTTTAGTGCTAGACGCTCTTCTGTAGTAATATTACTTTTAGGTAGCTTCGACTTACGCAATATCACTGCCACATCCTGCCTCAAGCTGTCCGCGTCCGCGGCTGGAACTTTATTGCGTATAATCGTTTGTTCCACGCTACAAACTATGTCTTCGTAAGGTATCCTCTGTGGTGTTATAGCATAGTTCATGCCCTTGGCCAGCACACTCTTGGACGGTTCATCCAACGATTCATCTGATAGGTTAATAACTGTACGCTCGATGTCGATCGTTGAGTGAGTATGAGTCCGCATCACTAGTGGGTATTCGCGACTCAACATGACGTTGGCGGGTTACATAAATTATTATATTTGCGTTCATGCTTTTCCCGACTCAACTCATACGTACGCGACGCTTGCATACTAGTTATTCTATCACACGTATCAAAATCATCACGTGGAACAAACGATTATACGCAATAAAGTTCCAGCCGCGGACGCGGACAGCTTGAGGCAGGATGTGGCAGTGATATTGCGTAAGTCGAAGCTACCTAAAAGTAATATTACTACAGAAGAGCGTCTAGCACTAAAACAGTTACGTAATAACGACAACATTTTAGTGCTAAAGGCCGACAAGGGAAACGCCACTGTAGTAATGAATACTGAAGACTATGTTAACAAAATGGGGAACTTGTTGTCTGACACCAGTGGTGTACAAACCAGTGTCCTATAACCCTACGGCCAGGGTCACACGACGCATTCGGACCCTAATACAAAAGCACAGTGGACATTTTCACGGATGACGAGTACAATACTCTCTACAAGCCAAAGGCTGTGCAACCACCCAAACTATATGGACTGCCTAAAATACACAAAAGCAACATACCATTACGTCCCATTGTAAGCCAGATTGACTCTCCGACTTATGACTTGGCGAGACATGTTGCTGGAGTGCTGCAACCATTAGTTGGAAAAACACCGTCATACGTGAAAGATTCCTATCACTTTAGGGATATCGTGAGGAGGTATCAAGTTGGAACCAGGTGACACAATGGGGGAGTTTCGACGTTGAGTCTCTTTTCACGAATGTACCATTGAAGGAGTGCATCGAAGTGATTAAAATAAACTTTGCGATGCGGAGCTGCCGAAAGAATATATTGCGTTGATAGAAAAACTGTTTAGATGGAAACTATCTCCTCTTCAAAGACCAGTTCTACCTCCAGATCGATGGCGTTGCAATGGGTAGTCCTTTGGCCCCGGTGATTGCAAACATCTGGATGGAGCATTTTGAAGGCATAGCATTGACTAATGGACCCAAAACTGTGAAACTTTGGAGGAGGTACGTTGATGATATATTTTGTATCATTAATGGAGGTCAACAGGAGGTCGAGCAATATATATTACATCTGAACTCAATCCACCCAAAAGTAAAGTTTACATATGAAATGGAGAGTAATCGCTCGTTGCCATTCTTAGATGTGCAAGTTATGGTCAAGGATGATGGTACATTGAGTCACAAAGTCTACCGTAAACCGACACACACAGATAGGTACCTACATGCCTCTTCACATCACCACCCTCGGCATCTTCAATCCGTGATGACATCGTTAACTAACAGAGCTCATAACCTTTGTGACCTGATCATCTGCAGTCGGAGCTCACTCATGTTCAGGAGGTACTACAACGAAACGGATACAAGGTATCGCAGCGATCAAGAGGACATTGTAGAAGAGAGAAACGTCCAGAGGTTAGTCGGCAGGCAGCTTTTCTTCCATATATCAAAGGCGTAACGGATTAAAATTGGAACAGTTCTCAGAAACCTCTCCATAAAGACTGTATATACTCCGTTATGCCAGATATCAAAGCGTTTGCGGTCGCGAAGGATGTTATACCGCTTCAGGACTCCGGGTGTGTATAAAATTGGACTGCAGCTGTGGTAGTTCGTATATCGGACAACAAAGCGGACAATCGCAGAACGTGTCAAAGAACATATCGCAGCTGTAAAAAACCGACAGACCAACAAATCGGCAAGTAGCAGAACATCTGCTGGAAAGCGGGGTTAATCATTGGATGGAGTTTCACGCCCCAAAAATCCTCTCCACTGATCGTCATTACCACACTAGAGTAGTACGTGAAGCGATTGAGATCAAGAAACACCAGACTTTCAATCGGGAGGACGGGTTTCAAATTATCATCGGCGTGGAATCCAGTGATAAATAAATGTAAACCGCGCAATTTTCCAATCCAAATCACAACCAACCCGGATACTGTTAGTGTAGTGTGTCGGAGTGACTTCACTGACAGTTTATTTAGTGGCAGTGCAAATATCGAAAATGAGAGGGTATCTGAAGATGCACAAGCCGGGCGTAGCAGACGACGCCGTGCGCCTCCAGTTCGCTTGTGACCACGGCTGTTGTAACGCAGCCGAAACGTCAAGCAGTAAGTGCTAAAATGTACTTATTTAATTACGTCGCGTTTAGTCCCGTTTATGTAAAGTATTTGTATCAGCCTATGTACTGTCCCACTGGCAAAAGCCTCCATCATAGGAAGAAGTGATTAGATTAGGCTTCATCTAGTGATGAAGCCTAATAATAGCCCAATAAGCGTAGTCGCTTGCCTAATCGGTATTTGGTGATCATCACATACCAATCTAACTTGCTAAAGTGGGGTTATATTCGTGTTACCTGTTATGAGAGCTTCGGGATTAAAACGACAATTTTGAACTGTCTACACCTTCGTCTTTTTTTTCAGTTCGCTGGTGCATTATTTTCCCAAACACCATTGCTACTGGTTGAAGCCTATATCTTTTTGTATAAAATGAAAAATCAAAGAGAGCTTGAAGTAAGTAGGCGTGTGAAATAACTGCTAGATGGCTGTCGGACTAATCCTTATTAAGTAGATTGGACCTTTCCAACATCAACATCATTGGTTGTTTTGTTCGTTAAATGATAAGTAATTCTGCAATTCATGCGGCCTATACATTTGCTGAGTTACACGTTTGGGCCATTCAAATATTTTAATTTTTGTGTTTTTTATTCTTACCAAAAGCACTATCCAGATTAACATCACGATTTCCTTTCACGATATGCCAACAAGCGCCATCTGGCGTTTATCACTTACGATAGTTATGTCAGGCACCGCCACGAGTGTTAAGAATCAGAACGAAACTGGCAAAGAGGCGGCGAATCTCCCGCCTAATTGTATTATGGCTTTGATTGATGATGCCGCATTGAATGATGTACGGCACCGAATATATTTTTATTCAGCCGCCTTTATTTACGTTTGTCGTTGAACCGCTGCATTTCAAAATGGCACTGTTTTTTTTTTATAACAGCTAGCCGTAATATAATACGGCGGATTATCCAATCCGACTGCGACATGTTTATAATTTCACATTTATGTTTTTGATGCGATAATATCTTTTTAGACTGTGGACACCATCATGGGAATTATTACTACGCTACAATTCATGTTCGTCCTTTTTGCACCAGCCGTATCAGCAGGTATGGTGTCGGGAAAATGCGAAGAACTAAAAAAAATACTGCAAGACAAATTGCTACAAGAAAGAGGTGAGCAACGTACTGGAGTCCGGGTTACCGGAGGTCCAATTGAGGGGATAGGGTTAAATCTTAAATGTGTAGGGATTATAATATGGCTCATTGGTTAGCAACGAACTAAAGACTAACCCCACGTTGGGCGCCAGTTTAACATAAATTAAGTTAAGCCAACCCACCGCCTTCAGCTTTATAAGCGCAAGTCCCCATCCCATCTATGGGCCGGAGCACCCCAATATCAGCTCCTCCCTTTTGACCGCGTCCAACGTCGTGCAACTCGAATAGTCAGCGACGAGAATCTCACGGATCGCTTAGATTCTCTAGGCACTGCGGAGAAATGTTGCATCTCTATGTATCATTTACCGCCTTTACCATGGTGAATGCTCCGAGCAGTTGTTTTAATTAATACCCGCTACCAAATTTCAGCACCGTACTACACGCAATAAACTTGGATTCCATCCTTCCACCTGGATGGATGGCGGTCCATTATAGTGCGCTTTACTCGTCACTTTCTGCCACGCACCTCCTCATTGTGGAATCAACTCCCCGCAGCGGTATTTTCGAACTGGTACGACATCAAAATCTTCAAGAAACGAGCCTATACCTTCCTTAAAGGCCGGCAACGCATCCGCACTCCTTTTGGTGTAGCTGATGTCCATGGGCGGCGGTGTTTTCTTGCCATCAGACCCCCTTGCTCGTTTGCCTTCCTATATCGTATTTAACAAAATTGGCGCCCAACGTGGGGCTAAAAATTATAATCTTATGTTATGTGCCTTGGATCCAGTCATTCAAGCATTTTTTTATGTGATAGGTAGCAGACGAGCAGGCAGATCACCTGATGGTAAGCCATTGCCGCCGCTCATGGACACTTGCAACACCAGTGCAATCTAATTCAGAATAAAAATTAATTCGTTTAGAATACCATGCTACGTGCGTACTACATTGAAAAATTGAGAACATTTTGAGAAGTGAAATAAATTGTAAACGATACGTATATGCTGCTATTTATTTATGTCTGTCTTTGCAGACCAAGGCCACGTGGGCAGCTTGAGCCTGTTCTCGCAGTACGTGGCGGCGCGGCCCCTGCGCTTTGCCATCTGCAAGGTCATCCCCCTGGACTGGACGCTGCCTGTCATCATTATTAACCTTTGCATCACTTACCAAATCGTCATCGTTCAGCTGACAAATTTATATTAGTTAGTTCTAAGTAGGTATGATACCTTTATCACCATTTTCGTTGTGTGAGTGAGTAGTGTCATGTGTTTCGTCCAGTGAGTGAGGTTTCTGGAGGCCCAAATGGGGGGGAAGGATATCAATGGGCAATCACTTATGATCAGGTGATCCGACATGGAAAGTGTCTTATTTGTTGTTTAGTTTACTTAATTTTAATTAACTTGTGTGAAATAAAATAAAATATTTTTTTATTCTATTCTATCCATACTAATATTATAAATGCGAAAGTAACTCTGTCTGTTTGTCTGTCTGTCTGCTACTCTTTCACGCCAAAACTACTCAACGGATCTAAATGAAATTTGGTATACAGATAATCTAGACCCTAAGAAAGGACATAGGCTACTTTTTATTGCGAAAAGGGGGTTGTAAGGGGTTGAAAGGGGGGTAAAAAGTTACTTTTCCACGCGGAAGGAGCCGCGGGCAGCCGCTAGTTCTTTATAAAATGTTAATACCATTATAGGTAAACCGGAAAGGCGAAACACTTGCCGATGTAATTGACTCCCAACGCCATCTATTGGTACTGGACTGGTCTAACTTAATTCCCGAATAAACGCGGGCCTAGTTACCGAGAAATTTAGCCGTTTTTTTTTGTTCATGCAGATTAAATTCCGCCTTAGGCACACCCGGCCGCTGGGAGACGACCGGTTAGTGTGGGGCTCTCCCCTGGATTGGGCCTCTGCTAATCAGAATAATTACTTACATTAATTACCAACTCATGTCGGTAAATCCTAAGACTTACACTTAAATCTTAAAATTACCGTAGTTGAAGCTTATACCGTAACACGCCTAGGTATACATAATTATAATGATAAGTGTAAAAATGCGCATTACTGTATTGTGCGTTACTTTAATCAAGTAGTTGTCCGAATGATGGATAACAATGTTATTAACATCACTTAATGTTACTTGAATCATATTTTAATGTTTTCGTTGTGGTAAATTATGTAAAACTACTTTATTCGATTTTGTTGTTTGTCCAAATACATTGATGATTGTCCATCCTATCCTATCAAATTAAGATTCATTATTGCTTCAACCACTCATTCCAATACCCGCTGCTATACCTCTATATATTGTTCTTCGTCCTTTTTATCATCAGTATTTAAGTTATGATGAAATACTTCTTCTTAATACAGCATATCATTTTCGGTTTAGATTTCGGTTATGTAAAACCTAAGTCTCCCAGGTCGAAACTTATTATTAGAATCTTAACAATAGTGCCTCGAGCGATTGTGACCATTTTTCTTATTATCAAAGTTCTTCTTCGACTAAATAGCGAAGGTTTTTTAACCGCAGCGTACCGAATTTGCATGTATACTCAGAATTTGGTCAACACTGTTATTTTAGCCTTTTCTACAGGTGACAATAATTCGTTCTGTGAATTGCAAACGGCATTAACTGCAGTTGATGCAAAATTAAAGAATGATAAAAGTAATTCTTTCAACAATGAACTTAAGATAATTATAACATGTTTAGTACACTACACGGTTGCAACTTCTTCGTATTTGATTTTCTGTGAGCGGTTTCCTATAGAGTGTAAAGATGTAATAATCATAGAAATATTTCTAAAGTATTCCGCTTATACGGTCCTCGTTATTAATTTATTTTCGTTTCACTCGGTTTACGTGCGTATGAAGGTATTTGTTGAGTTAGTTAAGAACATCGATGGTGAAGGAATTGTAGACTGTCTCAAAATTTACAAGGATATCGGGGATGCTGTGGACAAAGCCAAGAAGCCTATTTACTTAGTAGTAAGTACCTACAAATTTTAGAAGTAACAATGTATATTTTTTATGCAATCCGGACCCCCTGGACCCCTTATATACGTCCATGGGCCTCCCCCAAAGTTCTCCACACAGATTGGTCCTGTGCCACCCGCATCCAAGGGACTCCCGCGACCTTCACCAGATCGTCGGTCCACCTGGTGGGAGGCCTGCTACGGCTGCGACCTTTAACACTCTCTCCCTCCAATTGAGCCTCCGGTACCCTCACAAATGTTCGTTCAGAATGGTTGGTAGAACACGACACGTGGTCAAAGGGATATATGAATTATAATAATAAATAATAATAAATTGAGACAACATCACATACATTGTCCTGGTCCCAAACTAAGGTTTTCCCTTGTATGTACTATGGAAACCAGAAACAACGAAGGAACTAAAAACACCCAGACCCAACACAAATATCTGTTTCATCAAGAAACAGTTGTGTCTTACGTCTCAACCGTCGCTCAAACCATTGCGCCAAACGGATACATCCTGTATGAAATCTTCACAATCTGACTTTAAGTTTTTTTATTTCAGTTTGTTGGAGCATTATTAGCCCAGACACCATTGCTAATGCTTGGAATATATTTCGTTTTATTAAACATTAGAAAGCAAACGGATTTTGAAGTAAGTAGATAGCAGAATTTTCTAACACCAAAAATATATTAGCCGAATACATTCTGGCAGTTTTTTATTCAGCCGCATTGAATCCGGCTAATCGTTCAACCGCCGCATTTCAGAGTTTTTTTTTATGTGATAGGTAGAAGATGAGCAGGCGGATCACCTGATGGTAAGCAATTGTCGCCGCCCATGGACACTTGCAATGCAACACCAGTGGAGTTACAAGTGCGCTGCCAACCTTTTATCCCCTTCCCCCCCGGGTGGGCCTGTACCCTCACTCACTCGGCAAAACACAGCACAGGGGCTGCTTCACGCCGGTTTTCTGTGACGCAGTGGTATCACTCCGGTCGAGCCGGCCCATTCATGCCGAAGCGTGGTATCCTACCATAGCAGGGTCCGCTAAATCTACATGAATCTTTGATTATTAATTTTATCTTATTATTTTAGACTGTAGCCAATTTGAATGAGTTCACCAACGTGCTAGAAATTACGCTCGCTCTTTTTGCACCAGCCGTGTCTGCGGGTATGGTTTCGGGGAAAGTTGACGAACTAAAGAAAATACTGCACGATAAATTACTCCAGGAAAGAGGTGAGTTGCCACCCGATCAGGTAAATTATGCAATATCTTAAGGCGCCTAGGTACTTGATTCAGGAGAATGAAGAAATAAAGGGATCTAATTGACTGCAGTTAATTAGACAAAAAGAAATCTCCAGACAATACTGCAGTACTCTAAAATGCTACGTACCAAGGATACAGTAGGATCTTAGTTTTGGTCTTACGAAACGTCTTAGTTGTGCGGATGATAAATACCATTAATCCTGAAGCTCATTTGATGAGTTGATCGATGTGAAGTATGAAAGTTAATTTACTATCAATAACAACTCCCAGATCACTAGCACAATCCTTCTCTACGACTAGCTCATTACGAATAAGATAGCTAGATAAAAAAATATTTAACTTTCTTGTTACTTTTATATGAAAACATTTACTTACATTTAACTTCATGCGATTGTTCCGACACCAGAGTTCTAACCTGTCCATATCCTTTTGAAGAGCTACAACGTCATCCGGTGAATCAATCACCTTTGCAAATTTGAAATCGTCGGCAAATTAGGAACGCAAGTGAGTTCTCAAAACAAGTGTTGATATCATTAATAAAGATATTAAAGAATATTGTACCTAGGTGGGACCCCTGGGGGACTCCGGATGAGATTTTATAGTCGCTTGATTTCAAACTGTTAAGAACAACATGGAAAGACCGATCAGATAAATAAGACTTAATCCAGTTGAATCCGTATGCCTGAAGCTTGCAAATTAATATTTCATGAGATACGAGTATACAGTCAAACGCCTTGCTAAAATCTGTATAAAGCACGTCTATAGCTGCTTATTTGCCATATTCTCGATAAGAAACTCTACAAAGCTAGCCAAGTTACTCGAGGTTGATCTAGACCTTACAAACCCAAATTGCTCATCTAGTCAATATTTCTTGAATATTTTTTTTTTAATATTTCTTCTGGTCTTTAGTGTTTTATGACAGTTTATTGTTATTAACTTATTTATTAGCCCAATCGCGGTGCGTTGCGGTTTTGTTCGTTGCTTTACTTAGGAAAGAAAGAAAGAAAATACATTTATTAATTTGGACACCACAACACTTAGGCTTATACTACTTTTGATTGCAGACCAAGGCCATGTGGGCAGCTTGAGCCTGTTCTCGCAGTACGTGGCGGCGCGGCCCCTGCGCTTCGCCATCTGCAAGGTCATCCCCCTGGACTGGACGCTGCCCGTCATCATCACCAACCTCTGCATCACTTACCAAATCGTCATCGTGCAGCTCACAAACTTGTATTAGTAGATACTATGTAAACTTCATCATCTGGACGTTCTTGCCTGTTGCGTCTTTGTTAACTAAAATATACAGAGTGTATCTGTGAACATTTACTTCCCTTTAACCACGTGTTCTATCAATCATTCTGAACAACATTTGTTCAACGACTTTTCGAAATTCATCAAAAAATTTACGACTCGAAAAATTTTGTATGGGGTTTGTTGATGATCGTGTGTAAAGAATCTAGTGTACAAAAGAATATAGACCTTATCTGCTAGCTATAGAAGCTCTATTTCCGCTAGCAGGTGGTGCCATGGTCGTGAATATGGATAGTAGGCACATTGTTACTAAGGGTACCTTCTCTTTGTGTCATTTATGTCATTTATGTTTTTATTGTGATAAAATATTCAAAACTACTTAACTATGTAGGTACGACAACAATACAAGTTAAGATATTTTCAGTTCCGATAAGTAGATCTTGATTAATGATCCATTATTGTTTGTTCCAACCCCTCATTTGAACGTACGCTGTATAATATTTTTATTTAAGCCTTATTTTCTGCCTAATATCTTCATTTATGATGAAAAACTTCTTCATAACTCTGCAAATCATTTTTGGATTAGATTTCGGTTTTATACAATTTAGGTCTCCAAGATCCAAACGAATAATTAGAATTTTAACATTACCCAGAATCATCACCTTAATGTATTTTATTTTTAGAAATATCTTGGAACAGCTTAAAGAAGGTGCATTTCTAAATTTGACGTACCGATTTTGCATGCTAACTAAAACTATAGTTGACATCGTGATTTTGTCCTTCAATGCGGGTGAAAATTCATTTAATCAATTGCAAGTTACATTAATTTCCGAAGTTGATAAAAAAATTATGGTTGCTGAAAGCAATTCGTTCAATATTGGTTATAAGATAATCGTCGCTTGTTGTATACACTATGCGGTGACGGTATTTTCGTACTTGTTTTTCTGTTTGCGTTCTTTAATGGATTGTGATGATATTGAACTGAGTTTAGAAGTATTTATGAAGTGTTCCTCTTTCACGGTTCTTATCATTAATTCATTTTCGTTTCACTCCGTTTACATGCGTATGAATCTTTTCCTTGAATTAGTCAAGAACATTGATGGTGGAAGTATTATGGATTGTCTCAAAATTTACAAGGTGATTGGAGATGCTGTGGATAGAGCAAAAAAGCCTATTTATTTGTTAGTAAGTATTAAACATGTACTAATTAAAACGATTAAATAATTGAAATCGAAGCGAGTAGTATCACTATACTCTGATTCATAATCATGTAAACTGACAGATGAAAATGACAAGCTTCTATGCATTTTGACATTTTGCATGTGTCAAATTGAGTGATAATGTATGGGGATGACACATTGACACCTGTCAGTTTACTTTACATGATTATGAATCAAAGTATAGTGTATTATTAGTATTACACAAGAAGTAACTACGAGTAGTTGTTGTTGTTGTTAGTTGTTGAGTACCTAAATCTAAAATTCTTATCAATATACTTATATACCGTTATAATTTAGTCGTTTTGATCCCGAAGCCTTCATTAGGCATATATAGGTAGGTAACGGAATAAAGTCCCGTTAGCATGTTAGATTTATCAAAATAAGAAATGCAATAATCAGCTGTCCTGTGTAGGTATAGTTTAGTTGTAGTTCTTAGTAAAGTATCACCCTATGTACTGTCCCACTGAAGGGCAAAAGCCTCCATCATAGAAATCAAGTCATCGCCACAATGTGATTAGATTAGGCTTCATCACTACGCTTGCCTAATGCGGTATTTGGTGATCATCACAAACCAATCTAACTTGTTAAATTGGGGTTATTCGTGTTACCTGTTATGAGAGCTTCGGGATTAAGGGGCTATACGAATGAAACTAGCGCCGCCAAGCTATTTACACTGATTGTGGCGAAAATATGATATTTTTGAAGAAAATAAAACATTACAGACTTAGATCCAAGTAAATCGAATTTTTCGAGATGCTAAACAATATTTTTTACACGTGACAAGTAACATAAAGTTCATTATTGCTAAAAACGGCCACTTTTAGCAATAATGAACTTTATTGTTCCTTGTCGCGTGTTTTATATATTGTATAGCATCTTGAAAAATTCAATTTACTTTTATCTAAGTCTGTAATGTTTTGTTTTCTTAAAAAATATCATATTTTCGCCACAATCAGTGTAAATAGCTTGGCGGCGCTAGTTTCATTCGTGTAGCCCCTTAAAACGACAATTTTGAATTTTCTACACCTTCGTCTTTTTTTTCAGTTCGCTGGTGCATTATTTTCCCAAACACCATTGCTACTGGTTGAAACATATATCTTTTTGTATAAAATGAAAAATCAAAGAGAGCTTGAAGTAAGTAGGCGTGTGAAATACTTAACCGCTAGATGGCTGTCGGACTAATAAGGTCCAACATCGACAGCATTGGTTGTTTTGTTCGTAAAATAGCAATTTTGCCATTCATGCGGCCTATACATTTGCTGAGTTACACCTTTGGGCCATTCAAATATTTTAATTTTTGTGTTCTTTATTCTTACCAAAAGCACTATCCAGATTAACGTCACGATATGCCAACAAGCGCCATCTGGAGTTTTTCACTAGCGTTAGCCATTATTTACTGAATTTGTTATGTCAGGCACCGCTACCAGTGTAAAGAATCGGAACGAAACTGGCAAAGAGGCGGCAAATCTCCCGCCTAATTGCATTAGGGCTAGCCGCATTGAATGATGTATGGCACCGAATATATTTTTATTCAGCCGCCTTTAGTTAGGCTTGTCGTTGAACCGCTGCATTTCAAAATGGCCCTGTTTTTGATAACAGTTAGCCGTAAGTAATATAATACGGCGGATTATCCAATCCGACTGCGATATGTTTATAATTTCACCTTTATGTTTTTGATGCGATAATAATATCTTTTTAGACTGTGGACACCGCCATGGGAATGATTACTACGCTACAATTCATTTTCGTCCTTTTTGCACCAGCCGTGTCAGCAGGTATGGTGTCGGGAAAATGCGAAGAACTAAAAAAAATACTGCAAGACAAATTGCTACAAGAAAGAGGTGAGCAACGTTCTGGAGTCCGGGTTACCGGAGGTCCAAATGAGGGGATAGGGTTAAATCTTAAATGTGTAGGGATCATAATATGGCTCATTGGTTAGCAATGAACTAAAGACTAACCCCACGTTGGGCGCCAGTTTAACATAAATTAAGTTAAGCCAACCCACCGCCTTCAGCTTTATAAGGCGCAAGTCCCCATCCCATCTATGGGCCGGAGCACCCCAATATCAGCTCCTCCCTTTTGACCGCGTCCAACGTCGTGCAACTCGAATAGTCAGCGAAGAGAATCTCACGGATCGCTTAGATCCGTGGTCGTCAAACTGCGGTAAAGTAAGTAGATCCCTTTAATTAATAGTAACTACACATCCGTACTTCACATATAATGCGGCCCGGACCTTAGTGCTCACATTGTTATGTGTGGCTCTTGAGCAGTAAAGTGTCACGACCGCTGGCTTAGATTCTCTGGCACTGCGGAGAAATGTTGCATCTCTATGTAAGTATCATTTATCGCCTTTACCATGGTGAATGCTCCGAAGAGTTGTTTTAATTAATACCCGCTACCAAATTTCAGCACCGTACTACACGAAATAAACTTGGATTCCATCCTTCCACCTGGATGGATGGCGGTCCATTATAGAGCGCTTTACTCGTCACTTTCTGCCACGCACCTCCTCATTGTGGAATTAACTTCCCGCAGCGGTACGAGTATTTTCGAACCGGTACGACATCCAAATCTTCAAGAAACGAGCCTCTACCTTCCTTAAAGGCCGGCAACGCATCCGCACTCCTTCTGGTGTAGCTGATGTCCATGGGCGGCGGTGATCACTTACCATCAGATGACCCGCTTCCTCGTTTGCCTTCCTATATCGTATGTTACAAAATTGGCGCATAACGTGGGGCTAAAAATTATAATCTTATTTTATGTGCCTTGGATCCCGTCATTCAAGCAATCTAATTCAGAATAAAAATTACTACTATTTATTTATTCATGTCTGTCTATGCAGACCAAGGCCACGTGGGCAGCTTGAGCCTGTTCTCGCAGTACGTGGCGGCGCGGCCCCTGCGCTTCGCCGTCTGCAAGGTCATCCCCCTGGACTGGACGCTGCCCGTCATCATCACCAACCTCTGCATCACCTACCAAATCGTCATCGTGCAGCTGACAAATTTGTATTAGTAGATACTATGTAAACTTTATCATCTGGACGTTCTTGCCTGTTGCGTCTTTGTTAACTAAAATATCAGGGTGTATCTGTGAACATTTACTTTCCTTTAACCACGCGTTCTATCAATCATTCTGAACAACATTTGTTTAACGACTTTTCGAAATTCATCATAAAATTTTCGACTCGAAAAATTTTGTATGGGGTTTGTTGATGATCGTGTGTAAAGGATCTAGTGTGCAAAAGAATATAGACCTTATCTGCTAGCTATAGAAGCTCTATTTCCGCTAGCAGGTGGTGCCATGGTCGTAAATAAATGGTTACTAAGGGTACCTTCTCTTTGTAACATTTATGTTATGAAAATGTTTTTATTGTGATTAAATATTCAAAACTACTTTACTATGTAGTTACGACAACAATACAAGTTAAGATATTTTCAGTTCCGATAAGTAGATCTTGATTAATGATCCATTATTGTTTGTTTCAACCCCTCATTTGAACGTACGCTGTTATAATATTTTTATTTAAGCCTTATTTTCTGCCTAATATCTTCATTTTATGATGAAAAACTTCTTCATAACTCTGCAAATCATTTTTGGATTAGATTTCGGTTTTATACAATCTAGGTCTCCAAGATCCAAACGAATAATTAGAATTTTAACATTACCCAGAATCATCACCTTAATATATATTATTTTTAGAAATATCCTTGAACAGTTTAGCCAAGGTGCATTTCTGAATTTAACGTACCGATTTTGCATGCTAACTAAAACTATAGTTGACATCGTGATTTTGTCCTTCAATGCGGGTGAAAATTCATTTAATCAATTGCAAGTTACATTAATTTCCGAAGTTGATAAAAAAATTATGGTTGCTGAAAGCAATTCGTTCAATATTGGTTTTAAGATAATCGTCACTTGTTGTATACACTATGCGGTTGCGATATTTTCGTACTTGTTTTTCTGTTTGCGTTTTTTAATGGATTGTGATGATATTGAAATGAGCTTAGAAGTATTTATGAAGTGTTCCTCTTTCACTGTTCTTATCATTAATTCATTTTCGTTTCACTCCGTTTACATGCGTATGAATCTTTTCCTTGAATTAGTCAAGAACATTGATGGTGGAAGTATTATGGACTGTCTCAAAATTTACAAGGTGATTGGAGATGCTGTGGATAGAGCAAAAAAGCCTATTTATTTGTTAGTAAGTATTAAACATGTACTAATTAAAACGATTAAAAAATTGAAATCGAAGCGAGTAGTATCACTATACTCTGATTCATAATCATGTAAAGTAAACTGACAAGCTTCTATGCATTTTGACATTTTGCATGTAATTGAGTGATAATGTATGGGGATGACACATTGACATCTGTCAGTTTACTTTACATGATTATGAATCAAAGTATAGTGTATTATTAGTATTACACAAGAAGTAACTACGAGTAGTTGTTGTTGTTGTTAGTTGTTGAGTACCTAAATGTAAAATTCTTATCAATATACTTATACCGCTATAATTTAGTCGTTTTGATCCCGAAGCCTTCATTAGGCATATATAGGTAGGTAACGGAATAAAGTCCCGTAGCATGTTAGATTTATCAAAATAAGAAATGCAATAATCAGCTGTCCTGTGTAGGTATAGTTTAGTTTTAGTTCTTAGTAAAGTATCAGCCTATGTACTGTCCCACTGAAGGGCAAAAGCCTCCATCATAGAAATCAGGTCATCGCCACAATGTGATTAGATTAGGCTTCATCACTACGCTTGTCTAATGCGGTATTTGGTGATCATCACAGACCAATCTAACTTGCTAAAGTGGGGTTATTCGTGTTACCTGTTATGAGGGCTTCGGGATTAAAACGACAACTTTGAACTGTCTACACCTTCGTCTTTTTTTTCAGTTCGCTGGTGCATTATTTTCCCAAACACCATTGCTACTGGTTGAAGCATATATCTTTTTGTATAAAATGAAAAATCAAAGAGAGCTTGAAGTAAGTAGACGATAGTTATGTCAGGCACCGCCACGAGTGTTAAGAATCAGAACGAAACTGACAAAGAGGCGGCAAATCTCCCGCCTAATTGTATTATGGCTTTGAATGATGATGCCGCATTGAATGATGTACGGCACCGAATATATTTTTATTCAGCCGCCTTTATTTACGTTTGTCGTTGAACCGCTGCATTTCAAAATGGCACTGTTTTTTTTATTACAGCTAGCCGTAATATAATACGGCGGATTATCCAATCCGACTGCGACATGTTTATAATTTCACATTTATGTTATTGATGCGATAATATCTTTTTAGACTGTGGACACCGTCATGGGAATTATTACTACGCTACAATTCATGTTCGTCCTTTTTGCACCAGCCGTGTCAGCAGGTATGGTGTCGGGAAAATGCGAAGAACTAAAAAAAATACTGCAAGACAAATTGCTACAAGAAAGAGGTGAGCAACGTACTGGAGTCCAGGTTACCGGAGGTCCAATGGAGGGGATAGGGTTAAATCTTAAATGTGTAGGGATCATAATATGGCTCATTGGTTAGCAACGAACTAAAGACTAACCCCACGTTGGGCGCCAGTTTAACATAAATTAAGTTAAGCCAACCCACCGCCTTCAGCTTTATAAGGCGCAAGTCCCCATCCCATCTATGGGCCGGAGCACCCCAATATCAGCTCCTCCCTTTTGACCGCGTCCAACGTCGTGCAACTCGAATAGTCAGCGACGAGAATCTCACGGATCGCTTAGATTCTCTGGCACTGCGGAGAAATGTTGCATCTCTATGTATCATTTACCGCCTTTACCATGATGAATGCTCCGAGGAGTTGTTTTAATTACTACCCGCTGCCAAATTTCAGCACCGTACTACACGCAATAAACTTGGATTCCATCCTTCCACCTGGATGGATGGCGGTCCATTATAGTGCGCTTTACTCGTCACTCTCTGCCACGCACCTCCTCATTGTGGAATCAACTCCCCGCAGCGGTATTTTCGAACTGGTACGACATCCAAATCTTCAAGAAACGAGCCTATACCTTCCTTAAAGGCCGGCAACGCATCCGCACTCCTTCTAGTGTAGCTGATGTCCTTGGGCGGCGGTGTTTACTTACCATCAGGTGACCTGCTTGCTCGTTTGCCTTCCTACCTATATTATAACTAACTAGGTTGGGGCAGCGACCCATAGTGAGTCTTGGCCTCCGATAATAAGAGCCTCCTCCTCCATCCTTTTAATATTATATTTAACAAAAATTGGCGCCCAACGTGGGGCTAAAAATTGTAATCTTATTTTATGTGCCTTGGATCCCGTCAATCAAGCAATCTCATTCAGAATAATAATTAATTCGTTTAGAATACCATGCTACGTGCGTACTACATTGAAAAATTGAGAACATTTTGAGAAGTGAAATAAATTGTAAACGATATGTATATGCTGCTATTTATTTATTTATGTCTGTCTTCGCAGACCAAGGCCACGTGGGCAGCTTGGGCCTGTTCTCGCAGTACGTGGCGGCGCGGCCCCTGCGCTTCGCCGTCTGCAAGGTCATCCCCCTGGACTGGACGCTGCCTGTCATCATTATTAACCTTTGCATCACTTACCAAATCGTCATCGTTCAGCTGACAAATTTATATTAGTTAGTTCTAAGTAGGTATGATACCTTAATCACAATTTTCGTTGTGTGAGTGAGTGTGTCATGTGTTTCGTCCAGTGAGGTTTCTGGGGCCCAATGGGGGGAAGGATATCAATGGGCAATCACTTACCATCAGGTGATCAGTCATGGAAAGTGTATTATTTGTTTTTTAGTTTACTTAATTTTAATTGTGATTGTGTAACCAAATTGTGTAAAATAAAATATAATATTTTTATTCTATTCTACTTATTCTTTATAAGTGTTAATACCATAATAGGTAAACCGGCAAGGCGAAACACTTGCCCGATGTAATTGACTCCCAACGCCATCTATTGGTACTGGACTGCTCTAACTTAATTCCCGAATAAACGCGGGCCTAGTTACCGCGAAAATCATACCCATTCCTGATTAGCTAATTGCATTCTTAGCCGTTTTTTTTTGTTCATGCAGAGTAAATTCCGCCTTAGTTCGAGCTTATACCGTAACATGCCTGTACATACCTACATATTATGATATGTGTAAAATTGCGCATTACTGTATTGTGCGTTACTTTAATCAAGTAGTTGTCCGAATGATGGATAACAATGTTATTAACATCACTTAATGTTACTTGAATCATATTTTAATGTTTTCGTTGTGGTAAATTATGTAAAACTACTTTATTCGATTTTGGTGTTTGTCCAAATACATTGATGATTGTCCATCCTATCCTATCAAATTAAGATTCATTATTCGCTTCAACCACTCTTTCCAATACCCGCTGCTATACCTCTATATATTGTTCTTCGTCCTTTTTATCATCAGTATTTAAGTTATGATGAAATACTTCTTCTTAATACAGCATATCATTTTCGGTTTAGATTTCGGTTATGTAAAACCTAAGTCTCCCAGGTCGAAACTTATTATTAGAATCTTAACAATAGTGCCTCGAGCGATTGTGACCATTTTTCTTATTATCAAAGTTCTGCTTCGACTGAATAGCGAAGGTTTTTTAACCGCAGCGTTCCGAATTTGCTTGTATACTCAGAATATAGTCAACACTGTTATTTTAGCCTTATCTACAGGTGACAAGAATTCGTTCTGTGAACTGCAAACGGCATTAACTGCAGTTGATGCAAAATTAAAGAATGACAAAAGTAAATCATTCAACAATGAACTTAAGATAATGATAACCTGTTTAGTACACTATACGGTTGTAACTTCTTCGTATTTGATTTACTGTACGCGATTTCCTATGGAGTGTAAAGATTTAATAATCATAGATATATTTCTAAAGTATTCCGCTTATACGGTCCTCGTTATCAATTTATTTTCGTTTCACTCGGTTTACGTGCGTATGAAGGTATTTGTTGAGTTAGTTAAGAACATCGATGGTGAAGGAATTGTAGACTGTCTCAAAATTTACAAGGAAATCGGGGATACTGTCGACAAGGCCAAGAAGCCTATTTACTTGATAGTAAGTACATTTTTTTTGAATATTAATAGGTTTTTTTATTCTGATAGGTGGCAGACGCTAACACCACGTAAATCTAGTGGTTTAAGTACCAGGCCGCGAACTGGCGGTTCAATTCCTGGGTCGAGCAAAAAGTACGTCTCGATAAAGGCTAAATAAATGCTTGTTACATTTTAGAGTTTTTTTAGGATGTAAACCCCCAGACCCTTTATAGGCTAGGCTATATTCTCTATGAACCTATATAATCTGACTAATTACTAATAAGTAATCTTTTTTTCAGTTTGTTGGAGCATTATTAGCCCAGACACCATTGCTAATGATTGGAGTATATTTCGTTTTATTGAACATTAGAAAGCAAACTGATTTTGAAGTAAGTGGTACCTAGATATTAGAATTTTGTAGCACTAAAATATATTAGCCACGTAAGTAGTAAATGCTGGCATATTATGAGGTAGGGTCATTACCAGAACATTACTTACTCCGATTGCTCAACGACCTAAAATGAGTCTTGGCCTCCGATATGAGTCGTCGCCAATTGTAAATAAAATTTGAATAAATTTACACACAAAATCTCATACATTGACCTGATTCTGTACTAAGTAGCTTAAACACTTGTATTACAGATATCAGACAACAGAGGAGCACAAATAAATATAATACTTAAATACATATTTAACACCCAGACACTGAACAAACACAAGTGTTCATCACACGAATATTTGTCAAGAGTGGGGATGGAACCCACGACATTTGGCGTATGAGGCAGGGTCACTGCCAAACGCGCCATCCGGCCAGTCCATTGTCTCGGTCTTGTGCAGCTTGCTGCCAATCTCCTGCTTCCAATTACTGCAGGTCCGCGTTTACTACATCCCGCCAGCGGTAGCGTGGGACTCCACTGGCCGACGACCAGCAGGCTGCCTAAGATAAGCCCTCTTGGCACCCCGGTCTGATACCATTCTCACAACGAGGCCGAGCCAACGGAGTCTGAGCCTTCGTACTTATATCCTATGTTCTCCTCATCATCAGCAACCCACGCTCGTCCACTGCTGGACATAGGTCTCCCCCAATGCACGCCACCGCTCCCGATTTTCGGCCACTCTCATCCAGCTCACTCCAGCCAGCCTTCGAATGTCCTCATCCCATCTTGTCGCAGGGCGTCCAACACTACGTTTTCCGAGTCGCGGTCTCCACTCAAGGACTTTATGGCTCCAACGGTTGTCAGTTCTGCGGCTAATGTGACCAGCCCACTGCCACTTCAGTTTGCTAATTCGGTGGGCTATGTCGGTGACTCTGGTTCTCTGTCGGACTACATCATTTCTGATGCGGTCCTTCAAAGATACTCCGAGCATAGCCCTTTCCATAGCTCTTTGAGCGACTTTGAACCAGTGGATTAGTAGTAAGTAGTGGAGTTATGGTAGATTACTTATGTTCTCCTATTAAACAAAAATTAATCTTTGATTATTTTTTATCTTATTATTTTAGCCTGTGGACAATTTGAATGAGTTCGTCATCGTGCTAGAAATTGCGCTCGCTCTTTTTGCACCAGCCGTGTCTGCGGGTATGGTTTCGGGGAAAGTTGATGAACTAAAGAAAATACTTCACGATAAATTACTCCAGGAAAGAGGTGAGTTGCCACCCGATCAGGTAAAAAGT
This sequence comes from Cnaphalocrocis medinalis, assembly GCA_014851415.1. Lineage (NCBI taxonomy): Eukaryota > Metazoa > Arthropoda > Insecta > Lepidoptera > Crambidae > Cnaphalocrocis > Cnaphalocrocis medinalis. The sequence continues at coordinate 2,024,179 of CM026297.1, forward strand.
GCAAATATCTTGAGGCGCCTACTTGATTCAGGAAAATGAAGAAATAAAATCCACTGGACTGCAGTGAATTAGACAAAAAAGAACATTAATTGTCTAAGGACCGAAAAACAAAAATTTAAGCCTTATTGTTCTCCTCTTAGTAACAACAACAACGGGGTCCTGCCGGGCTAACATGCGCACCACGAGATAATTTGTCGACACTCGTATTTTGTCGGCGCAAGTTGCGTCTCGCTCACCTGACTGAGCGATGACCGGGATAGAACGATGCGCTCTCGCCAACGAGAGTCGACAAAATTTTGTCGCGGTGCGCATGTTAGACCTATTGAGTTAGAGTTTTGCTGGGCTAACATGCGCGCCACGAGATAATTTTGTCGACACTCGTATTGTGTTGTGACGACGCAAGTTGCTTCTCGCTCACCTGACTGAGCGATGAGCGAGATAGAAGGATGATGCGCTCTCGCGAGCGAGAGTCGACAAAATTTTGTCGCGATACGCATGTTAGGCCTACTAGGATGAGAAAAAAGCATGTTTCGAACATAGCACGGGTTTGTGATCACTGATCCGCATTAGGCAAGCGAGGTGGTTAAACCTAACCCCATCATAGTAGATTAGATTCCTATGATGGAGGCGTTTGCCCTGCAGTGGGACTGACTTTACTTTACTTTTGATTGCAGACCAAGGCCACGTGGGCAGCTTGAGCCTGTTCTCGCAGTACGTGGCGGCGCGGCCCCTGCGCTTCGCCGTCTGCAAGGTCATCCCCCTGGACTGGACGCTGCCCGTCATCATCACCAACCTCTGCATCACCTACCAAATCGTCATCGTGCAGCTCACAAATTTATATTAGTTCTAAGTATGATACTATCATCACCATTTTCGTTGTGAGTAGTGTCAGTGTTTTGTCCAGTGAGTGAGGTTTCCGGAGGCCCGAATGGGGGGTGCCCTGTGGCTAGGGGCGTTAAGAATACTGCCAAGGTATTCCCGGCCTGTCGTAAGAGGCGACTAAACGGGCTTCGGAGTACGTGAGCATGCCACTTACTGGGGAGTGGCTTGCTTAGTATCACGACTCCGCGAGGGAAAAAATCCTACTGGATGTCCTGGTAGGTCGCGCATTTGGGAAGGGCTGCATTGCGCCAAACAATTTGGCTCAAAGTGGCGAGCGCGATTTGCCGTACGGTCTAGTCCCGCCTGTGGGGTATCCGACCGCGATTGCGCTGAGATGGACACCCCAGGGGTTTTGGTTAGGGTTAGAAGTCCCACACACCACCTTGTCCCCCACATGTGGCAAGGTGAAGGCCATGATGGTTTCCCCTGGGAAAGAAAAAAAGCCCGAATGGGGGGAAGGAGAGTGCAGATGTCAATGGGATATCATTTACCATCAGGTGATCCGTCATGGAAGAGTGTCTTATTTGTTTATTTGTTAACTTAATTTCAATTGTGTAAAACCAAATTGTGTAAAATAAAATAATTTTCTGATCTATTCTTTTCTTTATGGAGAAAATACCATAGTCGACTTCAATATAATATACCTACACATAGGTTAATTCCCGAATAAAAGTACATATTATAGGCGTGCTACTAGTTATCTTGATACTTATAGAATATAATAGAATACAATATCTTTCTACATAGTCGTGCCATAAATTCTGTCCCTCATATAAACATGCCTAGTGAAAAAAAAAAATTAAAAGCATGTATTTTAAACGTTTGACTATATAGATTATTACAAATGGTAAAATTATTCAAAATGTCCTCCTTGAGCCTTTACACATTTCTCCAAACGTCCTGGCCATTTATCTATGGCTGCACGAATCTCATCCAATGGTATCGAGGCTGCTACCTTCACTAAATTTTCTTTTAGCGACTCGATATTTCGATGAGGTTTTGAGCAGGCCTTCTCATCTAAAAACTCTAGACTCCGCTTTTTCATGTAACGGGTGGCGCAAAAGTAAAGACCCTATTTGGTTCAGCTATAACATTTTTTCTAAATTAGAAAACTAGATTTAGGTTTTTTTAAATGTATATTTGTGCCATTAAATTTCGTACCATTAGGATTTAAAGATGATGTCTTTTAAATGGTGACCTCCAGAGTTGATACACATTTGAGCCCTATTTATGACATTTTGCATAACTTGCCGTAACACTTCCTGCGATATGTTCGTTATTTCTTGACGAATGTTTTCTTTTAGAGCTGCGAGAGTCTGTGGCTTGTTGACATACACCCGAGATTTCAAAAAACCCCAAAGAAAGAAGTCTGGACTGGTCAGATCGGGTCATCTTGCAGGCCAAGGGGAAATCGTCGACGAAATTCACGTTGTGTTCTTATCACTGATGAATTATTCCGTAAGAACATTGACACAATTATTCCACGTTCTTGGGGAGTAAAACGGTCCATGTTTATTTTCAGTGTATTTTACATTTGTTCACTACACAATTTTCAACAACAGAATGACAGAAAATGTCATATAAAAAAAATAAAAGTATTTTCTTTAGTGCCAGTACTTTTGCGCCACCCAGTACCTAATTTAATCCCGCACTTACAATTACAGTAGTGCTACCATGAGTTGACATCGAAAACTGACATAACGTAAACTATTGCAGTCTCTTTCAAATGCATCACAATGAAAGAGACAAAGCGATAGTTTTCGATAGCGAGGATAGTATTTCAAACTCATGGTAAGGCTTACTGATATTCATCGGTAGTTACTTAGCACTCAGAATTTTTAGCTTACCAATAAGCCTATAGCGACACGATAGTATGCACAAGGATGAAAAATATATACTATAAAGTTTGATTCCGTCTTTATTAGCATCATTGTAGTTATTACAAAACTTAATAACTTAATTTTTTTACAAGTAAATATACCTAGCTATAGCGAATGGGTCTACCAAACAATCGTTTGAGTAATTATGAGGAATTAAGGTAAACGCAGCTATTACCGAGGTAATTTCACGAGCTGAAGGTTTAATCTCTCAAAATAAGGATTGCTGATCGAAAAAAGAGTTACAAGATATTATTTTCCGATACTTTGAGTTATGTATTTTAGCAATCTATTTATAAGTACGTAGGTTTCGGGTAAATATTAAGAGAAAAAAAATATTTAATATATAAATCCGAATGAAGCTATTACCGAGGTGCACCGAGACGATTGCGGTTCGCGGTATTAGCTACCGCGAATCGTGATTCTATTACCGAGGGTAGAAAAATTATAAGCACTTTGGTTCCGTACAAAATATTTAATTATTAAAAAACAAACTTTTGCTGAAAAGATTAAAATTAAAATGAAAATAGGTTATCTACTGTGAAAACTGTCATAAAAAAACCTCAATCAAAAAATAAAAAAGCGCTAAAAAGTTATTTCACAATAAAAAGAATCTTACACATTTATGCATTCATAATCTAAACCTGTTTATTAATATAAATGTCTACTTGAAATATTAATTCTACGTGTTATGTACCTACTGATCTGCTTGAAATCGGCGCCAAGCCCAAATGGGTAGGTATGATAGTATGGAAACAGTTCTTGTAAATTCTCGGCTTGACACCGACTTCAAACAGATCAGTAGGTACATAACACGTAGAATTAATATTTCAAGTAGGTAGATATTTATATTAATAAACAAGTCCCATCCCCATATAAATAAATAGACTTGAAGCTACTGATAATGAGTTAGAAAGATAATAATATTATGTAAGATAGAATTTCAAATAGGTATTTTTTTCTAGGGAACCCTAAACTCAAAAATAAATGTAATTATCACTCGGTATTAGATTTCTATGGTGAAGTTAATACCGAGTAATAACACTCGGTAATAGCTGCATAAACAAGTTATTACCGAGTAATCAATTGTTTTTACCATCGGTGATAGTTTCATCTGCGATAGTATAAATGATCTATTACCGAGGACTTACATTTTATTAATTTTAATCAAAACAAAAGTTTAACCGAGGACCAATAAAGTTACCTAAATATCTTCGTGATACTTGAATTAAATACTTGGGTTTAAAATATAGACTCAAGGAAGGTTTCAAGTCCTAATCAATTTAGTGCTCTCATACAAAGTTATTTTTTACGAGTCAATTAAGAACAAAAAAATAAGAATTGTAGTGCAATTTTCATACCGCGGAAATAGATTTTTACTATAAGTACTTAAAGACCTGACGAATCACAAAATTAGATAGTAACAATCATGGCTAAAACTATAATAAACCTTGTGACCTACTTAGAATATGTTTAAAGGGTTTGTTAACGTCACACTAACCTTAGCAAAATATTGAGCCTACTTACCTTTGGCAACTTGCGTTTAAAGGCAAGTCGTCCTCCGGCGCCGCTTGAAGGCGAACTAATCGTTATTTGTTTTTATGCGTTGTTGTGCATAGTGCGCCGTGGGTCTATTTCAAACGGACATAAATTTGTGTTTCATAAAAAAATAATGTACGAATAAACCATTCATGTAATTGCTTAAAATGACAATTATAATACGTACCTCGGTAATACCTGCAGATTTTTAATTACCGCGGTAATACCTGCGTTTACCTTAAGCACTCCAAATTATTACTTTAGCTATCCTTGATCTAATAAATACTTAAAGGTCAATCAACAGGTGCCGCAAGCGTCGGAGGGTTTTTAATGGGTAAGTTAACGTCAAGAAAACTGTTGTAGGGAACTTACATTAACCTGACACACACAAACACACACACACACACATAATATTATATTTATATAAATACATTATTATGTGTGTGTGTGTGCGTGTGTTTGTGTGTCTGTGTGTGTCAGCTTAGTGTAAGTCCCTACACTTTTCCTAGAGGGAGTCATATACAACCCCTCAGATCTGTCGAAAAGGAGCAAAACGCATTTTCCTTCCGTTAGAAAAATAGAAGCTTTAAAATTAATAGAATGACGAGAGTGGCCGAAAATCGGAAGCAGTTGCGTGCATTAGGGGAGACCTATGTCCAGCAGTGGACGAGTGTGGGTTGCTGATGATGATGAGACCAGAGAGTTCCTTCCTTACTCTTGTAACAGACGGCGCAAAATGGAGGAGAAAAGTGGATCCAGGGTTTTGAATAGACTTTAGTAAAGATGCGTCAGTTGAACGAGGGCGATCTGATAGGAGATGCAGTAGTTGAGGATCAGTAACGGCAGGGACCAGTCCACCCTCACTATCTTGGCCAGGGTGAGCTGCAGGGGGCGGGCTTCTACGTACGACAAGAACAGCTCCAAACCGGCCACCTGTTCTTGTTCTGTAAGACAAAAGTAAGTTTTTTATTTGGAACCAAATAATAAGGATACAGAAAGTAAGAAAACTAAAACCCAACTACGACAAAAACGACCCTGAAAAAGTATAAAACAAGCCTTGACGTTGTCAAAGTGCTACGGTAGCTAGGTAGGTAGGTATTATGAACGTGTGACTACGCCTTTATGTACGAATTATTGTAAATTGACAACGAAGGCTTGTTTTATACTTTTTCAGCGTCGTTTTTTGTCGTAGTTGGGTTTTAGTTTTCTTACTTTTTTTTATTTGTACTATTTTGGTGTCCAAGTGCTAGTAATATATATATATTCAAAATGTACAATTCAAGCGCTTTCAAATGATACCATACACGGCATATTTATCATAACTTTATTTTTTTACTCTGTATGTTTTGTCCGCTAGAGAGCGCCACATTAGATTTTGTCAAATTTCATATAGCCTATAACCAGCGGACAGTTAAGACGCTTATAATGATATGTCATTTGTCGAATTCTGATAAGTAGTTTAGAAGTTACGTGGAAACAGATGAACATACATACATACATACATACATACATAGCCTGTCAAAATCATAACCCTCCTTTTGCTTTGCCGTAGTCTGGTAAAAAGGGGGAGTGTCGGATAGTAACTGCGATAGTTACAATAACTGTGGTGTAGGTACAGTCGAGGTCAAAAATATATTTACACTTTAGGACCTTGTCACAGTACATATGTATAAGAAAACGACTTCCACTTTCTTATAAATATGTATTGTGACAAGGTCCTAAAGTGTAAACATATTTTTGACCTCGACTGTACTAACGCCCATCTCTGAGGGTTTAGACATTCAAGTTCTTCTAAAACAAGAAACAATCAAATAATTCCCTTAGATAATAATAGTACTTAGTTATATTGCAACGCGAAAATTTAAAGAACTTTCAATCAAATACGGTTAACTAGGGTTAAAATTAAAGTTATTAAACATTTTTTGTTTATGAGATAGGGGGTAGACGAATAGACGGATCACCTGATGGTAAGTGATTACCGCCGCCCATGGGGTGCATGGGGGTGCAACACCAGAGAATGCGCTGCCGACCTTTTAAGAAGGAATACGCTCGCTTTTTGAAGGTTTGTAGGTCGTATCGGTTCGGAAATACCGCTGGTGACAGTTCATTCATAAGGTTAGGTAGGCATGTGTGTGCGTGAGCGTATTTGTGAATGTGTGTTGTGTGTGTGTGTGTGTATTCACACTTACTTCTTTCCTGTAGTAGCCTCTCTTGTAAGATTATCTTGAGCTCTTCAGCTTTAGCTTTGAGCAGCCCAGCAGGTATCGTTGGAGCGAAAAGATGGCCTACAGTGTACATAATATATAGGCTTCTCGTGATAAATCCTACCTGCAAATGAATATAAGGTAAATAGACAGCGTTCTCTTGTTTCAGGGTCAAGACTCGTTTCGGGTCGCTGGGCCAGTGGAGTAAGTGAGGTACAGTCGAGTTCAAAAATATGTATACACTTTAGGACCTTGTCACAGTACATATGTATAAGAAAACGACTTCCACTTTCTTATAAATATGTATTGTGACAAGGTCCTAAAGTGTATACATATTTTTGAACTCGACTGTACAATTTTATTTTGGAAAACATCTCTATTAGTCTAAGATCCGAACTTACATCGACCTTCACCGGGCTGCTAATCGAATGAAATATCCTTTATGACAAATTTTATATACTAGGAAATATATTAAAAATAGGTTGGCTAAAAAAATCCTGGACAGACTATTTTTAATAAATTTTTTAAAATAATATTTAACTAAATTTAATATTTAATAAAATTTTCATTCTTACTTAAAGTATAAAACGTATAGAATGTGCCGCCAATTTTTTTTATTATCATTTCAAGTGAAGGTAACTGCCATCGACATACCTGTTTATACCTGACAACCGAGTACTCTGTCCAGGTAAATAATAGACAACCCAATGGCGGCACATTCTATACGTTTTATACTTTAAGTAAGAATGAAAATTTTCTTATTATCTTAATGTTGCAAAATTTAGTTAAATAATTATTTTTAAAAAATTAATTAAAAATAGTCTGTCCAGGATTTTTTTAGCAAACCTATTTTTAATATATTTTCTAGTATATAAAATTTGTCATAAAGGATATTTTATTCGATTATCAGCCCGGTGAAGGTCGATGTAAGTTCGGATCTTCTACTATATCCAAACATTGAGACGCTTCGTCACCGCACCCAGGAAAGGAAATGAAAGCATTTGTTCTGTTTTTGTGTTCTAAGAGATGAAAAGTCTATATCTACTACAGATAATTAGGTAGGTACATGCATTACACTTAGCTTGATAGATATGCTAGAATAATTTAGCAGAAAAATAATAAAATAATAATTATAATTACCGTTGTCTCCTCGTATTTAGACCGAGATAGACTTATATAAACTGAAATAAAGAGAATCGGCAGGATGTATAACAATGCTCCCACATACTGAAAAAAAAAGGTTAATATTGTGTAGGTACTTACTTAACATATCAACAGTTATATTCATATTGTACAGTCAACTCCAAAAATATGTATACACTTTAGGACTTTGTCACAATACATGTGTCTATAAAAAGAAGAAGTCGTTCATATGCATATGTATTGTGACAAGGTCCTATAGTGTATACATATTTTTGGAGTTGACTGTGCCTATCGTACGTATCATGAAAATTACTATGTACTTACTAAAGATAGGGTAACCTACTAAGGGTTGTTTGATTCACATCTTGGACATTCAGTGGTGTGACGACATTGCTTGTTAAATATAATGTTAGATATAGTAAAGTAGCCTAACTTATACCAGGCCTGTCCCACTCCGCGTGTAGGTATCGAACTTACAAGTACATGCGGCGTCCCCTCCGGAGGGGCAAATTAGTAGAAAATCACGAACGAGCGGCGACGCACGCGCGACAGTTGCTTGCGATAGAAAGAGAACGCACGTCTAGGTATGAATAATGGTAGGCATTGAACGCTGGGCCGTCGGAATTTCAACGTTATGTTATGGTAGCCTGAGTCTTCATTTCCATAAACGGTTTTTAGGAGTGGGCTTTCTGTACATGTAACTATTAAGTATTCTGTGCTTATACGTACCAATAGATCGAAGAGCTTCTTATATTTGTCTGCTAAGTCCATAATTTGTTTGTAGACTCGTAGGTAATAAATAATTTCGTAGTTGCTGTTCTTTACAATATCAACAAAAACTTTTAGCTCACAGTAAACAGAGTAAAGCATAAAGAAACAAATAATTAGTACTATATGCAGCGAGAAGGCATGAGTTGCAATCCAGAGAAATCCTACTTTTAGAGGACATTCTCTTGGAAACAACGAACAATGTACATACGACAATGACGCAGAAACTGTAATGGACACTAACCAAGATACTGTAACTTTAGCCATGTTATTGTAAATAATATCTTTCCCGTCACTCGTCATTACAGAATGTACCTCATTTAACGTCTTTAGCAAATTGTAAAAGGACTTCTCGATGTTTAGAGACAAAGTTACAACGTTGTGCAAGTTAATAAGCGTCAAACAAATGATCCACGCTATGATATCTTCTCTTTCACTAGTCCATATCAATGTCACAAATAACATTGCAACATTAATTAAGTGGCTTATAACAGTCATAAGAGCTACAATCCATTTGGATCTAACAGTACGACGGTTAACAAACCCAAAATCCAAAGAAAATACTATATGGACGAAAACGAAAATGTACTTCAAATAATCCCTTTTCTTTTGATGACGTGTCACAAACATATTTAAAATGCGTAACAAACTCAAAAGTGTAATTTGTGTGTCCTTGATTATGGAGTAAAGATAATGTAAGTAACAAAAATATGACAGAAAACTATCAAGAAACTACCGGTCAACTTGAGTAATGAACATAGAATGGTCCTATTATTAGATATATATAATAACTAAATAATCTTCAATTACTCAATTGTTGTTAATCCACTTATACTCAAACAAGGACACAACAATATGTCAAATTTCTACTTAACGCCCCCTTGTCAATTTGTATGTATTTGGACTCAGGTTAGAAGGTGCGCTAGTCGGCATTGCGTTTGCGTTTTTTGCTACAAACTGATTTACCTACTGTAAGTGTCCCAGTACAGTCAGAGAATAAAAAGGTTCCTCATCTTAAGGTAAATTTTCGCTTGCACGGATTATACCAACATACTACCATTTTAAAACGATCTGCCAACCTTTTAAAAATGTTATTACATTTATTGTCTTCAAATATGGCATAGACATATGCCATATATGGTTGCGGTGTTCCCTGATCGCTATGACATGTCCTTTTTTATACGAGGTTTGAAAAGAGTACTTCTTTCACGGTAGGCAGCGGCATGACTGTGCCTCGGCATTGTTGTTGTCTATGAGCGGCGGTTACCATTTACCATCAGATGGGCCGCATGCTCGTCTGCCTACTTCAGCAATAAAAAAAAAGACAGATTTTGATCTTTTAACCTATTATTAACCAAGCTATTCGCAAATGACACACGAGACAGCCAATAAAATTGTAAACAGCCAAATTAAAAAAGTTAGCTTAGAAATGACAATGTCGTCACCGACCATGACTTTATAGTAAAAAAAATAAACTTCTTTTTATTTTTTTTACTATAAATCTAATGGGGTATGGGAAAAAAAACCAAACACGTCCTAAATCGAAAACCATTTCGAGGCATTTGTCTTTCATACCATATTTTATTGCTTTTAAAATTTAAAAGCATAAGATCAATGATATTTTCAATTAAAATCGCGTTTGACCTTCATCTGACCCAAGGTCAGCAGAATTTTCAGTCATACTACACTCACAAGGTAAAATAAATGCTACATTAGGCGAGATCTACTGTGATTGACACTTAGTCTATCGGAAGAACCAACAGTTGGCGCTAGTTTGTAATACAATAAAACCTTACCAACCAGTTGACATTTATTTGAAAGGTGATATAAAATTGATTAGAGATACCTCTCTGTTTTTTGTTTTGCCGGAATGTTGTCAGACAGTGATGTAAAATTCCCCCGATTAAAAGGGATTTTGCCCACAAGTAACATTTTACATATAATTTATTTGCCACGATTTGGGGAAAAAAGCACGTGGTAACACTATTAATATGGTGTAGCGCACTTGTGACGTCACAAATACGCTTGAATAAAAAATGTTTAAAAATTAATTAAAACATAACTACTGTCTTGATTACAAAAATATTCAAATTGATTACTTGAAATAATAAAAGGTATTGAAATAAAATATAAAAAAGATACCTAAAAATTAGTTCCCATACCCCATTGCCACGTGATGTAACCAATGTAGGTTTTACATACTTCATAGGTATCTTTTAATTTGTCTTTGCATCAAAAGGAATCAATGTTGCTCCAAGCAAATCTGAACTTTCTGATCTAACGGTTTTAAAGCATAAGTTTCTGTGCAACACCTGTTGCAAAAGTATTACTCTGACAAATTTAAACGAAACGAAAGGTAATAAGTGCTCATAGTTTATTAAACACTTAACAAACGAATCAATTTGAAAACTGAAGAACCTTTTCGTTCTTTGACCGTACATTGACCGCCCTTATTCCAACACGCCGACAAATAGGCATGATGACAATGTTTTTCGCTATACTTACTCTGGTTTTTAATCGTAAACTTTAATAGTAAACTGACAGATGCAAATTTCAAGTTTCTATACGACATAGTGCATCTGTAAAATTGAGTGGGCATGTGTCAGTTTACTCCACATGATTATGAACCAGAGTATAGTGTGCGTGATGCACAGCACAGTGCGTGATAACATTTTGTTCAAAATTCGTCAAAAATTTTCGACTTCCTAGTTGGACTTCCTAGTTCCTAGTGAATATTTATTTATTTTACCAGAAAATATAAATGTAAATAGGTATTTTCATCACGGAATTAATACATAATCTTCAACATCGGGCGCATCGGACATTAAAAGTAATTTGTGGCGAATGACAAATTGTTTGATTTAAAAAAAAAATCCTTATGTTACTATCTAACTTGTGAAATTATTTGGTGATTAAATATTCGAAACTACTTAGTAACATTTGTTTAGGAAAACAAATGAAGATATTTCTGTCCATCCATCAAAAGCAACTGCGCACTTAACCAACTATTTTTACGAACAGCCCCACATCAAAGTATTAAGTACCTAAGTACAAAACTGACAAATTTCTCTGATCGACTCTCATCTTACTGTCATACACATTAGGTTGGATATCAAGTGAGGAAATTTGACAGGTTGTGGTAACATGATGTGTGGCTGACTGTACAAATAATTAACTATCTAGGTACTGTTGCGACAAAATTAATGAATAGTAGCGCGGACATAACATTACATTACTGTTTCATCCACTTATTTAAATAACATGCCTTGAATATAATTATAGGTGCCAGTGGGCAGCCCTCACTCCAATTCAAGACTTAATTTAATACTACACTTTACCAACAGATGGAGCTTGGTATCGAGTAATATCGCACCAGTGCAGTGTTTCGTTTTTTTTGTTATTATAAACCTTGTCGTTGCTTAAAGAATCCACCTCATAGAAAAAATATGCACTTAATTCATTTTCCATTACCTGTTATGAAATATTTCTTAATAGTAATTCATTTAGTTTTTGGTTTAGATTTCGGTTATATTATACCTAGATCTCCCAGCTCTAAACTATTACTACGTATTATTACAGTATTTCCCAGAGTGATTATAATAATTTTGCTAATTATTAAAAATCTGCTGGAAATGACGTATCAAGATGGATTTTTAAATATAATGTACCAAGTTTGCTTTTATACTCAAAATGTATTTAACATAGTGGTTTTGTCTTTTTCTACGGGTAGCAATAATTCGTTTTATGAGTTGCAATCCACATTCATATCTAAAGTCGACGCTAAACTGAAGAATGAAAATCGTGATTCCTTTAACAATGATATTAAAATAATCTTAACTTGCATAGTACATTATACAATTTCGCTGTGTTCATATACGTTTTTCTGCCTGCGATATCCTACAGAATGTAAGAATGGGATAGCAATAGAAACGTTTCTTAAGTGGTCCTCCTTTACTGTTCTAATATTCAGTTTATATTGGTTTCACTCCGTTTATGTACGCTTGAAGGCTTTTCTTAAATTAGTGGAAAACATCGATGGTGGAAGAGTTATGGATTGTCTCATTATTTATAAGACTATAGCAGATGCTGTGGATAAAGCGAAGAGGCCTATTTACTTGTTAGTAAGTGCTAAAGTGAAACCAATACATATAATGTACACACAACATCTCATACATTGACTTGACTCCGTACTAAGTTGCTTATGCACTTGTGTTACAGATATCAGACAACAGAGGATCACAAATATAATACTTAAATACATATATAACACCCAGACACTGAAAAAACACAAGTGTTCATCACACGAATGTTTGTAATATTAAGTATACTCGTAATGAAATACATTTTAGAACGTCGAGTGGTTTAAGTACTGGGTCGTGATCTCGGGGTCCCGGGTTCGATTCCCGGGACGAGCAAATTTTTCGAACATAGCTCAGGTTTGTGATTACCAATCCGCATTAGGCTAGCATGGATGACTAAACATTGATGGAGGCCTTTGCTCTGCAGTGGGACAGTATATACTTAGGTTGATACTTTACTTTAATATAATGATCATTTTTCAGATCGTTGGTGCACTTTTGGCTCAAACACCAATGCTAATGGTTGAATCATATTTTGTTTTGTCGAATATTAAAAACAAAACTGAGTTCTCAGTAAGTACCTAATTAAAGTGTTAAGCTACATAGGAATCTAAAAATAAATAGAAAAAGGTTTGAAAATATTACTTTCTCAAAGATTAGTTACAATTTAAAAAACATTTTTTTTTTAAACAAATCTGTGAATCTTCGTTCTTTTTTTTTAATGTGACAGGTGGCAGATGAGCAGACGAATCACCTTATGGTAAGCGAATCGTCCACAGACACCCGCCACACCAGTAGAATCCACAAGTGCGTTGCCAAAAGTATTACTATCGTAGTCTGCGGCTTTGCTACGATCGCTACGATTGCTACGACCGCTACGACTGTTACGACTGCTACGAACGCTACGACCATAGACGGTTGACTGCGAGCGATACTTATACTGCGCAATATTCTGCAAATTTTGCTACAATATTATTCATTAGAATCAGTTACAATTTGCTTTTTTTTTTGTGATATAGGGGGCAAACGAACAGACGGATAACCTGATGGAAAGCGATTACCGCCGCCCATGGACAACCGCAACACTAGAGGAGTCACAAGTGAGATGCCGACCCTACTAAGTTTTGAACTTTGCTGTGCTTTTTAAAGGCCAGATTTAACGAAAGTACATACTATAAATAAGTACTTTTTTATGTGATACTTGGCAGTCGTATTAGCTGCGATTAAGTACACAAGTGCGCTACCAACCTTTAAGCCCCTTTCCCCCGATTGAGTCACTCACTACCCTCACTCACTCGAAACACAGCACAGGCACTCCAGTCGACCCGGCTCATTCATGCCGAAGCGTGGCTCTCCTTATAAAAGGTATAATTTATTTATTTTTAGAATTTGGACAACATCAATGAGTTCATTTACACGCTGGATATAATGTTCGCCTTGTTCGCCCCCGCTATGTCTGCGGGCATGGTGTCGGCGAAAGTTGACGAACTTAAAATTATATTGCAAGACAGATTGCTACAGGAAAGAGGTAAGACGTCCACTGTTTGGAAAATCGCAAAAAAATTCGATGAATTTAGAAAAGTAAAAACGTAGTACAAAGTTTTGTTCAGAGTGGTTGGTAGAAGACGTGGTTAAAGCGGTGTACACAATCCTAACTAATATAAATCACGCCAAAACTACTGACCGGATTTGAATGAAATTTAATATACAGATGATCTAGACCAGCGTTTCCCTACAGCCGGGTCGCGACATATTCGCCTTACTTTAAAAACATGAGTAATACCTAACTTGGATTCTTTAGTAAATAAATAAGAAACAGTTGCATAATTCGTACTAACAAAATAGTGACTAAATGCCAAATTATTAGTACCTATATTAAACATTTCTACTATTAATAAATGTGTATCATTTAACCTTAATGGAACCAGCTTCTATTTGAAAGTACCTACTTAGTGGGTCACGAAGGGTCAGTGTGAAAAATTACAGGGCCATGGCGTAACAAAGTTTTGGAAACACTGATCTATTCTAGACCATGAGAAAGAGCACAGGCTACTTTTTATTGCGAAAAAGAGGTTGTCAGGGGTAGAAAGGGGGGGGTGAATGATTAAATAATTAAAAATGCTACCCAAAGATACAGATATAGATTACAAGCGGACGAAGTCGCGAGTAACAGCTAATGTAATGTGTATAGTGTGTATAAATAAGTATATTCAGGTAATATTATTTTCCCTCATTGACTTTTGATTGCAGACCAAGGCCACGTGGGCAGCTTGAGCCTGTTCTCGCAGTACGTGGCGGCGCGGCCCCTGCGCTTCGCAATCTGCAAGGTCATCCCCCTGGACTGGACGCTGCCTGTCATCATCACCAACCTCTGCATCACCTACCAAATCGCCATCGTCCAGATAACTAATTTATATTAGTAATAAATAACACCTTACTAGTCAACAATCTGAGAATTTATTACGACTTTGTTCCCTCAATTCAGGTCCTACCAAATAAAGGCTTGAGTAGTAGAATACTTAAATATGTCAAATTTCTAATCCAAGATGTCTGCCGCCACGTAGAGCTGTGCTTACACGCGGGGTATTTCTTTTATGTGTGATGTCTGCCTATGACTATATAGAGTGTAACAAAAAGGGGGTATCATCCCAAAGTGGACCGATTCTGACACACTTTACAAGTAACATTATTATTAGAGTTTTTAACCTGCCAAGTTAACATTACGATTATTAATATTTAATTGAAATCCGATTCTTCGTGAAATCCATTTCAATTCACACATCACTAATGAGCAATCAGCTGATAGGGATAATATTTACCGTTGACCGCTCCTTTTTGAATATGTAGTTACCGCCCCTTACATTCCTGACAATTGTTTGCATACAAAATTTTATAAATGAATTACGGTCTTTTCCTAAAATATATTTTTTATTAATTTGAAACTTTGCATGTAGAATCTACACAAGGTACACATTATTTCTCTTTATGGTTGATACCCCCTTTTTGTTACACCCTGTATGTGATAAGGTAATGCTAATGGTTTCTAAAATTAAATACTTAGTACCTAAGTAGCTTGAATTAATCGTTAGAATATGCCTTGCTTCCGTACAGTTAGGTAACTACATATTTACGTCGCACATAAGATACTATAAAGACTTAAATAAGTACCTACTTAAGTTGGATCAACACAAAGACAGAGAGCACAATTACCGTAGTAGTCTGGTAAGAGCAAATAATAGTCCACATATTAATTCCATTCCTTTATTATTTAATCGCAAACATTTTAATCAATACCTATGTTAGAAATACAATATTAAGTAGAAGTGTGCCAAGTTACCAAAGTGCCAAAGTTGTGGTGATCCCACGGGCGCCATATGTAACGCCGCCATCTCAGAAATAACCTGACATTTTTATAAATACCTACATTAAGTACATCTATCTTCTTCTATCTTCTATACTATTTATAAAGAGATAACTTCTACAGACAACGCCAAGGCTTATATGTAAACCGAAAACACGAAACGCTTGCGCGATGTAATTGGACACAGCGCCATCTATTGGTTCATATCTGAATTACGGTCCCGAAGCGAAGTGAGGGCGGGCCACTAGTAATATATAAACGGGACTAAACGTGAGGATATTTCAATATAAGTAAGCACATTATAACACTTACTGCTTGACGTTTCGACTGCGTTACAACAGCCGTGGTCACAAGCGGACTGGAGGCGCGCGGCGTCGTCAGCTACGCGCGGCTTGTGCATCTTCAGATACTCTCTTATTTTCGATATTTGCACTACCACTAAATAAACAGTCAGTGTAAGTGAAGTAGGTATACAAAGATAATGCAATACGAAAGTACTACCTACCAAACCTGACATTTTAGTTTTTTTTTTTAAGCTGAGAGGCCAAATTGAAGAAATAGTCTTCGCCTCAGATTTTTTTTATAGTTACGTAACTGAGTAGAATGCGAGTTTCAAACACCCTGCCCATTTCAGAAACTTTAGGTTTTTTTTATGTGATAGGTAGCAGACGAGCAGGTGGATCACCTGATGGTAAGCAATTGCCGCCGCCCATGGACACTTGCAACACCAGTGGAGTTACAAGTGCGTTAGGGTTGGCAACCTTTTATCCCCTGCCCCCCGGGTGGGCCTCCGGTACCCTCACTCACTCGGCGAAACACAGCACAGGGGCTGCTTCACGCCGGTTTTGTGAGGTAGTGGTATCACTCCGGTCGACCGCAAACCGTAATCAGTCACCGTAATTTATTTATACAATTTTGTATGCAAACAATTGTAAGGAATGCTAGGGGCGGTAACTATTCAAAAAGGAGCGGTCAAAGGTTACTATCCCTATCAGCTGATTGCTCATTAGTGATTACGAATTGGTATGGACACAGCACAGGGGCTGCTTCACGCCGGCTTTGTGAGGCAGTGGTATCACTCCGCCCGGCCATTCATGCCGCAGCGTGGCTCCCACAGTATTAGGCTTAGTAAAGATGCGTCAGTTGAACGAGGGCGATCTGATAGGAGATGCAGTAGTTGAGGATCAGTAACGGCAGGGACCAGTCCACCCTCACTATCTTGGCCAGGGTGAGCTGCAGGGGGCGGGCTTCTACGTACGACAAGAACAGCTCCAAACCGGCCACGTGCTCTTGACCTAGAAAAAAAATTCTTCATCAACTTTATATCGACGGCCTCGATGGCGTATTAGCTAAGGTGTTCGCCCGAAGCACGAAAAGTCCCGGGGGTTTGATTCCCGGTGGGGTATCAGTGTACATCTCTCCACCAATTTTCGTGGCAATCGGTGCAGAAACGGCGGAGAACGAGCCAGGACAGACAGACGGACAGACATGACGAAACTATAAGGGTTCCTAGTAGACTACGGAACCCTAAAAATGGCGTGTAAGTATGAATAAATCCTATTGTTCTGTTATGCTACTTACTTCTTTCCTGTAGTAGCCTCTCTTGTATGATTATCTTGAGTTCTTCAGCTTTAGCTTTGAGCAGCCCAGCAGGTATCGTCGGAGCGAAGAGATGGCATACAGCGATAATGATATTTAAGATCCTCGTTATATATCCTATCTGCAAATAAATGATATTAAGTTATGCCCAACATTTTTTTGTAATGATACGAGGCATGCCTTTTAAGTTCTGTCGTTTGCATATTTCCCGCCAATTTTGAATTTAGAACTGTTCAAAATTCAAATTTGTTGGAATTTCAAATATCAAAACAATTGAAAGCATTAGGATTAATGCAATTGTTTAGTCACAGCGTTGGTTTGAATCTGTCAGGTCACGTAGGAAAATGAATCTTACTAAGGAAAATGTCCGTGCAATAATTTTCTATAACTTTCGAAGAGGCCTAACGCGACTTCAGTGTTTCGAAGAGTTAACATCTGTGTTCCATGACGAAGTTCCATGTCTGCGGACCATCGAACGCTGGTATTTGGAATTCCAGCGTGGACATATCACACTTAGTGACAAGTCTCGTGAAGGACGTCCAAAATCCGCCTTCACTGAACATAACATCGTTGCTGTGAGACAACTAATCCTCGAAGATCGTCATGTTACATATCGAGAGATAGAGGCGTTATTAGGCATCTCAGGGACAACCATTCAAAAGATATTGCATGAGGCGCTTGGTGTAAGAAAACTAGTTTGCCGTTGGATCCCGCATTTGCTTTCCGACGATCATAAGGCAACCCGCGTCAGATGGTGTAAGAAAACTCTTCAGAGGTTCAACCGAGGAGAGTCAAATCACGTCTACGATATCATCAGTGGTGACGAATCTTGGATCTATGCCTACGATCCTGATTCCAAACAACAATCCACAGTCTGGGTATTCCAAGACGAGCCAAAGCCGACTAAAGTTATTCGCTCTCGAAGCACTTCAAAGAAGATGGTGGCTACGTTCGTGGCGAAAACTGGTCATGTTTCGACAATTGCACTTAAAGATCGTAGAACGGTTAATGCGGAGTGGTATACCACAGTTTGTTTACCACAAGTCATCGCCGAACTTCGGAAAATTAGCCCAAAGCGACGCATCATCCTGCACCATGACAACGCCAGCTCACACACCGCTCGTCAAACGATTGAATATTTGAAGAAGGAAAACGTAGAAATTCTTGACCATCCTCCGTACAGCCCTGACCTAAGCCCTAACGATTTCTTTACATTTCCTAAAATCAAGAAAACTCTTCGTGGTCAAAGGTTCAATTTTGGTGAAGAAGCGGTCGACGCTTTCAAGTCGGCCATTTTGAACATCCCTACTTTGGAGTGGAATAAATGTTATAATAATTGGTTTGAGCGAATGGAAAAGTGCATTAAACTTCGTGGGGAATATTTCGAAAAACAATAAAACATACTTTAAGTTTATAATTGTTTTTTTTTTGTTCAAACGACAAAACTTAAAAGGCAAGCCTCGTAGGAAGGCAAACGAGCAAGCGTGTCATCTGGTGGTAAGTAATCAGTGATCACAGCCGTGGACATTAGCTACACAAGAAGGAGTGCGGATGCGGTGCCGGCCTTTTAAGAAGGTATTTCTGTCAAAACTTTTTTTTTCAAGGGGAAACCATTATGGCCTTCACCTTGCCACATGTGGGGGACAAGGTGGTGTGTGGGACTCTAACCCTACCCAAAACCCCTGGGGTGGCCATCTCAGCGCAATCGCGGTCGGATACCCCACAGCCGGGACTGGACCGTACCGCAAATCGCGCTTGCCACTTTGAGCCGCATTGTTTGGCGCAATGCAGCCCTTGCCAAATGCGCGACCTACCGGGACACCCAGTAGGATTTTTTCGCTCGCGGAGTCGTGATTTTGAGCCACTCCCCAGTAGTGGCATGCTCACGTACTCTGAAGCCCGTTTAGTCGCCTCTTACGACAGGCCGGGAATACCTTGGTAGTATTCTTAACGCCCCTAGCCACAGGGCACAATTTCTGTCAAGACTTAGCTCAACCTATACAAATATCTTCTATACTATTTATAAAGAGATAACTTCTATAGAAAACGAC
Source organism: Cnaphalocrocis medinalis (assembly GCA_014851415.1). Taxonomy (NCBI): domain Eukaryota; kingdom Metazoa; phylum Arthropoda; class Insecta; order Lepidoptera; family Crambidae; genus Cnaphalocrocis; species Cnaphalocrocis medinalis. The sequence continues at coordinate 2,043,682 of CM026297.1, forward strand.
AAGTCTTATAGGTAAACCGAAAACACGAAACGCTTGCGCGATGTAATTTAGCACAGCGCCATCTATTAGTTCATTTCTGAATTATGGTCCCGAAGCGAAGTGAGGGCGGGCCACTAGTGTTTGATAAAAGTGGTAAATCACGGCACCCAACGCTGCGGGACATGTGACACTTGTGAGTAAAGCTACGAGGGTGACTTGCTCGTGGCTTATGTAAATTGAAAAGGCGAAACACTCGCGCGATGTTGTCGGACTCTCAGCGCCATCTATTGGTAACTCCAGTTTTAATTAAAACCAGACGCAGACGAGTGGCAACCCTCTCGGTCTTTTTTTTATGTGATAGGAAGCAGACGAGCAGACGGATCACCTGATGGTAAGCAATTGCCGCCGCCCATGAACACATGCAACAAGTGCGCTGCTAACTTTTTATCCCCTTCCCCCCCGATAGGCCTCTGGTACCCTCACTCACTCGGCGAAACACAGCACAGGAGCTGCTTCACGCCGGTTTTCTGAGAGGCAGTGGTATCACTCCGGTCGAGCCGGCCCATTCATGCCGAAGCATGGCTCTCCCACAATTAAAATTCTTCTACCGGATTCATTTCGGTGAGCACGCGGAGGTTTTGTATAATCCCCTCTCCAGCCCATTCCACCACCGGACGACAAGGCGCGGCGAGATCTTTCACCTTTATGTGGTACATTTGCCCCCTGCCCGTACGAAGCGATTCGCTTCCACATTTATCATACGGACAGCTAAGGAGTGAAACTCACTGCCGAGGTCTGTTTTTCCCGACCACTATATTCTGGTCAACTCATTGTCACTTTCCATCATGTGCGATTGTAAGTAAACATTTATCAACATTATAATAATTACCCCTGTGTCCTCCTGCTTAGTCCTTGAAAGAGTCATATAAACTGAACCAAATAGATTCGGAAGTATGTATAACATTGCTCCAACATACTGAAAAAAAAAAGTTGCAGTAATTTCATATTAAAGGCAGTATCTCGTGTTCTACCAACCATTCTGAATTTCTCAAAAACATGGAGAATGGTTGAAATCTTAAACTTAGTTTCGGAAAAAAATAGCTGTGACATACGGTCGGACAGACCGACCAGAGATGACAAGTGTACAAGGATTTTTTTTTATGTGATAGGTAGCAAACGAGCAGGCGGATCACCTGATGGTAAGCAATTGCCGCCGCCCATGGACACTTGCAACACCAGTGGAGTTACACGTGCGCTGCCAACCTTTAATCCATTCCATTTTTTGCCATTTGACCACGGAAACCTGCTAAGAGCTCTACGTACGTACCAATATATCGAACAGTTTCTTATGATTGTCCAATATCTCCATAATTTGTTTGTAGATATTGAGGTAATAAATAATTTCGAAGTTGCTGTTTTTCACAATATCAACAAAATTCTTCAGCTCACAGTAAACAGAGTAAAACATAAAAAAACAAACTATTAAAACTAATTGCACCGATATGCCGTGACTTAAAATCCAGTGCATTCCTGTATTTACGGGACAGTCACTTTTGAACATCGAACAATGTACATACGCCATTGTCGTAAAAACTGTAAGTGATACGAACCAAGAAACTGTAACTTTAACCATGTTATTTTGTATAATATCTTCCCGTCACACATCATTACCGAATGTACATCATTTAACGCCTTCAGCAGATTGTAAAAGGATTTTTCGATGTTTAGAGACAAAGTCACAACGTTGTGCAAGTTAATCAGGGTTATAAAAATATTCCACACCACGATATCTTCTCTTTCACCATTCCATATCAATAGCACAAATAACATAGCAACATGTATTGTGTAGCTGGTGAAAGTAAGAAAAGCTATAATCCATTTGGATCTTACAGTACGACGCTTTACGAATCCAAAATCCAAAGACAATACTATATGGACGAAAAAGAAAACGTAATTCAAATAATCCTTTTTCTTTTTATGACGTGTTACAAACATATTTAAAAATGCTTTTCAGCTTCAGCTGAACGTTAGTGCCTTACAAGAAGTAAAAATAATATTGTAATGTAAAACTAGACAGAATATAGTGAACCTATTTTATAAGAATCTACCAGTCAACTTGAGTAATGAAGTTCAAATGGTTTACCTAATTACTTAGATTACCTATATACATTCGACCGACGGCTTCAAAAACTAATGAATGTACCTACCTAAATTGTTTTCCTACATACATGTTGGGTTTGGCTTAGGCAAATTAAGGGGGACTACGGTGCGATGACCTCCTCGTGTGGCCCCTCCAGTAGTATTTTTGCTCTGTTTGGAGCTGCTACTGGAGGGGTCCCGGTGTTTCTGGGCAACGGGCTGACAGCTGTACAGTTCTCTGGGCCGGGGCCCTGTCCGGCTCCCTCTGAAGTTCCCCTCCACCTTGGGCGCATTTTGACGTGGGCCCCTACCGAGTGGGACACCTCCGTGCCTTCACATCTATTGTGGGGGTCTTTTGTCGCTGGTCTACGCTGCGTCCCACAGCCAGTGGGATGCGGCAAAGACCGGCAAACCCCACCTCTCCGCCCAGCGACCGACTGCGCAATCCAGCGTAGCCGGCCGTGGGCGTGGGGCAGTTTTTGGAAGCCTGCAGGTACTTTCCTTGCCATTTAAAAATACTTTTCTCCAGTAGGCGGTAGGTACGTACAGCCACACGTCAAAGTATACAAAATTGTCACTTCAATTGACTCTCATCTTACTGTCATACACATTAGGTTGAATATCAATTGAGGAATTTTGTCAGGTTGTGTTGACCTGATGTGTGGCTGACTGAACACTACCTAACGAAGCATTTTTTGGTGAAGTTTTAGGGTTTTTTTTTATTTAATGACAGGTGCATGTGTGCAATTAAACATAAAAATAAATAGATACCTATGTGCCTATGTACTTCAAACTCAACCAATCAATTGTAATTGCCAATATTTTCAGATATAGTTACCACGGTTTGTATGAAAACCTACAATTAAAACGAAAATAACTCAAAAATACCGTACATCTACCTATTATTGTTGTCCTAATCTTCAGGCAATCCGTTTGATTGCCTCCCATTCCATAAAAGATGTAATAAGTAGCTATTTTCTTTATCACACAATACGAAATTCTTTAAAATTATTTCTACCTTCAGTGATGAGAGACAGAAGACAAAAGTTACAATCAGATATTCACCTTGGAAAATTAGATCCATTTTGCATTGTCTAGTTAAAGCATCTAAACTTGAATCTGTTGCAGCAGTCGTGGTCACAAGCGAACTGTGAACAGTTAAAATACTTACTTCAAATAAATTAAAATGAAATACTTCTACATCATACAGCTCATCCTTTTTGGTTTAGATTTCGGCTTTGTCAATCACAGGTCTCCCAGATCTAAAATAACTATTCGAATTTTGACAGTAGTCCCCAGAGCGGTTGGCACCGCGGTCCTTTTATATTTTGCTATTAGATCTTTGTTCGTAAAAAAATACCGGGGAATACTTTTTGATATACCGTATTATCTATTTATTACAATACATGTTTAACGTCTTAGTGCTGTCATTTAACATTTCTTATCACGAATTTCAAGGAATGTTGTTTGCGATAGATGGCTCATTATATAATGGAAATCGGAAGTCTTTTAACAGTGATGTTGGAGTTTTCGTAACATGTTTGTTTTATTATGCGAATACGATTGCTTCGGGATTTATATTTTGTTTCCGACTGCCTATGTTATGTGCTGGTAGGAACTGGGAACTCGTTTTATCAAATGCTGGGCGGTTATCATCGTTTACTGTCCTCATAGTTTGCTTCTTTACTTTTTATTCCGTTAACGTGCGTATGAAGGCGTTCGTTGATTTAGTCAAAAACATCGATGGGGAAAGAATTAAGGATTGTCTATCAATATTTATAAGGCTATTGTAGATGCTGTGGATAAAGCAAAGAAACCTATTTATTTGATAGTAAGTACTGATTACAAATCTATGTCCTATAAATTTATAAAAAATGTTAAAAGGTTGTTTGGGAAAGAGCAGACACAGATCCTTTGACACGGGAGATCATAGGCTCGAATCCGAGCATACACCTCTGAATTTTTAGCTTTTCTACTATTGAGATAATAGTGAGGGAAAGACATCGTGAGGAAACCTGCACGTTTTGGATAGTTTCTCTGAAACGTTTCTTGGAAAGGGGGTAAAAGGTTGGCTGCACTCTTGGGAGTCTCTACTGGTGCTGCTGGTGTTTATGGGCGGCAGCAATCGCTTACCAATCTTACCATCAGGTGATCTGTCTGCTCGTGTAGAAGGTAATCATCTATGTAAATAAATAAAATATTTATTTATTATACCAACATCAGCAGAAGGTATTAGGTACAGTAATGTTAAGTACCTACTAACAAATTGACAGGTAACTACTACTCCTGTGGGAAAATCACGGCACGGAGGCCGGTCCTTTTGGAAGGCGTGCGTGGGGATACAGATCCAACATGTTTGTTGTTAATTATATCTATCTTCTTCTATACTATTTATAAAGAGATAACTTCTATAGACAACGACAAGGCTTATAGGTAAACCGAAAACACGAAACGCTTGCGCGATGAAATTGAGCACAGCGCCATCTATTGGTTCGTTTCTGAATTACGGTCCCGAAGCGAAGTGAGGGCGGGCCACTTGTTAGATATTAACAAGTAAATAACGTGATATGTGTAGACTTAATCTATATTAAATACTTATTTTTAAAAGGGTTTCGGTAATACAACTGGGTACCTAAACATGCACCTATCTTTTACAGGTTCTTGGTGCTTTAATAACTGAAACACCCTTGCTTATGGCTGAAACATATTTAAATATGGTTAAATTTAAGTGGGGATCTTCATATTCAGTAAGTATTAAAAACAAATTTTTTTTTTTGTATGTGATAGATAGCAGACGAGCAGGCGGATCACCTGATGGTAAGCAATTGCCGCCGCCAATGAACACATGACACACTTGTGGAGTCATAAGTGCGCTGCTAACCACTACTGGCACCGACAAGTATAGCGATGACCGTTATTTTGCGCACTTGTAAAAAATAAGCCTTTCTATTAAAATTGGTTTCTGTGCACTCAAGGTCATAACTACAGCTTCTTGCCGTAGACTATACCCGAGCATGTACAGTCGCTTGCAAAAATGTCAAGTATCAACCTTTAAACTGACCAACTGCAGGGCAAAGGCCTCCATCATAGAAATCATGTAATCGCTACTATGATGGGTAGGTCCGCCGCCAGCTGTTTCGGCGCCCGCGTGCGGGGGGTGTATATCCTATATGTATATCAGGAGTTGGCAAAATCATCTTCCGCCCCGGCAATCGACACCCACGCTACGCCACTAGTGAGAACGTGCCTCTCCTCTTGCCCCACAATTGGGCATCCGGTACCCTCACTCACTCAGTGAAAGACAGCGCAGGCGCTGCTTCACGTGGGTCTTCTGTAAGGCCGTGGTAAAACACTCTGGTCGAGCCGGCCCATTCATGCCGAAGCACGGCTTTCCCACGGATTATGATAAATTGGCGCCCAACGTGGGGCTAGAATTTAGTCCGTTGCTACCCAATGTGGCACTGAACCAATACATGATACAAATTTAAGATAGTTACTTGCAGCATTTTTTATGAGATGGCAGCTGAGATGGCTCACCTGATGGTATGTGATTGCCGCCACCCATTATCATCAGGCTGAGGTGAGGTAAAAGTTGCTCAAACAGTGGGAGAGCCACGCTTCGGCAGTGATACCACTGCCTCACAGAAAACCGGCGTGAAGCAGCCCCTGTGCTGCGTTTCGCCGAGTGAGTGAGGGTACCGGAGGCCCACCCGGGGGGAAGGGGATAAAAGGTTGGCAGCGCACTTGTAACCCCACTGGTGTTGCAAGTGTCCATGAGCGGCGGCAATTGCTTACCATCAGGTGATCCGCCTGCTCGTCAGCTACCTATCACATAAAAAAAAAGATACAAATTTAAGATAGTTACTTGCAGCATTTTTTATGAGATGGCAGCTGAGATGGCTCACCTGATGGTATGTGATTGCCGCCACCCATTATCATCAGGCTGAGGTGAGCTAATATACCTACTGGCCTGATATAAAAAAAAGTTGCTCAATTTGCCGCCCCGCGTTGCACGCCCGCTTGCGGCGGCCCTGATGATGGGATTAGGCTTAATCACCACGCTTGCCTAATACGGATTGGTGAACACAGACCCTCGGGTTCATAAGTAGCCTCGCTACTTATGGTCAAAAAATTTGAAACATACTTTTGCTCGACCCGAGGACATTAGGACCAGGATAGGTACTTACCTAAAATACTTATTTAAACCACTATGCTCTATGGTTTAAATACCTGGCCGTGATCCCTAAGTTCGATTCCCGGGTCGAGCAAAAAGTATTTAAGCAATTATTACGCATTAGACAAGCATGGAGATTAAGCCTAACTCCCTTGGGAGAACCCCACACTACCCGTCTAGGGAGGGCTATTTTTTTAAATATCGATATCGATATTTATCGGTTTAAGTCGATATCGACATATAGATATCGATACTATTTAAACCACTATGCTCTATGGTTTAAGTACCTGGCCGTGATCCCTAAGTTCGATTCCCGGGTCGAGCAAAAAGTATTTAAGCAATTATTACGCATTAGACAAGCATGGAGATTAAGCCTAACTCCCTTGGGAGAACCCCACACTACCCGTCTAGGGAAGGTTATTTTTTTAAATATCGATATCGATATTTATCGCTTTAAGTCGATATCAACATATCAATATCGATACTGGGCCATGAAGTTGCGCGAGAGCAAACTCAGTGCAGTTGCCAATAATATAATTTTACCCGATGTTGTGGGGGTCTTATAATTAAGTGACCCTTTCGATATTTCGCTTCGATATTAAAGATATTGTCGATAACGATACACGGTGTATCTGTGAATATTTTCATCCCTTTAACCACGTGTTCTATCAACCGTTCTGTACTACATTTGTTCTATGACTTTAGAAAATTCGCATAAAAAAATTTCTCTCTCCATACAAAGTCGGTCACGTGACTTGATCATTTTGTAAGGGGAGTCGAAAATTTTTTCGAAGAAATTGGAAAAGTTATTGAACAAATGTTGTTCAGAATGGATGATAGAACACGTGGTTAAAGGGATGCAAATGTTCACAGATACAACCTGTCTATCGATATCAGTGGCTAATCGATATCGATAAATATCGATTTTTTTTTTCAGCCGAGAACCTTGGTGGGGGCTATGTACCTAATGTTGTGTATATTTCAGACTGTGGACTTCATCATGGAAAGTATTTACACGCTAGAGATGTTGACCACACTATTCGCTCCGGCTATGTCTGCGGGTATGGTGTCGGGAAAAGTGGAGGAACTTAAAAATGTACTGCAGGACAGATTGCTACAGGAAAGAGGTGAGATTCAAAAAGCCTTGTAAAATACACGGTGTATCTGTAAACATTTACTTCCCTTAAACCACGTGTTCTATCAACCATTCTGAATACAAGTGGTTTTACGACTTTTTGCTGCTTCGCATATATGCCTTTGTAACTGTACATCTATAAGAGAAACTATCTAAGTTTGACACCAAGGTTTATGGTAAACAACAACCGATTCGATTGCGCATTCATTCTGACACATTGTTCATGACTTTTTCATTTCACCCCTAACATATTCTCCCTATATAAAGAGTAAGTTATAGACAGCGGCAAGTATAGGTTAAACCAAACAGAAACGCTTGCCGAATGTAATTGATATAGCCATCTATGTATTTCATTAGCTAAATTACGGTCCGCCAATCGAAGTGAGGCGGGGGTCACTAGTTATTATATAAGGGAGGCCACGCTTCGGCATGTTTTTGTTTGAAATTTATAATAGTCGGGAGTATTCTTAGCTAGACTAGACTAGACTAAATGGCCGCCACTTAGATGACTCCAAAGTGAGTGGACGTCCAAATAATTTTGAATTCTCGTGCGAGTCTTTTCGCTCGTGCGAGTTTTCCCCTAACCCCAATTATCATAAGTTTTTACTACTTTGATATTATAAATTTTAATTTTTTAACCAATTATTTTACAATATTTTGCAGATCAAGCCCATGTGGGTAGTTTGAATGTATTTATGCAGTACGTGGAGGCCCGGCCCCTGCGCTTCACGATCTGCAAGGTCATCCCCCTGGACTGGACGCTGCCCGTCATCATCATGAACTCCTGTATCACCTACCAAATAGCCATAGTTCAACTGACGGACTTGTACTAATACTGTAGTAGACTGTACTTAGTGTGTGTTGTGAGTAATTTGTTTGTTTGTAGTTGCGCAGTAACAACTCTTCTTACCCTAGCCGACTCGCTTTTGAGTGACCGCACACAGCGTCTTTTGAGTAGCGGTGCAACGATATATTGAAAACACGATAAATATCGATATATCGACCCTAAAAATATCGATATTAATCGATATCGATGAACCACCGATATCGATAGGTATAGGTATCGTTATCGAAAAAATCTTAAATATCGAAGCGAAATATCGATCGGCCGCTCAATATAAGACACCCACAACAATTGTTACTTGTCGCGTGTTATAAATATTGTATTGCATCTTGAAAAATCCAATTTACTTGGATCTAAGTCTGTAATATTTATTTTCTTCAAAAAAATCATATTTTCGCCACATTCGTGTAAATAGGTTGGCGGCGCTAGTTTCATTCGTATAGCCTCTTAATATACCTAAACCTTTCATTACTCAACTTGTTGGAAGTTTTTTGTCAAATATAGACATAATAACCACGTTTAGTTATACCGATGATAAATTATGATTACACATATGTGTAGATATGTATCTAAGTAAGCATTTTAATTGACTTTTTCATAATATTAGTAGGTACATTACAATATTATTTTTACTTGTTGAAGAACAAAATAAGCACTCTTAAGTTCGTTACATTTTGAAACATGTTTGTCACACGTCATCAAAAGAACAGGGATTATTATAAATACTTTTTCTTTTTCATCCATATATTATTATGTTTGGATTTTGGATTTGTCAAGTGTCGTAGTTTAAGATCCAAATGGATTATAGCAATATTAACTTTAATGAATTATATATTTCGTGCTGCTATCATACTACTGCTTTATATAAACGACGGTGTACCTATCGAACACTTGGGCTGGTTTATTTTAGTATCATGTATAAACTTGCACAATGTAATAATTCTATCACTCAACGTCGATAAATCCTTTTATAATTTGCTGAAGACGTTAAGTGAGATACATTATTTATTAACGAGTGACGGGAAGAGATCTCCTTTTAATAATACCATGACTAAAGTTATAATTTCTTGGTTCGTATACATGATAGTATATTTGACGGTAACGTTTGTGCATTGTGCGATGTTCGAGAGAGAGTGCCCAGAAAATAAAGGCCAATTCTCCTTGATACTAATCCATTTCTCATCCATCCATGCAGTTTTAGTAATTTGTTTCTTCATGCTCTATTCTGTTTACTGCGAGTTGAACGATTTTGCAAACATCGTAAAGAACAGTAACTACGAAATTAATTATTACCTAAATATATACAAACGAATTCTGGACTTAGTGGGCTTACATAAGAAACTCTTCGATCAATTGGTAAGTTATTTATTGAAAGTGAACAAATTGATATTATGACGCCAAGACACTGAAAAAATACATTCCTCACACATCCTGTATGTGTGAGGAATCATGTAGGTATATATATCATTTGCATCCCTTTAACCACGTGTTCTATCGACCATTCTAAACAACATTAATTGTTCAACCACTTTTCGAAATTCATAGAAAATTTAAGGTTGGTCGTACAAAATGTGATGAGAAAAAGGAAAAACTAAATGCTAACTATAACATTTTTTTCATACCTTTTTTTTCAGTATATTGGAGCACTTTTGTTCTTCCTGCCTAATCTTTTCAATTTTGTGTACAAAACTCTGTCACTGTTTAAAAATGAGGACTCAACGGTAAGTAATTTCAACTTTTTAAACAGACTATCTACTTACTTATACCATTAACAAATAAATAAAATCGGTAGACATCGACAAACCTTATATAGAAACCGAAAAGGCGAAACACTAGCGTGTTGCATTACAATCGACACCTAGGGCCATCTATTGGTAGACAGAGGAACTACTGTCCCGAAACGAAGTGAGGGCGGGCTACTAGTTTAGTGAATAAAGTTTTGATACTAACACAACACAACAGGACACGGCGGAGCTTTTACTTTTTTATATTTTCCAGCCAGTTTTTGTCATGTCTTGCTACCCCCTTTCTTGATGTTATAGCGCCATTCTGCTCTCGTTGCAGCCCGATTTTCCAAGCCAACGATCGGAATTCCAAAACTCGCCATGTCCAATTAGAATGTGGAGTAGCTGAGATCCAGCGTTGCCCGGGATCATTATTCTCATGGCAACATCAGCTGAACTCCTCGTAACTTGTATCTTTTATTTTTTTCCAGCTTCTTATAAATGTTTTTATTCTTACAAGATGTACAATGCCTTTCAGTAGCCTCTCTGTACCAACAACGGAACGCACATGTGTGCTTAAAGTAGTGTAAATTAGAAATACCCTCGTTCGCTTAGTCGCCTTTTTTTACCTTGGCTTGACACGCTCCCGCGTGTCTAAATAGAAATATTATTTATTAAATTTAAGTCCACATAGAACATTTATGAATGTCAAATATTATGTAAGCTACCGCTGATTCGAAATTCTTGGATTATTATGTATTTTCACATCATCATAACCACTCAGATGATATGTTGATAATAAGGCTCTATGTATGATGACACGCAGGTACATTATCATCTGTGTATTTATGACATAAGCATCCATAAGATGGTTCTTCCCTTTCCCACGGTCTTTTAGTAGGGCGGCATGCATCCTAAGTTACAATATCTACCATGTCGAATGCTTTCCTAAAATCCTTGTTGATCGTCATGCAGTAGAGTACCTCGACCGTCAAGTTTAAAGAACAAATTAATAGACTCCCCATGCATGAAATAGCAATTGGGCTACCCATAGACTTAGGACACAAAGGATATAAAATAAATCCTATCTACTACATGCATGACGATCAATATGGATTTTAGGAAAGCATTCGACATGGTAGATATCAACTGTCCCACGGTCAAATGTGAATGGTAATATTGATTTGCAGGCAGGGTATATAACGAGGAGCATATACGTTATATATACTGCATATCTGCTATTTGCTCCAATGATACCTGCTGGGCTACTCAAAGCTAGAACCGAGGAACTCAGGGTCATCTTACAAGAGAGGCTGCTTCATGAACGAAGTAAGTGCTATTTTTTTATGCTAAAGGCGACAAACGAGCATGCAGATCATCGTTGGTCATCAATCAATCAAGTATTCACCGCCGCCCATGAACATCGGCACAAGTTATAAAACCAGGCAGGGAGACGTTTGAATAAAACCACCCGATTTGAGTGAGACTGTTCTTCTACCGTTTATTTTTGTACTGGAACTGTCGAACATACTCGTATGCAGACGGACTGAAGTAATTTATTCTGGCGACATACTTTGCTTGCGCGATGCAATACTATAGGTATACAATGCCATCTACCGGACTAATTTATTTATTTAATTACACAGGTCCTTAAACCTCATTACGTAATTAAAGAGAAAATAGGTAACAAACTATAGGTAGGTTGTCTTCTTTGTTCAAACCTTGATGATTTTTTTTCTAGATCAAGAACACATTGCCAGTTTGGAGCTGTTCTTGTCGTACGTAGAAGCCCGCCCCCTGCAGCTCACCCTGGCCAAGATAGTGATGATGGACTGGTCCCTGCCGGTCCTGATTCTCAACTACTGCATCTCCTACCAAATCGCTCTCGTGCAACTGACGCATCTTTACTAAAGTTTATTTATCCCAGGATTCACTTTCCTCCTCCATTTTGCACGGTCTGTTACATGAGTATAAGGAAGGAACTCTCTGGTCTACTGGTTTAAAACACTATCGGATAACCTAATTCATCTAATTAAGATCTACTCACGCATTCATTTGTCATTGTAGGTAACTGGCATTCATTAAATATAGGGAGTATTGGCACATAATAACTACACACAGTAGTTAGACTTTGACCTGATTTTGAATTTAGAAGAGTACGTTGACATAAGCGCGCGGCCTCTACCATAGACCTCGACAGTTTGACAATATTATGTCATAAGTTAGGATTAATGGGGTCGAAAAGGCGTTTTTGCCCGTTAGTGCGCATGCGTGAGTACATTAAATATTTTTAGCTCTTAGTGGACAGTCAGCCTTCTGTGTCAATATGTTTTTTGTGGTATCGGTAAATCTTTGGTATCGGTAGGCATTAACATCCCTTTAACAACGTCTTTCGTCGTTTGTCACGGCACGTCTACCAACTTGTTCTACGGCTTTTGGACATTCGTAGAATTTTTTGCGACCTCCTATACAAAATGACCTAGTCACGTGACGGAATTTGTTTGAAAAGTTGAAATAAGTGGGGGGTAAGTATTTTTATTCGGACTTCTAAAAGTCATAGAACAAATGTTCAGAATGGTTTTAAGACTCAGAACGTTATCTATATTAAGTCTTTGGTTAGATAGAACACATGGTTAAAGGGGTGAAAAAAATGTTACGGATACATGCTGTAAATGTACCGAGTTTGTGTATTCAGAAACAAATTATGTAGGTAATTCGTGGAAGGGAAATACATTTTAGCTTAATTGGTTAACCGCTTTGGCAAACCACTCTTTATAATATTAGTGCTTATCATGCAAACAGTTATCTTTTCAATCAAAATGTTTGACTAAATTAGTTAATAATAATTAATAAGTAACAAGTATTGAAATTATGTGAATGAAAAGTATTTCATTTATTTACTACTTATTTTGGATTTTGGATTTGTCAACTGTAGTAAGATCGAAAATTATTGTAACGTTTTTAACTTGGACAATGTTTTTCTTTACACCTATGAGTGAAGAACGACTTATTTATAAGTATTTTGGATTCTTATTGCCGTCAGTATACACGTATAACGATAATATTTTGTCTTTAACTGAGATAAGTCATTTAGCGGCTTGAAGCACAGTTTCTATTCAGCAAATAATGAAAAAAATAATTCGCCTTTATAAACAAAAAGTGATCAGCTAATGGCTTTAATTAATTTAATTGGTCCGTGTAAGATCTATTCACATATTTATTTACCATAATGGAATCCATATGTAGGTGTATGTACCGTGTCAGTGTGTGTATTCAATAGATTAAGAATCCAATAAAGTAATTTTATTAGAGTGTTCACTTGAACTTTATTACTCAACTTCACAGGTGGTTTGGGTTACTTTTGTTAAGATAAGATAACAAATGATTTATTAAGCAAACATAACAAATGGGTATTACAAAAAAAATGTGTTAACATAAGTTAGGCCTTTGTTCAACATTAGCCACGGAGGCGAGTTATCGTGGCTCTGATATTCTACAAAGACTCTTCTTAAAGGGTGCCAACCCAGTACCCCATAGCCTACCTAATAGTACGTACTGGAAAACAATCAATAGTAGCAAACTAATTCAAGCAATTAAAACCATTGAAAAATAGATACAAATTACAAGTTATAAAATAATCGCATTTTCAACCTATCCTTTTTACGTACTTAACAATTAACTTCTTTGATTAAATTAAAATGTTTTCCAATAATAATAAAGAACGAAATTATTTGAAATATTATTTCTTTTTCATTCATTTACTATTCAGTTTGGATTTTGGATTTGTCAAACGTCATACTTTAAGATCCAAAATTATCTTAACCTGTTTAACATTTACAATGTATTTTTTTAATCTTACTCTATTGTTCGGTTTTCTTATATGGAATGGTGAAAGACATATCTTTATATTTTGGATTTTTATTGCAGTGTGCCTAGGTGTATTTAACGTTACCATTTTATCATTTAACTGGGATATTTCATTTTGCGGTTTGTTGGAGAGCTTGTATTCAATAGATTCTGCTTTGATGACTGTTAAAAATGATACATCTATTAGTTTTGGAGCTAAACTTATTATCTACTGGTCTATATCTGTAACATATGGTGCGATAATCGACTTTAGTCATTGTTTTCTGTACAAAAGTGAATGCATAGAGTCAATGTTAGCGTCCATATTAGGTTTTATACAATTATTATCGTTTTACACAGTACTTATAATTTGCTTCTTTACGATTTACTCCATTCACTGTCAGTTTAAAGTGTTTGTTGATGTCTTTAAGAATAGCGACAATAACATTGATAATTATCTTAGTATCTATAAAAGCATTGTAGATCTAGTGGACAAACATAAGAAGCTCTTCAACCTACTGGTAAGTGTATATCATGTTTTCAAAGATAATTTACCTCTCTACTATGCACAGTGAGCGACAGATATACCTAAGGGGGTAAGGTGTCCTAGAATACCTATAAACTTTGATCGTCACTAAAAAGTTGACGTCTAAGTTTATTATTTTCACCTTAGAGTCCAATTCGTCACTAAATTATTGCCTGGTGAATATATTTTTTTGTGAGTTACAGATGATTTTAATTTTTCTTAATTGATGATGATGATCTAATATGCTAAATGGCTTGTTTGAAATGCTTTTCCTATTTATATGTTTTTGTTGTGAGGCCTTCGGGATACCTAACTAAAATTTAACAGTTTACATGTTTTACAACTACTATTCCATCATGAATTAATAGCAAGCAATTAATGTTTTATGTTTTAGTATTCCGCGGCCTTGGTCTATGTGGTGCCGACTTTGGTTATTGCAGTATATGTCAACCTCTCCAGGATAAAAATGAAATCAGAGGTAGGTACAAGGTATAATTGTGTCCACGAGATGCATTTCAATCAGTATTTTTTTACAAAGTGAGGTCGGGCCACTACCTAGTAATGAATTTAGGGCCAGTAAAAGAGAGAGAGAGAGAGAGAAAAAGGGAGCCATAGATTAAAGTTGCGTGTGAAAACTAAGAGATTGAGTAGGGTCAACTTGCGGTATCATCAGAGAAGTAGTCCTAATAAAAGTAATTAATTAAACGACCCTTTTAGCACAATGGTTTGTGCGCCGGTTGAGACGCAAGGGTTGCGGGTTCTATTCCGCACCAACACAGCTGTTTGTTGATGAAACAGATATTTGTGTTGGGTCTGGGTATTTGTGGTTCATTCTTTGTTTTAGATTTCCTCAGCACAAGGAAAAACATTAAGTAGTTTGGAATCAGATTAATGTATTTGATGTTGTATCAATTTGTTAAATATCAATTTATTTATTTCCAGGCGCTTTCGTACATATTGAGGGGTTTGAATATATCATTTAGTGCATACCATCTCTTTGCTCCAGCTCTGGCTGCTGGCTGGATCAAAGCTAATGTTGAAGACCTTAAGGATAATAGTACAAGAGAGGCTGCTACAGGAAAGGAGTAAGTTTTGCTTTCATGTGACGAATCATCAGCAGAATGCCAGTAGTGAATTTACGCATTTCCCGCCTCTAAACTATTGAAAATTTGCCGCTAATGTACCTTACTAAAATATATATAATTCAGATGCCGCCCCTATATATGGCCTATTGCCAAATCCGGGTCTGATAAGAACATCATAATAATTATCTTAGCGTGTTTTTATTCTTTACCTAGCACCGTTCCGTCGAGTGTGTGAGGGTACCGAAAGCCTAAAAGGGGGTCAAACGTTGGCAGCGCACTTGCCACTCTACTGGTCTTGCAGGTGTCTATGGCGGCGGTAAGCGCTTACCATCAGGTGATCCATCTAGACGAGCAGAAGGACAGATCTACGAATTGGTGGTCACTATGAGTACACCGTTTTAAAATGGCCGCCGCCAATGACGGATTACTAATTATTATTAATTAATAAATTTCCTAAATTTAAGTATCAAATAAAAGGGCTACTACTCAGTAAAATACACACAATATGACATTTCAAAATCCAAGATGGCCGCCGGCCGCTACAAGATGCAGAATTCAATGTTGGGAGTTTTTAAAAATATTAAATGTATATTTTCTTTTCTTTTTTCTACGGTTCTTTTTTTCAACTTTGTTTTTTTGTCTCCAGATGAAGAGCACGTAGCAGGTTTGGAGCTGTTCGCGTCGTACATAGAAGCACGTCCGTTGCAGTTCACTCTGCTGAAGATATTGAATGTGGACTGGTCTCTGCCGGTCCTGATAGTGAACTACTGCATTACCTACCAGATCGCCCTCGTGCAACTTACGCATCTATACTAGTTTCTACTTACCGTCATCACCATTGTGATATTCTTCTGTGTTGTTCTGTGTGTACCAAAAAAGTGGACTACCACTTTTGACGAAAGTTTATGTAACGATCGCTAAGGTTGACTTTTCTATTCAAACTTGACACTTGACATGACGTTACTCGTATATCATAATAAATAACAAAGAGAGCAATAGTCACTGACACAATCTTATTGCCAGGGAAAATTGACCCTGTTGTTTCATGACGTTCAAACGAATCTCAACCGTAGGGTGGTAGAGCACATATTTGGATGACTGTACCTGGCAGTAGCGTAGACAAATAGCAAAAACTGTAACCCTTATAGATTCGTCATGTCTGTCCGTCTGAATGTCACAGCATTTTTTTCCGAAACTATAAGATTATTTTACTACTTATTTTGGATTTGTCAAACGTCAAACTTTAAGATCCAAAATTATCTTAGCCTTTTTAACATTTACAATGTATTTTTTTTATATTACTTTATTGTTCGGTACTCTTATAAGGAGCGGTGAAAAACATATCATTATATTTTGGGTTCTTATGGCAGTGTGCCTAGGCGTGTTTAACGTTACAATTTTATCAATTTACTGGGATATTTCATTTTGCAGTTTGTTGCAGAGTTTGCATTCAATAGATTCTGCATTGATGACTGTTAAAAATAATACATCTATTAGTTTTGGAGCTAAAATTATTATCTACTGGTCAATATCTGTAACATATGGTGCGATAATCGACTTTGGTCATTGTTTTCTGTTCAAGGGTGAATGCATAGAGTCAATGTTAGTGGCCATAATAGGTTTTATACAATTATTATCGTTTTACACAGTACTTATAATTTGCTTCTTTACGATTTACTCCATTCACTGTCAGTTTAAAGTGTTTGTTGATGTCTTTAAGAATAGCGACAGTAACATTGATAACTATCTTAGTATCTATAAAAGCATTGTAGATCTAGTGGACAAACATAAGAAGCTCTTCAACCTATTGGTAAGTGTATAACATGTTTTTAAAGATAATTTACCTACCTCTCCACTTTATGTGCAGTCTTTAGCAACAGATATACCTGAGCGGGTAAGGTGTCTAAGAATACCTATGCACTTCGATCATCACTAAAATGTTGAAGTCTAAGTTGTCATTTTCACTTTAGCGTTCAATGCGTCACATATACACTCGGCGTCAAGAAAATAGAATAGAATAGAATAGAATAGAATAGAATAGAATAGAATAGAATAGAATAGAATAGAATAGAATAGAATAGAATAGAATAGAATAGAATAGAATAGAATAGAATAGAATAGAATAGAATAGAATAGAATAGAATAGAATAGAATAGAATAGAATAGAATAGAATAGAATAGAATAGAATAGAATAGAATAGAATAGAATAGAATAGAATAGAATAGAATAGAATAGAATAGAATAGAATAGAATAGAATAGAATAGAATAGAATAGAATAGAATAGAATAGAATAGAATAGAATAGAATAGAATAGAATAGAATAGAATAGAATAGAATAGAATAGAATAGAATAGAATAGAATAGAATAGAATAGAATAGAATAGAATAGAATAGAATAGAATAGAATAGAATAGAATAGAATAGAATAGAATAGAATAGAATAGAATAGAATAGAATAGAATAGAATAGAATAGAATAGAATAGAATAGAATAGAATAGAATAGAATAGAATAGAATAGAATAGAATAGAATAGAATAGAATAGAATAGAATAGAATAGAATAGAATAGAATAGAATAGAATAGAATAGAATAGAATAGAATAGAATAGAATAGAATAGAATAGAATAGAATAGAATAGAATAGAATAGAATAGAATAGAATAGAATAGAATAGAATAGAATAGAATAGAATAGAATAGAATAGAATAGAATAGAATAGAATAGAATAGAATAGAATAGAATAGAATAGAATAGAATAGAATAGAATAGAATAGAATAGAATAGAATAGAATAGAATAGAATAGAATAGAATAGAATAGAATAGAATAGAATAGAATAGAATAGAATAGAATAGAATAGAATAGAATAGAATAGAATAGAATAGAATAGAATAGAATAGAATAGAATAGAATAGAATAGAATAGAATAGAATAGAATAGAATAGAATAGAATAGAATAGAATAGAATAGAATAGAATAGAATAGAATAGAATAGAATAGAATAGAATAGAATAGAATAGAATAGAATAGAATAGAATAGAATAGAATAGAATAGAATAGAATAGAATAGAATAGAATAGAATAGAATAGAATAGAATAGAATAGAATAGAATAGAATAGAATAGAATAGAATAGAATAGAATAGAATAGAATAGAATAGAATAGAATAGAATAGAATAGAATAGAATAGAATAGAATAGAATAGAATAGAATAGAATAGAATAGAATAGAATAGAATAGAATAGAATAGAATATGTATCTACCGCTAGGCGTGGATACTATATTGACACCCTTTTTAATACCTTGACCCTAGCGATAGTTTCATAATTTTGACTCCCGTCACTTAACATAAAAAGTACCCCCCAGCAGTGCAGTGGCGTCGTGGTATTGAAGCCACCCTTTTTAGGGTTCCGTAGGCAAATAGCAAAAACCGTGACCCTTATAGATTCGTCATGTCTGTCCGTCTGAATGTCACAGGCATTTTTTTCCGAAACTATAAGATTATTTTACTACTTATTTTGGATTTGTTAAACGTAGTAAGACCCAAAATTATTGTACTTAACGTTTTTAACTTTGACAATGTTTGTCTTTATACCTATTTGCTCTAATGCTCAGTTGTTTTATAATGCAGTGATTGAAGAAACTATTTATATTTTGGATTCCTATTTCAGTCAGCATGCACGTGTATAACGACAATATTTTGTCCTTTAACTACGATAAGTCATTTAGCGGCTTCAAGCAGTTTCTCTTCAGTAAATTATAAAAAAATAAATTCGCCTTTATAAACAAAAAGTGACTAGCTGATGGTCTTTAATTATTTTAATTGGATCCCTGTAAGATCTACTCACAAATTTGTTTATCATAGTGGATATCCAAATGTAGGTGTCTGTATGTGTATTCATTATATTAAGAATCCAATAAAGTCATTTTATTAGAGTGTTCACTTCAATTTTATTACTCAACTTAACAGGTGGTTTGACTCACTTTTGTTAAGATAAGATAAATAATGATTTATTAAGCAAACATAACAAATGGGTATTACAAAAAAAAATAGTTAACATAAGTTATGCACTTTAAAGGCCTTTGTTCAGCATTAGCTACGGAGGCGAGTTAACGTGGCTCTGATATTCTACAAAGACTTTTCTTAAAGGGTGTCAACCCAGTGCCCCATAGTACCTAATAGTACGTGCTGGAAAACAGTCAAGAGTAGCAAACTAATTCAAACAATTAAAACCATTGACTTACCTAAACTAATAGAAATTAAAAATATAATATCATTATAAGAAAAATAGATACAAACTCAGTTATTGTTCTGAGGATACAAATTACAAGTTATATTATAATATTTGACGTATTGCATTTTCAAGCTATCCTTTTAACGTAGGGACTTTACAAATAACTTATTTGAATAAAATATTAAAATGTTTTCCAATAATAATAAAGAATGTAATTATTTAAAATATTATTTCTTTTTCATTCATTTATTGTTGAGTTTGGATTTTGGATTTGTCAAACGTCAAACTTTAAGATCCAAAATTATCTTAGCCTTTTTAACATTTACAATGTATTTTTTTTATATTACTTTATTGTTCGGTACTCTTATAAGGAGCGGTGAAAAATATATCATTATATTTGGGTTCTATGGCAGTGTGCCTAGGCGTGTTTAACGTTACAATTTTATCAATTACTGGGATATTTCATTTTGCAGTTTGTTGCAGAGTTTGCATTCAATAGATTCTGCATTGATGACTGTTAAAATAATACATCTATTAGTTTTGGAGCTAAAATTATTATCTACTGGTCATATCTGTAACATATGGTGCGATAATCGACTTTGGTCATTGTTTTCTGTTCAAGGGTGAATGCATAGAGTCAATGTTAGTGGCCATAATAGGTTTTATACAATTATTATCGTTTTACACAGTACTTATAATTTGCTTCTTTTACGATTTACTCCATTCACTGTCAGTTTAAAGTGTTTGTTGATGTCTTTAAGAATGGCGACAGTAAACATTGATACCTATCTTAGTATCTATAAAAGCATTGTAGATCTAGTGGACAAACATCAGAAGCTCTTTCAACCTATTGGTAAGTGTTAACATGTTTTTAAGATAATTTACCTTACCTCTCCACTTTATGTGCAGTCCTTAGCAACAGATATACCTGAGCGGGTAAGGTGTCTAAGAATACCTATGCACTTCGATCATCACTAAAATGTTGAAGTCTAAGTTGTCATTTTCACTTTAGCGTTCAATGCGTCACATATACACTCGGCGTCAAGAAAATCGCACATCTGCGTAGTTTTCATACTAACGCGCTCATATCACGGCTTCGTATATAAAAAAGTAAAACATTTGATTGCAATATTTTTTACGTAACATGGTTTTTATATGCTCGTCTGTTAATCATGCTTCTTATAATTAGTCGTGAAAACTTCTATGAAGTACTACGTAAAAATGTTGGATTAAAAGACGAGCATATATTGGTAATGTTACCTTAAAAATATTGTAATAAAATGTTTTACTTTTTAATATACGAAGCTGTGATATGAGCGCGTTAGTATGAAAACTACGCAGATGTGCGATTTTTTTGACGCCGAGAGTAAATCCACTAAATATAACTATGTAAGTAGACAGCCGCACATTAGGTTACTACAATCTGTCAAATTACTTCAATCGAACCTCACTTTTATG
This sequence comes from Cnaphalocrocis medinalis, assembly GCA_014851415.1. NCBI lineage: Eukaryota > Metazoa > Arthropoda > Insecta > Lepidoptera > Crambidae > Cnaphalocrocis > Cnaphalocrocis medinalis. The sequence goes on from CM026297.1 coordinate 2,064,828, forward strand.
TCAAACGTGTTTGGTTCAATATCAACTGAGGAAATTTGACAGATTGTAGTAACCTGATGTGCGGCTACATAAAATTATTATTGTCTGGTGAATTTCATTTTTGTGTGAGGAACACTGATGATTGATTGATGATTTACATTTTTCTTTTTAATGATCTAATATACTAAACGGCTTGTTTAAAATGCTTTTCCTATTCGTGTTACCTATTATGAGGCCATCGGGATTAAACCAACTAAAATTTAACGGTTTACATGTTTTACAATATTCATCCTACATTAATAGTAATTAATGCTTTTATGTTTTAGTATTGCGCGGCCTTGGTGTATGTGGTGCCGACATTGATTAATGCAGTATATGTCAACCTCTCAAGGATAAAAATGAAACCAGAGGTAGGTTCAAGGTATAATTGTTAGTTTTTAGATTCCTGAACTTTTTTGTCCACGTGATTCAATTCAATCAGTATCCATACTAATATTATAAATGCGAAAGTAACTCTGTCTGTCTGTCTGTTACTCTTTCACGCCAAAACTACTCAACGGATTAAATGAAATTTGGTATACAGATAATCTAGACCCTAAGAAAGGACATAGGCTACTTTTTATTGCGAAAAGGGGGTTGTAAGGGGTTGAAAGGGGGGTAAAAAGTTACTTTTCCACGCGGACGAAGTCGCGGGCGGTCGCTAGTTTTTTTATAAATTGAGGTCGGCTCACCTAGAAATGAATTTAGGGCCAGTAAAAGAGAGAGAGAAAGAAAAAGGAAGCCATAGATTAAATTCGCGTTTGAAAACTAAGAGATTGAGTAGAGTTAACTCGCGGTAGCATCACAGAAGTAATTCTAATTAGGGCCTCGTTCACCACTCCTGAGTAAAGTTTCAAGTAATTTACTTGTCAGGTTGGGTTTGGAGGAAACTGGCCCCTGGTCCGCGGCCTAGTTTAATTTAAATAATTTATTCAATACAAATACCAGGGGCCAATTTTTTCCGAACCCACTATAATTGACAATAAATTACTTGACACCTTACTCGGGGGTGGTGAAAGAGGCCCTTAAAGTAATTATTCGGACGACCCGTTTAGCGCAGTGGTTTTAGCGCCGGTTGAGACGCAAGGGTCGCGGGTTCGATTCCGCACCAATACAACTGTTTGTTGATGACACAATATTAGTGTTGGGTCGGGGTATTCCTGGTTCGTTCTTTATTTCTGGTTTCCACAGCACAAGGGAGTACATTAGTTTGGAACCACATTAAAGTAAGTATTTGATGTTGTCTCAATTTGTTATTAAGTATTTATTTATTTCCAGGCGCTTTCGTACACCCTGAAGGCTTTGAACATATCATTTAGTGCATACCATCTCTTTGCTCCAGCTCTGGCTGCTGGCATGATCAAAGCTAAAGTCGAAGACCTAAGGATAATAGTACAAGAGAGGCTGCTACAGGAAAGGGGTAAGTAATTTTACAATTGAACAGATGCATAATAGTTATTACAAGGTAGCCGCTGAAAACCAGCGTCGGGGCAGGTCTCTCGGACCTGCACCGACAATTTGCTGAGCGGCCGCCTATTTTTCGCATTAACCTCGTCACACCCAGACAGCAGACACAATGGAAAATCAATTGTTTTATGCCTTTTAAAAGGCTTATGGTTTTTTTTTATTGTGTATACATATTTTTTCTTTTATATTGTGTGTATTTTACTGTGTGTGATTTTGTGCCAAATAAAGTTTCATTCATTCATTCATAATTTCAAATTTATTTTCATTGACGAATCATCATCAGAACAACATAATTTTATTTTAGCGTGTTTCTAATCTTTCTCAATATTGGAATCAAATAAAAGGACTACTACACAGTAAAATACACAAAATATGATACATTTCTAATCTAAGATGGCCGCCACTGCTACAAGATGAAATGCTGTGTACGCCTGTAATAGGCATATATTCTATGTATCAGAATGTTGTTATAGTTTTAGTTTAAATTTCATAGTATCTAAATACATACGCTATTGGTGTACCTATTTAAATAAATAAATAAAAAAGATGCAGTATTACTTAAATTCCTATGTTGTTGGGCGTTTTAAAAAATATTAAATGTATATTTTTTCCTTTTTTTACGGTTTTTTTAACGTTGTTTTTTGTCTCCAGATGAAGAGCACGTAGCAGGTTTGGAGCTGTTCGCGTCGTACATAGAAGCACGTCCGTTGCAGTTCACTCTGCTGAAGATATTGAATGTGGACTGGTCTCTGCCGGTCCTGATAGTGAACTACTGCATTACCTACCAGATCGCCCTCGTGCAACTTACGCATCTATACTAGTATCTACTTACCATGATCATCATTGTGATATTTTTCTGTGTGTTATGTTTGTACCTGCCAGTAGCTTAATGTATGTATTTGGCAAAAAACGTAGGCATATGGCAAAAAACGGAACCGTCACAGCAAATTTTTTTTACGTCACAACAATTTTTTCCGTTAAAAAAGCAAAACTTTTAAAATAAGATAATGACTATCCTTAAAAATATTTATGATATAAGTACCTAGTACTAAATTAGTGTGAACAAAATCTAGTAGTAGTTTGCAGGCTTTTTTTATTTTGCTGCTAATTTGTTACTATGCTTGCATGCCAGATTTTTGTGAACTATGAGTTCATTTCTATTATGTACAGTGGCCAGCACATCAAGTTGTACTACAATCTGTCAAATTTCCTCAGTTGATATTGAACCAAACACGTTTGACATAAAAGTGAGGTTCGATTGAAGAAATTTGACAGATTGTAGTAACTTGACGTGCTGGCCACCGTACCTACCAACTATGTCAATACAATTGTTCACGCAAATTTAAATATTCTATTCTGTATTATATTATTCTAGTAGAAAGGTACTGTAGCGAGTAGAGTGAGGAGTGCATAAGATTAAAATGCTTTCAATATTTTATTCTGTTCTTTTCTCAAATGAATGTTGGATTAGTTTATAAAACCACACTAGGCCTCCGCCCTTCTAGTTTCGTAGCCTCACGTTTTCTCTTCCACGACAACTCCGCAAGTCTATATCTTGTTGATAACTCAAAACTATTTTAATCTGTACTTTTTAAAAATAGACTACAGATTCTCTTTCCAAAATACCGGCCGTAGATCGCGGCCAGAACCGAAGGACCATTAATTTACCATCGTTACAATATAGTCCGAGGCAAGAAAGTGTAGTTATGACCTTGAGTGCGCAGAAACCAATTTTGATAGAAAGTTTTTTTTTGCAAGTGCGCAAAATAACGGTCATCGCTATACTTTCGTGCCTCCAGCTATACCTAACCTAATGTACAGTCAGCCACACATCAGGTTACCACAACCTGTGAAAATTTCTCAATTGATATTCAACCTAAAGTCTATGACATTAATATGAGAGTCGATTGAAGAAATTTGACAGTTTTGTATACTTTGATGTGTGGCTGTACGTACCGAAAAACATAATCGGTTTTATTGCGTTAAAAGCATTTGGTTAAGTAAATTTACAATTTTAGTGCGAGTGCACAGGTATCATAAAAGGAATAAAGTATGTCAGCCATGCCGTGCTATAGGGGGTTGTCAGGTCTAAGATTCTATTGTCGGGAGAAACAAAAAATGTGATTTTAGGACTGTTGTTGTAAGAAATAAAAAAGAAAAGGCCCGATTTTAAGTCTGCACGTCTGTTACTAGACAGAATACATGAACAAATTCTAATTTAAGACCTATTTATGTAATAACTGTTTTCAATTAAATTTATTTTGATTTGATTTGATTTGAGTAATTATAACCTGTCAGATGAGACAAAAGTATGGACAACGAAAATCTACCTTGATATAACTAATTTAAGATTTTTTTACCCAAAGTATATTTTTGTGAGTTTTTTTTACTATCGAGAGTAGAGAAGGGAACATCAAGAGAATCCCTCCCGATTCCTGAGTTTGACACCCCTTAGGTAGCTATCATAGGAAACGATCGCGGATGGCTGATTACTAAATTAATTATTCAGTATCACAGGGTATTTAGTCGATTATTTTAAGCGTTGAAAAACGAAGTTCAATATTTTTAATTCAAATATTAGGTATTAGAAATCAAACGTGGTGTAGGACACATTTTACGTTAGCAAAGGCAAGACAAAAAAGTTTTTTTTAATAATGGTGAAAAATACTGACTTTATTCCGGTCAGAGTAAAAAATACAAAAAGCAGAAAAATTAAAATTTTGTTCTATACATTACATTTTGTATACAGCTTAGATTTTGGTTATGTAAAACGGACGCCAAGAAATAAAATTTGGTTGCACATTTATTGTTTTATATATGTATTAGTAAGCATTATTAATTTAATTATTAATGCTATTTATACTGATATTGATTTTACTGTTATATGTTGGATCTTTACTATTCTAATACAACATATATTCACAAGTTTAGCTTTGAATTTCATAAGCGACAAGAGTTCATTTTATGCTTTACAAAAATCCTTGATGTCAGTAGATTCTCAGTTTAATATAAAAATTAATACTGATAATAAGATAATTTTATCTTGCGTATGGTCCGTCGCCTGTCGGGTGATCACAACATATTTTTTTTGTACGCATTTTAAAGATGAATGTGTGAACTCCGTATTAGGTGCCTCGATTGCATTTTTTCAAGAGTTGTCAAGTGATATGCTACTTACAATATTTTTCTTTGTATTTTATATTGTGTATCTACGCTTGAATATTTTTAAAGTAGTAGTTAAAAACCAAGACATTCGTATATTGGAAGCGCTGAATGTATATAAAAATCTCGTAGATATGGTGGATAAAGTCAAGAAATTAATTGATGTTCTGGTGAGTACCTACCATATTTATCTATCAGTGTTAAATATTAATTATCTTTCTCTTTCGGTTTTATAATACTACATATAAGTAAGTTAAATCACGTACTATAGCGTTTTATTATTAGAGTGGTAGGTATGTATGTACACTATGTCAAAATAAAGTACCTATACTTTTTTTTACAGTATCCCGTTGCAATGATGGTTGTTATTCCAAATCTTATAATGACTGTATACGTGGGACTAACGAAGACAAAATTTCAAAAAGAAATAGATGTAAGTTCTTCTATATACCTACCTACCTATAGATATAATTAACAGTATTTTAGTAGTGAGTAAAGTTGGAAATTAGAAAAACACAATGTACCCTTGTCTCAAAGTATTAGACGACCCGTTTAGCACAATGGTTTTAGCGCCGGTTGAGACGTAAATCCCTTGTTCAATTCCAGCACCAACACCATGTTTGTTGAAGAAACAGATATTTGTGTTGGGTCTGGGTGTTTAAAAAAACACACAACATTTCATATTTGACAGTTCCTTAGAAGACAGCAAAAGTATCCATTTTAGCAATCGATAAAAACTGCCTTACTTATCCCATTGTATTTTTGACATTGTTTATTAAATAAAACGTAGGTAGATTATTAAATTATTACGATTAATTTAGTAAGATATCTGACAGAAAACAAAAAAAAAAAACCGTTGCCAAAAAATGCCACGACAATTTAGGGAAAAGTCAGACGCGTCGTGATTGGTTAACGAGAGTGAGAAGTAGCTTCGCTGAGTGCCACACAACAATCGCTCTTATGGTGGTTAACCGAAATTGTCACCGATTGTACCTATGATCATCTAGGGTTGGCAATTCGAGTAATTCCAATCTACGCAACTTTATAAACTTGTTGTTCCCAGGAGGAATTCATAATAGATTGTATCATAAGATTCTGTTACTGCTTCTTCGACTTGGGACTTTTGGTCGCGCCTGGCGTAGCCGCGGGTTTCCTCACATCAGCTGTAAACGATTTGAAGGTCACTCTTTACAACCGGCTACTCCAAGAAAGATGTCAGTATTATGTTTTTATTTTATGTAATGTCGGTTCCATATAAGGCTTGTCGTTGTCCATACAGGTTATATCTTCAATCTATATCTATACTATTTATAAAGAGATAACTTCAATAGACAACGACAAGGCTTATAGGTAAACCGAAAACACGAAACGCTTGCGCGATGTAATTCACACAGCGCCATCTATTGGTTCATTTCGGAATTCCGGTCCCGAAGCGAAGTGAGGCCGGGCCACTAGTCTTTTTATAAATAGAATAGATATAGATATAGAAGATTGGAAAAGTGAGTGAGGGTTCCGGTGGGGGTGGTGAGGCTATGACTCTTTTATCGTTAAATACGTTGATCGCCAAACTGTTTCCTTTCAGATGAAGAGCATGCTAAGACCATCGAGGTTTTCATATCGTACGTAGAAGCGCGGTCTTTGAAGCTATCCATTTTTAACGTCATCCGATTGGATTGGTCGCTGCCAGTTCTCATCGTGAATATGTGCATCACATACCAGATTGTGGTGGTTCAACTTACGCATTTGTTTTAGTAAGTGGACAAGTTATTAGATAAAAATGCAGATTTTAAATGCGCATATAAGTAAATCATCATCTACACATTGGTAGCATTTGTAAAGTATGTTTTATTTATTACAAAATGAAAATAGCGATGTAATGATGTAACTAAAATATTGCGGAAGCATAAGCAATAAATTACATTATTATTTAAAATTAAGAGGAAGTGTAGTACTATAATGTAGGTATGTTTATTTAGTTTTAGGACTATATAAAATGTATTAAAAAAGAAAACAATTATGATTCTGTTTCAGGCAGTTTATTATTTAACCAAATCAGTCCATCCCGCTATACAATAATCTTAAATTAAGTAATATAAAGGTTGTCCCCAAACTGTATTCATTATTTTGTGAAGATTATGAGAATATCTTTTTAGAATATGTTGTGTAAATCACGTAATAATTATTATAATACCTACACTAAATGAAGATAATTCAAGCAGACAAGAGCTCAATTTTATTTCTATTATTCAACATGTAATATTTCTATTAACGGTTATTTCATTTTTATCACAAAATTTACTAAAAACCCGAACTAAATAATTTAGTCGAAAATTCATACAACCATTATTTTAGTTTTAAAAATAATAACAAGAAATGCATATAAAATTAACTTTAATATAAAAAAGTATATACAATTAAATTAATTATTATTGCGTTTTTTATTATTTGCAGAAAATTATGTTTTAAATGCATAAACACCGTATAAGAACATGTGCATATGGTAACCACTTTCTATCATTAAAATCCTCTTTTTTTCTATATTTAAGAGGCTTTTGTCATCATAGACAAAAAAAAACTATCACGTCAAAGGAAAGAATTTGTGAAACACACTATACTCTGGTTCATAATCATGTGTAGTAAACTGACACATGTCCTTGTGTCATCCCCATACATTATCACTCAATTTGACAGATAGAAAAAGTCAAAATGTATAGATACTTCACATTTGCATCTGTCAGTTTACTACACATGATTAAAAACCAGAGTATACGTAAAAAGTAGACTAGAATTTTATTGTTAAAATTATTGCAAATGTATCCATTCTTTATGGAATTGGTAATAACCACATTAGCGCTATTTTGGGTGTAACAGGTACTTGGTGTATCGATAAACATTTGTGTATACAGGGTGTATTTAACATTTACATTAACCACGTCCTCTGTCAATCATTCTAAAAATCATTTATTCTACGACTTTTGAAAATTCGTCGAATTTTTTAAAACTTCCCATTCAAAATGGCAAGGTCACGTGAGCGACTTTGTATGAAAAGTAGTTTTTTTTTACGAATTTTCTAAAGTCATAGAACAAATGTTGTTCAGAATGGTAAAGAGAATACGTGGTTAAAGTAAAAGTTTACAGATAGACACTGTATACTATTTATAAAGACAATGGCTATAGGTAGGTATAACTGAAAAGAGAAAACACTTGCGCGATGCAAATAACATCCAGCGCCATCTATTGGTTTTTATTCGTTTTCAATTACAATAAGTTATATTTATCGATACACCCTGTACAAAATAATTACCATACAAAATGATTATTTTTATTATGGTCTTATTTCTTGATTCATTATATTTATTTTTCAGTTCCATCACCACTTTCATTTTAACCGGATCACTCGAAAGATCGTATTATGTCATCAATATTATCCTACTAATGGGGACAATCGCGTGACAAAAAAAAGCGTACTATAGGACTGAGGACATTATTTAGGCCCATTTGCGCGAGTTAGGATAAGAACTTTAATCTTGAATTATTCACGAACCAACGAATGGGCCACTTACGAAGGCTCAAAGTCACTCAGAGGGCAATGGAGAGGGCTGTGCTCGGAATCTCCTTGCGTGATCGTGTCAGAAATCATGAGATGCGCAGGAGATTTAAGTTTGCAGACATAGCCCAAAGAATTTCTTGGCTCAAGTGGCAAAGGGCAGGGCACATTGCGAGGAGAACAGACGGCCGTTGGGATGGAAAGGTCTTTGAGTGGAAGTCGCAGCCGTGGCAGGCCCCCCACAAGATGGACCGACCATCTAGAGAAGGTCGTGGGAGTCCCTTGGATGCGGGTGGCACAGGACCATTCTATGTGGAGAACATTGGGGCCTATGTCCAGCAGTGGACGTCTATTAGCTAAAATGATGATGTTGTACGAAATTTTTAATTTGTCTCGCGAAATATCGGAAATTAGCGTTTAACTCCGGGGGCGTTAAATTAGTTGGAATAACTATCATCTAATTCATTAATTTTCAACATAGGTCGCCAGAGAACCTTAGGTGATTGGCTATTTTTAATGCTATATGTCAACCAATGCTGTTGAAATTGGAACCTATTCAAACAGTACGCCATCTAGTGGATTTTTCACACACGATAGCCCCCATAAGGCTAAGACCATTATCTTTTTTTCACATTTTTGGCCTATAACCTCGAATGACTTACTAATACCTAATAAGCATAAGGTTTAAAGTCAAACGGCAGTTTAATATCTTCCCCTATCGTTTAAAACTCAATACCTACTAATATCCAAAAAGTCCAACTAAGCAAGCTCACTTACTTCCACAATTCACCGGTCCTTATAACTCTTGAACCGTAGATTTTATTCAAATCCAACTCACTTAGCTCCTGTTGCTTCTCACTTGTCTCATTAACTTGTGTTCCTTCGACTTGGTTGGTCGGTTTTATCACTTTTATATAGTTAACCGGTACGAGACCAGCTGTCTGTCTGTCTGTGGTGGCCATCAGCCAGCCCGAGTTCCACAGCTGGGTCTGCAGGTGCTGGGGGGCGAGTGTGAGGACCTGGTTCGTGGAGAAGCTGATCTCCTGGGGCGAGGTGGCTTGGAAGTCGTGCTGAGCGACTGCCCTGAGCGGGTTCTGCCAGGTCGTGGGGTCGTTTACTGAAATGAAGAATAAAAATATTTAATTACTAGTGATTTTATTCGTTTCGGGAAATGTGTTCCATTCCAAATACGTTAAGTCTTTATAATGAAATTGGCGTTTTTTGTACTGGCCAATTTAATCACGATTTTCTCCTCTTTGGTAAGGAGTGCCGTATATAATATGTGGAAGCGATAGATTGCGCTGGGAGATGCTAAAAGGGCATTGATTATAAAAGTTTTGTAAAACGTAAAGTAAAGTATCAGCCTATATACTGTCCTTCATCGTAGGGCAAAGGCCTCCATCATAGAAATCAAGTTATCACCACTATGATGGGATTAGGCTGCCTAATGCGGATTGGTGATCACAAACTCGAGCAATGTTCGAAAAATTCGAAACACACTTTTGCTCTACCGAGTCGAACCCGGGACCCCGAGATCATGGTCCGGTACTTAAACCACTAGACCAGCTAGAGATAAAAACTTTAATCTTATAAACAGGTTTAGGTAGTTTCTTGTCACTGCTAAAAATATTGTAATGTCACGATATTGCTTTCGCCAATTTTTAATCAGATAAAAATGTTGGGGTGAGTCACTAAATGTAACTAATGTTAATAAGTGTTTTTATTACTATAACGTGAATGATATTTACGTGTCTTAGGGCAACCAAGGTCATGATAGCCCTACCTAATGGCATATGCGGCAATGTATGTTTTATGATATTTAGCGGTGGACGTCCTACGGATTAATAGGCCTGTTTCCAATTTTTTTTTCTGATTAGTAATCAAAGAAGCTCTCCAAAGTAGGAACATCGGCAAAAGATTACTCTGTTAGCATGAATATTCTCCGAGATATCACCATTCAAAGATCACATAAAATAAACCTTGTCAAAACGCTCCATACAACGGCCCTGCCACGCTGTGACGTCACAGCGTGCTAGTTTGTGTTCATCACGGGTGACCTTTGTTCGATAGCTATATTAAATAATGCGTTTATGAAAATTGCCACATACTCGAAGTCCGCCATCTTTCTTCTTCACGACGTGGAGAGGGCTGGCCCATGGACTCTTAGATGGCTTGCAGATGCCCATCTCCAACATGCGGTCGAATTCTTCTTTGGCGGCCTTGTACTTTTCGGGTGGCAGCGGTCGCGGGCGCGCGAACAGAGGTGGGCCCGTGGTCTCGATGTGGTGTACAACTTCGTGCTTGCTGGGTTGCTTGAGAGACATCGGTCGAAGTACGTCTGGGTATTGTTTGAGGATGTCGTGGTAGGCTTGATCGCTGCTAATGACGTGTACGGATTCGGCGTTGGTAGTGACGAGCGCGTCGACAGACAATTCGGTGACTTTGTCTACTGGCTTCTTCTTATCCAGGTCCACTAGTAACTTGAAGTGACGTAGAAAATCGGCGCCAAGTATCGATGTCTTCACGTCTGCTACGACGAATGTCCATTGGAAGTCGCGCCGGAGTCCGAAGTTGAGTCTCATCGTTTTTTCCCCATACGTTTTAATGGGCGTATTGTTTGCCGCGTAAAGCTTGTAAGCGCTATCTTGTATCTTGCATTTCTTTTTGTGATTGGCGGCCAAAACGGAGATATCTGCGCCCGTGTCTACGAGGAAACGTTCTTGCGTGTTGCGATCGTAGACACAAAGGCGATGACTGACGCTAAGGACACCGACGTCCGCCGCGGTCGGTGTCTTCTCTAGTTTTCCGCAGGCTTCCTTCTTCTGCTGCAAGGCGATTCGCATCGTCTCGCTTTATCACCATAGCGAAAGTGATATTTGCACTCCCACGATGCATCTCCGCGCTTCGGTGCAGGCGATCTCGGCGCATGCGCGGATTGAGAGCGCGAGCGAGACCGCGTGTGAGCAGGACGGCGATATCTTCGGTGCGACGATTGATTGTAGCGTAGCTCAGCGATTTCTATAGAGAGTTTTTCCACTTGTTTGACGAGAACCTCTAACTGTGTTGATGATGTCGAGCTTGATGATGATGTTGAGCTTGATACTGCGGCCACGTCTGAGTTTCCAGTGTATTCTAGCATCTTGTCGGCCATCGCGGCGAGTGTGTCCAACTTTGTTTCGTCGTTTACTGATAAAACGACTCGAACTTGTGTAGGTAGGCAATTCAGCCACTCGATCTTTAGGCCTTCGTCGGTGATCATCCCGCTGCTCAGTTCGCGCATCTTCCGTAACAGTTGTGATGGCTTCTGGTCGCCGAGTTCGAGACCGCTGATTAGCTTCCTGAAGTTGTTCACGTCGGATTTCTCGTACACGGCGAGTAGGCGATTCTTGACGGTGGTGTACTTGTCCGTGGCGGGCAAATTCAGTAAAATGTCGGTAAGATGCTGTAGATCGACAGTCTGGAGTTGTTGCAGCAGGTATCGAAACTTCTGGTCGTCGGAGGTCTTGAGAGGATCGATTACGGCTTCAAATTGGATAAACCACGCTCTGGGTATTTCCCTCCAAAACGGCAGTAGTTTCGCTTGTATTGATACGGCGCTGACATCCGAGGATTCTTGCAGGTTTTTCCCGTCTTCCATGATTCTTGCTCCAATTTTCTTGCTTCAATTCTTCAAACGTTAGGGTCACCAGATATGGGGGCTAGTGTGAAGATCGGGAGTGTGTGTGGAGATGAGTTAAACTCGCAGTCCAAAGTCGTAATGAATTTTATTTACAGAGGCCTAACTATTTATACAAAATTAAAACTACTAAACTTATTGGCTAATTATTTACACGAATCACAACACAAGTATTTCGACCAATCAGAGATTACTATCGGACACGATCCGGAGGACCCGCAGTATTTATGTGGAGGGCCCGGAGTGACAGAGAGGGCGCGCTCGGACCTCTCGCGCCGAGGTATTAAATATAACCGGCGCGCTCCTCCGTAGCTCGCCAGTATCGCATGTGAGGCAGAGTGCGGATGACCGCCACAGTTTCAAAAGAAAAGTTGCTCAAAATTGCGTGAATTATCTAATTGTATATAATTATTTAGTAAATGTAATACTTTTAAAATCATGTTACGTATCAAATTTAGATCTAACTTTAATTGACTGATGACAAAAAATATCAAACTAAATTCTTGTATATAGTTTTTTTTTACCGTTATTTCTCCATTTTATACAAAAAATCTTCCAATCTCTAACCTTGGAAACAAGCCTATTATGATGAAAACTCTTTCGATACTCACATCTCTCATTAATACTCGAAGACAACCCGTTCAACATCTTGAGGACGAGGTAGGGCGCCGCCACCACCACTCCAAAGAACATGAGGATGGGCCAGCTGGAGCCCTTAGCGCGCTGCTCCGGCGTCGCCGAGCCATTCTGTGTCGCCGCCACTGCCTCCGCCCAAGCCTGGAGACAAATAGCTGATGATTAGTGAGAGTATAAAAGAGTTCGTTTTTTTTTTCTTTTTTTTATGTGATAGGTAGCAGGCGAGCAGGCGGATCACCTGATAATAAGCAATTGCCGCCGCCCATGGACACTTGCAACACCAGTGGAGTTACAAGTGCGCTGCCAACCTTTTATCCCCTTCCCCCCCGAGTGGGCCTCCGGTATCCTCACTCACTCGGCGAAACACAGCACAGAGGCTGCTTCACGCCGGTTTTCTATGAGGCAGTGGTATCACTCCGGTTGAGCCGGCCTATTCATGCCGAAGCGTGGCTCTCCCACAGTTGACAGTATATTACAAGGAGTGGAGTTCTTTACCGGCTGAAGTTTTGAAGCTTTCAAGAAGATTGAATAGGCTGTTACTAGACAGACATTCTTCACCCTCGGCCGCATCAAGTAACGTAGTATGTGCGCCCTAAGACGTCTATACCCAAAACTGGAATTCAAGACCAAAAAATCTACTACAATGTTGCTACTGCAAAAAATGATCATACCATAGACACCCCTTTTTTCTAAAAACACTCGCTGATGTAATTTATTTATTGGTAATTTTGATTCTATAATTTAAAAAAATAATGTTATTTACTTTTTTTCACGTAAATACAAGACACTTCAATAAAAACTTAACCATCCGTAATTTCAGGTTTCAAAGATGGTATTGCGCTTGTAACACTTCAGGTGTTAATAACATTTGGTACCTACCCACAACATTTTAACAATGTATGAAAACTTGACAGTTTATAAGAAAAATAATGCCAAAAAGGTTGACGAAACCCAAAAAAAGTCACTTAAAAATGACATAAGTGACTTAAACAGATTTGACAGTAACGTATCTGTCGTAGATTTTTTGGTCTTGAATTCCAGTTTTGAGTATAGGTAAACAACGCGTATCTGCCTCGGAGTTCACCCCTGCTAGTTATCCCTCCCCCTTCACAAATTTTAACCCCTCCCTCCTCCGTCAACTAAAATGGCCGATAAAATATAATTATTGTATTCGAATTTATCAAAAGTAAGCAGAGCTATGATAATCTATGTTTAGTCATTCTTCTATCTCTCGACTGCTATGATAAATACTCAAGGTTTTAGATTAGCTGTGGGAAGGCCCCACTTCGGCATGAATGGGCCGGCTCGACCGGAGTGATACCAAGGCCTCAGTCACAGCGTCAGCGCCTGCCCTGTATTTCGTCGAGTGAGTGAGGGTACCGGAGACCCATTGGGAGGAAAGGGGGTTAAAAGTTTGGCACGATGACTCTACTAGTGTTGCAGGTGTCTATGGACGGCGGGAATCGCTTACAGTCAGGAGATCCGTCTGCTTGTCTGCCTGACATTAAAAAATGCAGTAAGAGTCACTATAGGTAATCTATACTATTTATAAAGAGATAACTTCTATATAGACAACGACAAGGCTTATAGGTAAACCGAAAACACGAAACGCTTGCGCGATGTAATTGGACACAACGCCATCTATTGGTTCGTTTCTGAATTACGGTCCCGAAGCGAAGTTAGGGCGGGCCACTACTTAAACATAAAGAAACTGTTTTCCTACAACGCTTCGGCCTTTGTTCACACCTACCTTTATCTCATTCAAAAAGACGTCAGGCCTTATCGAGCAATAAACTTATTCAGATAAAAATGGTTTGCATTGACAATAAAATAATTTGTCTCGGCAACACGTGACTAAAATACTATAATAAACATATGTGATAAGAATTAAGACTGCTATCTGCTCCTAGTACTACCCCGTCATGGAAAACGTCAAATTGGGACTCAAGACCTAATTTTGATAATGTCTAACTGATAAAACTTGTAGGTTTAAGAGGCGGTAAAATACAGGCTTTATCCCTGTGATGTGGGTTGGGGGGGGGGGGGGGGGTGGTCCAGGAAGCGAAGAGGCCTACAAAAGCCAGTCATCCGCCCCGGGCGGTTCATACTCGCGCAAAGGTCCTTGACTGGAGTCCGCAGCCGTGGCAGGGAGCGACGATCTAGTGAAGGTCGCGGGAGTCCCTTGGATGAGGGTGGCACAGAACCTATCTGTGTGGAGAACGCTGGGGGAGGCCTATGTCCAGCTGTGGACGTCTATTGGCTGAAATAATGATGATAGTTGTCACGGCGTTATTTGTCACCCTTTGCTTCCTGGCACCCGCGGCCCACCCTTACGTCGCCGCCGCTGAGTATAGATCATTACCTTAAATTCACATTCCGTCCTGATACCCATCAGGACCATGAGCTTCCGCACCATCCAGTTCAAACTCCGCACCACTGCGAAGGTGGACCAGAACTGTGCGAACAGCGAACGCAGTCGGCCGAAGTTTTCTGCTACGCCTGAAGAGAGAAGTATAAGTAGTAAGTAATAAAATAATAATAAGTACTGCGATAGTTGAAACAACTGTGCAGGTACAGTCAACTTCAAAAATATGTGTACTTTTTAGGATCTTATCATAATACATATTATCATAGTGATAAGGCCGCCTTTGTTGTACATTACTCCTGTTATAACTAGTTTTAAGTTTTATACCTCTGTTTTGTGTGCATTAAAAAGCATATTCATTCATTCATTCATATTATGTATAAGAACGACTTCTACTTTCTTATACATTATGTATTGTGACAAGGTCCTAAAGTGTATACATATTTTTGGAGTTGACTGTACTAACGCCCACCTCAGTGTTCAGTCATTTTAGTTCCTCTAAAACTAGGAATAATCAAAGAAGGTAAGCTTAAAGTTAATAAGTGAATTAAGTTACCTAATATTAAAAAATCTATTTCATATTATATTCAATTATACATAATTATGAACTGAAATTGAAAAATAAAATATGTATAAAGCGATAGCGAATCTAAATAAACTAGTGTAACTCTAATAGGAAAATACATATATTAATGATAAGAGTTACTATGTTTATCTTATTATGACAAGTTCAGTAAGTATGTACTCTAACGTAGGATAAATCTCAATAAAGATAAATATATACAGTGCCGATTGAATTACGATAAACACATTGTACAGGCAACAAAAAGTGCCTGCGCAGTGTCACGCCGCGTGAGTGAGGGTATTGGAGACCCAATGGGAAGTAGAGGGGGTGAAAAGGTTGGTAGCGCACTTGTCTATCAACTGACATAATATTATAGAAGAAGGAAATATTACAGCCAGCCACACATTAGGTTACGGCAATCTGTCAAATTATCTTCAATTGAAATTGAACTAATCATATTTGACATAAAGGCGAGAATCTATTTAATAAATTCACCGATCTATATACATTGATGTGTTGCAGTCTGTACATGACTAAAGTAACTTAACATGAAATGCCTGTGAATGGATACATTCTAGAAACAGGATATGGGCAAGATGATCATGTTTTAACCCTTAACCAGGCAACTAGACATATTTTTTTTCATTGGTTTTCAACCTTATCATAACTGCATAAAGTTCAAAATCTGGTGGTCTCATATGGTACATAGCCTGGTTAATGGTTAAATCTACTTACCCAATATAGCCCTGAACGAGCTGGTTAGAGCGAAGAATGTGTTCTCCAACATCATCGCTACACTGCCGACAGCGTTAACAAAGCTTTGTATAGAGTCAAAGGCTGGTCTTGAATTTTCTTCTGCCATTTGGACAAATCTGAAATATAAAAAGACATTAACAAAATCTTTAATTTTCAAATAGATTTATTAAAATATAAGAGATTTTGACAATCTCTTCATTTTAGGTAGAGTTTAAGGCCTAGATCTCTAGGCTTTGATTATAAGTGCGATGAGTTAAAAGTCGGTTAGTTGGCCTACAATTCTTTCTTCATACGGCTTTTGCATGCGGAGGGTGGATTTTGGACGGTTTTCACTACAACTTGCTACCTAGATGGTGTGCTCACATGTGCGAGAATTTTTTGGTGAAAATAATTGGCTACATAAGCCACACGCAAGTAGCTTGCGTGTGGCTAACCAACAACTATGGTCATGACCAAAATTGGCCAGACTTCCTCATGGTCATAAACAGAGTTTAAGTGGACTAAATAAATGATTTCACAATTAGAATAAGGAAGTAAAATTTTTGCCTTTTGAATATTTAGTAGTTATTACTAACTTCACTAGTGAATACAAAGTTTACTCAAACTTAGAGTCATTTATATTCTTCCCATTTCACTCTTAAATAAGATTAGCCTTAGCTTTTCTCTACATTTAGGTATTGTTAAAAACTGTACGAAAGTAAGTGGTTAAAATAATAGATGACATCAAAATTTACCAACTTGTTTTTTGTGTGAAACAATGGCCTCATGATTTGCATATTTTAGTAGAAACTTACCTACATTGTCTTATTGAGAAATTAACTTTAGTAAAATAATGTTCCACTATATGGATGAGTTATAAATCAATCAACAATAAACCTATATGATTATTTAAATAAGATAGAGAGAGAATGGACTGGCTCAAGGTTTTCATTGATCAATGTGTAATTAGCCATGTTCCCTGCAAAATACACTAAAGGCTGTCTTGCTGTGCGTCCGAGATATCGCTGACAGGACGAAGTCGCAAAGGACCTTAAAGCACTAAACATTTGATCGGAATTGGTACAGGACCAAACAAAATGGCGAAATTTGAAGTCAGAGGCCCACCTAGGATTGCTGTAGTAGGTAAGTAAAGGTTGTGGATTAAAATCGCCCACAACATTTGCATAATACTGCTACTACGCTGGCACAGTGACCCGAAGTGGATCTTGGCTTCAGACACAAGATTTCGCCGTTCCGGTCTGTTTTCGGCCACCTGTCGCCAATCCGTCCGTTGTTGGTGGGAAATATCTTTTTCAACCTGGTTTGTCTAGCGAGGGCATTAGGTATGATGAACATTTGGATTTGATCAAGCCTGGGTTTATTCGTTTTTAAGTACCTACTAATTTGTACTTCCTCTACAGTCTGATATCCCTGACACAAATAAAAAATTAAAGATTTTCATTTTGATTTTATTGGCTAATAAATGATTAATTACAACATACAAAGTAAAAATTCACACAAATTAAAAGTAAGAGTCAAAAGAATGATTTAATATTCATGCTCTTTGTATTCATTACTTAGGACTCTAATGAAGTTTGGTCATTCTTTTAAAACTAATGATGTAAATAAATTAACTAGTACATATTTTATTTTTATTAGAGATGCGCCGAATATTCGGTTGGTATTCGGTATTCGGCATATTCGGCACTTTTTTCACTATTCGTATTCGGCCGAATTATTCGGTTTTAGTGCTGGTATTCGGTTAGAGTATTCGGTTACAGTATTTCTATGTGCCTGGCTATATAACATGGAATTTAAAAGGACAAGTTTCTTTGTGTAAGATTTATGTTTTTGTAAATTAAATAAAACTGGCGAGGAATGTGTTAAAAAGCTAAGAAATGAAATCAATTAAACTTGAAATCAACGTGTATTTTAACATCTAGAGTCCACATATTTATTTCCTGCTCTATCAGTATGTAGCTAACATTAACTTTAAAAAAATACCTAATTCATTTATTTTTAAGCCAGATCAATCAATATTAATTTTACTATTTATTTTTATACTTAAAAATATCTGGCCTTTTTTTAAATTTAAATAAATAATAATTATAAAGCTTTGTTTTCGAACTCAGATCAAAATTATTATTTATTTATTTATTAAATTTTTTAATAAAAACACTTACCTATGTATGTGGCAATTTATAAAAATAAAAATATGAATCAACAATAAATAATTTGATTATAAGTTATTCAATGATAAACCATTTTATTTCTGTTACTTTTTTATATTCTTTGCAATTTATTCTTAAGTAGGTGCTCTTAAAAAATCATCCAAGAGTCCAGGTGGTACTCGACCTTTCACATACCACCACCCACCCACTGCATACCAGAACAGCCACCCGGTATGTAGAGGGTTGTGGGTTTGAGTTCCACTTGAACCCTGCGATGATTTTATTAAGTGCATTATTTATTTAAAAGACACTATAACAGAGATACTTTAAGAAAATTTCTGACATGGAAGGAATAAACACTTTAGTTATATCTCAGTACGAATTGACTTAAGTGCTTTTTGGTCACCGTATCTAGTATAGAAGAGAGATCGGAAACAAAATAGAAAATGGTAAACCGAATAATTCGGCCGAATATCCGGTTCGGTAAAGATTGAACCGAATATTATTCGGTATTCGGTTATTCGGTGAAACCACTATTCGGCGCATCACTAATTTTTATCAATGTACAGTACAAACATAGACAAAGGTCTGTTTGTTGTTTATAAAGCATGAAGGGCCATTAAATTGTTTGATATATTCAAGGTTCAAGGTTAACTAGGTAAATAACCTAGTAGCAAAAGAATTGCAAAATAGCCACAAATAAGTTTATGAGCTCTTAAAATTAGAATACAATGTTAATTAATGTATGAAAACTCCAACCAAAAAATTAGTACTAAGAACAGTTTTTTTTTTTTTGCATAAAACAACTTTTAAATGTTTACCTGCTTTCCATTCCCATGTCCATCCCACCAAATCTGTTATATCCTCCGTAAGGGGACATACCCATTCCTCCCATACCGTATCCTCCGCCGTAGCCACCGTACCCCCCCATTCCACCGTAGCCATAGCCGCCATAACCCCCCATTCCCCCCATACCATACCCGCCCATACCCCCGTAGGAATATCCTTGGTTCATCCCATAATTTTGTTGCACTCCTAAGTCGGGCCGCGGGGGCAATGCTGGCGGGCCCACGGCGTTTCCTAATCCCGAAGTCGAAGGCACCGGATTTCTAAACGATGGCCCACTTCCTATTTCCCCAGAAATACCAGCATTCGATAAACTGGGGTCAGAGTTTACTTCGAATTGCTTCGCTGGCTCACTCATGATTACATTAACTATGTTTCACTTTCACACAACGAGAGATTACTACGAAGTAACCTTTTTGTGTAAATGCGTTTCGGTAGGCACTGATAACAAGAAGATTAGGGGTACGCGATCTTATAATTTAACAAAATTTTATCAATATTTCGCGTTCGCGACTTCTATTCGCAATAATCGCATTTCCCGACTTTTGACGTTAATGACGTCAGTCAGCTGACAGATGACATTGTTTACTTTTATGCGCGAACTGCAAGAGACAAATCAAAGAGTTTTTGTTTATAAAGCCTATTTTACGTTGTGCAAAAACGATCTCTATAAATTCCGTTATTGTATACAAAACAATAAAGAAGGAGCATAATGTGATGAATTACTCAACCAATCTTAAAACTTCACTTTCTAAGCTTCAACAGCGCTATCACACTTTAATTTGATGCATCAAAACTACAAGTAGAGCAAGAATTATTTTTTAGGATTATTGTAGTCCTAATGCAATATTTTGACAGATAGAAAATGCACGCACTAAAAAGCAAAAATTGTCTATAGTACGGGTGGCTGTCTGCTTGTCTGTCAATAATTCCGATTTCCAATAACTTTGTTGATATTCTTTTTATTTCAAGTGTATTCATTTAATAACTGGTTGAAACACAGTGGAGTTTAAGTGTGTTATTGTGCAAGGTAAGAATTATCGATTATATCCATGGCTAAAGTGTGATATTGTCTTCAAACGGTACATCCTAAATTACATTTGTCTGTGTCAGATTTTGTAGCTGATTTCTTCTGTATTTGTTATTAAATAGTATTGATTTAGAATGTAACAGCAAGTACAGGTCTCGTACTTAGGTTTTCAGATAAACTTTGATAGTAAAATCATGTTTTAGGGTTAGCAAAATAATTTGAAAGTCCCCTTGCGTCGACCGGTTTTCGACGGTATAACTTGGTCAATCAAAGGCAATTGCTTGCGTCTCGCAGATAAGTGACACCGGCAATGATAGGTCATTGCTGACGCTGCGTGCACGCGTGCATTCGCGTGGCAAATTATTTACCTACTTCTCACATAACATTATGAGTATTAGGACATACATTTATGATGATACCTACTTTTTAAATTTAATGCAATGGTTTTCTTTTTTTTGTAAAGTTACTTAGTTTGTATTGAATTAAGTAGTTATAAATATAAGACCACCTCTCATCATCATCAGTTTCTTGAAACTAATATAATGGGTGTCAAAATAAACAAAGGTACCTATAAAAAATAATGACTTAATACATTTACCTAACTATAAAAAATATGTTTAATTAGTGATTAGTTACAACAAGTAGGTACTTCTATAGATAGCTACTTAATGCTTATATGATTTTATTATGTCCCTGGTACCTAAACCTTTTCATGCCATAATACAACAACACTCAATGTCATTATCCTTTAGTATTTGTAGTTAATTATAACTATTGCACAATTTAAATCAACTGTTGATATTATTCATACTTAATATTATAAATGGGAAATTGTGTCTGTCTGTCTGTATGTTTGTCTTTCTTTCACGGCCAAACGGAGCTACGAATTGACGTAATTTTTTAAGTGGAGATAGTTGAAGAGATGGAGAGTAACATAGGCTACTTTTTGCCTCTTTTTAACCCCCTCCCCCTTTAGGGAAGTGGGGGGCGCGAGCGAAGCCGCGGGCAAAAGCTAATATTTAATAAAGTTAGCTAGGAAGGAAGGAACTAGAATGTTTTCATGTTACCAAGTAATTCTGTTGTTTGTGTAAAAATGACAAAATAAAATATTACAAGGAATATTGAACATTCGGTGAACAATTGATGTTTGCGGAATCACATGTGCAGCCTTCATTGTGCTTAAGTCCATCAACGTCGTTAGGCCCAGACAGCAGACACAAAAGAAAATCAATTGTTTTTGGCTCATATGAAGCTTTTGGGTCTTATAACGTTAACAAAAAAAAAATACTTCGGTATTATTGTGTGTTTATAATTTTATCAGAAAGGAACATGTTTGTGGGTTATCTGTATAGGATGTTGTGATGAATGAATTGTGTTTTACAGCTGACGGGAGGCACAAACATATGTGACTAAACTTGTATAATAAAATAATAAACCTGTATAATAAACCTAGTTAGTTTCTTTTTTAAGCCAAGTCCTAATCAGACTAGTATCACTGCAACCAGTTTTATCTATTGTGATCACTACTATGCTACATATCTGTGCCTTAGATCCCAGTGCTTAATTCTGCAGATATCTGTTTTTTGATGAATTTTATCTTAAATAGGAAAAAAGGCTATCGGGCAAATAAAAACAAAATATGATAGAGAATTTTTTTACGAACATTCTTATCTAATCAGATATTGAACAATTCAAATACGTGATGTCAATGAATGCCTTCTTAATGCGTTTTGTAATGTTATGATGTTACAGTTGCGCCAAAGCTTTGTTCTTGTCTCTTTCACATGCGCTGTGCGTCTTTGTTAAGATGCGATAGGTATATTTATTTACGTTCGTTACGCGACGGTTTCGTTGTAGGTTCTCTGGTCACCAAACATGATAATTTTTTGTTAATAATTTATTTATTACTATACTAGTGGCCAGCCCTCTTTGTTTCGGGGTCCCGTATTTTCTGTAGTATGTAGTGCTAAACTATCCATACTAATATTATAAATGCGAAAGTAACTCTGTCTGTCTGTCTGTCTGTCTGTTACTCTTTCACGCCAAAACTACTGAACGGATTTAAATGAAATTTGGTATACAGATGGTCTAGACCCTGAGAAAGGACATAGGCTACTTTTTATTGCGAAAAAGGGGTTGTAAGGGGTTAAAAGTGGGGTAAAAAGTTACTTTTTCACGCGAACGAAGTCGCGGGCGGCCGCTAGTACCCAATAGATGACGCTGGACATCGACTACATCGCGCAAATGTATCGTGTTTTCAGTTTACATAAATAAGCCTTGTCTATGTCTTTCGGAATCACTTCTTTACGAAAAGTAATATGTAGCCACCAAATTATATTGAAAATAAAAGTAGTACTACCTAGTCATTTGCCATTTAGATGTTTTAAATGTTAATAACCGGTAATAAGTCCAAGGATGTTTTCAATTGAAAATTATACAATGAGAGAAATTCTGAAGCTTGAAACATATTATGCATTCAATTTAGTTAACGATTCTAAGTGACATATTATTACCGATATACCTAGGTAGAGGCGGCTTTACCTACTATAGTGATAGCAGAGCATGCTAGAACCGTCGAAAAAGTTTAATCTAACCGATATTAAAAACGGTTTCAATATTTGTTTCAATGCAGGACAAAATAATAAGGAAACACAAGAAAACAATAACTAGAATCTAAAGCTAAAATAAACTACCAAAAAGAAAAATGAAAACAGAGTAGGCCCCTGTGGCAATGTCCCCAAAATGCTGGCAGCATTACCTCGATTATTATTATTACTGCAGGACAAAATAATTTCTGTACCCATACTTTAATATAACACTTTATTTGTAGCAAAGAGTAAACTGTAAAACATTTTGCGGACAATCTCAGCCACAAAGCCGAGCCTCTGCGCCGGCGGCGTCATTTCCGTAGACGTCCACTGAATGGGACAAGTAGAAATGGGCCAGCCGGTCGACGTGAAAAGTTTGTTGTGATTTTTTTTACTACATTGTGTTGGGGAATTAAATTTTTGTATGTTATCGTATTTGGTGCAACGTAAATGATTTTTCTGTTGAATGGTGGTGCTAGAAACATGTGCGTATAGGGCCGCGCCGCTTCCGTGTGTGAGGTGTGCGGCGCACACAGGCGCCAAGACAATAGGGGCGCCACGCACCGACGCTAACATGAAGATGCATGAAGAAAAATAGGCGACTCATTGGTTTCGTAAGCGTTGTATGGAGCCGGCACGCTCCTGGTAGTTTAACGAATGAGAATATATCTGTCGCATTTATACAAGAGCGCAAACAGCGCGTGTGAAAGGGAGGCGAAATCTGATTCAGTCGTAACGACTGTTTCAAATTAGACCACTCACCCTGATCCTGATGAAACTCCAATTTTTTTATATGGTAAGTAGCAGATGAGCAAACGGATAACCCGATTGCAAGCGTCCGCCGCTCCCCATAGACACTTGCAACAGAAGTAGAGTCACAAGTGCACTCCCAACCCAAACTATGAGTCGTGTCTCCCCAATTGAGCCTACCCTCACTCACTAGATGACTCGAGTCCTCCCAATTGAGCCTAAACTCACTGGAATGCGCTATGGCATTCGGTCATAACGTCCGGTTTATTTTAGGCCCTATGGTTTAGTGGCAACCCTATCGATGTCCCATTTACGGTTGTTATGGACGTCCACGGAAATGACGGCCTGAGCGGAATGACGCGAGTAGGCTTTGTTGCGCGCTATTAAAGACGAAGTTAAAATCCTTCTAAAGAGCCTTTACAAGTGTGCATTTATCGTATTTTGCTTTTAACGTGGAAGAACCACGCTTCGGCATTAATGGACCGGCTCGACTGTGATAACACGGCCTCACAGAAGGCCGTCGTGAAGTGATTGAATGAGGAGACCCAATCGGGGAGAAAGGTGATAAAAAAGTTGGTAGCGCACTTGACTCCACTAGTGTTGCGGGGGTCTCCGGATGGCAGCAATCGCTTATCATCAGGTGACCTGTCTGCTCGTGTGCCATTTATGACATTTAAAAAAATGCAGGCGAATTATTCTGCTTGCATAGGGGCCTACCCTTACTTTGTTTCGGTACTTGATTTTGCGAAACCCAGCTATTTTTTGTATGTGTGTCAAATTGTAACAAATTAACAATAGATGGTGCTGGTTGTCGATAACATCACGCAAGTGTTCCGTCTTTTTGGTTGAACCCTATCGGCACAAAAAACATATTGACACAGAAGGCTGACTGCCTACTAAGAGCTAAAATATGTCATGTACTCACGCATGTGCACTAACGGGCAAAAACGCCTTTTCGACCACTTTTTTTTTTTTTTTTTTTTTTGGTATGGCTGCTATCGTGCTTAACGAGCACATTTAACTCTGCCAACATCGAGTGATTAAAGAGACACGTTAAAAATAAAATTGACCATTCCTAACTTATGACATAAGATTGTCAAACTGTCGAGGTCTATGGTAGAGGCCGCGCGCGCGCTTATGTACTCATGCCGGGCAACAACCCTAGCATATGTCAACGAACTCTTCTAAATTTAAAATCAGGTCAAATTCTAACTTCTGTGTGTAATTATTTTGTGCTATCGGTGTCTGTAGAAATAACCTCCTGATAGCGTAACCTCCTGCTATATTGTCGGTATAGATGATAATATAAATATTAAAATGCCTATTTTTCTTTCAGGTGACACATCCTTTCAAACAACCCATCCTGTTGGTAAGTACTTAGCTACTATTTTGTTTCTTTATATTTAAGTAGTATATCTGCTGTATGTCAATGTCAATTATTATGTTGTTATTATTTATTGACATGAACTTAAGTCATATTTGATTACCAACTGACTTTAAGTTCTTTAGATTTCTCACCGTGCATGATGTGCGGACGAAAAGTACAGACAGCCACACATCAGGTTACCACAAACTGTCAAATTTCCCCAATTGATATTCAACCTAATGCGTTTGACAGTCAGGTGAGAATCGATTGAGGAAATTTGACAGTTTTGCATACTTTGATGTGTGATTGTACGTAAAATCGCGAATTGGTCTGTACAGCCACGAGCGAAGTTGTGGTGTCCCTACTTAAGATCCTGCTTAAATCATCTGTTAATATCCAAAGGCCTGTTTATTATTACAATTGTGGTTTTAACACAATGTACTTATACATTTTTAATACTTAGGTCCATTTGCGCCCCATGTTGAAGATTATTTCATTAATGCCGTGATAGTTATTCCCATATAACTAATTTATCACCCCGGTGTTAAGCGCTAATCCGAACTGTGCAAGACATTTTCAAATTTAGTTCCGTGTTAATGAATAATTCGAGATTAAAGTACATATGCGCACGCGCAAGTGGACCACAAGGTCCAATGGCGCGTGCGCATATGCACTTTAATATAGCCGTATACTTCACATCAAAATAAAATAATATTAAATAAACCTTTTTCTTTATAGCATTCACTGTAAAGTAAGAAAAAAATGCAAGTTTAAATCAGAAAACTGAAGACAAAGATAGCATGAAAAAAGTGATTCTCATGAACATTTTCCTCTAAAATACCACGAATATTTAGTTTTTAATGTTAACCATCAATCTCTTTGCCATTATCACAAAATATTTGATTGTTGCTTATATCAATAAATTCAGCAATTATTGTTATGTTTTTGATTTAGATCTAAGTTTTACGAAACTGAGGGCTTATAGCGAAACGTTTACAACTATACTCTGATTTTTAATCATGTGGAGTAAACTGACAGATGCAAATTGAGTGATAATGTATGGGAAACTGAAGTGGCAGTGGGCTGGTCACATTAGCCGCAGAACTGACAACCGTTGGAGCCAAAAGGTCCTTGAGTGGAGACCGCGACTCGGCAAACGTAGTGTTGGACGCCCTGCTACAAGATGGGATGACGACATTCGAAGGCTGGCTGGAGTGGGCTGGATGAGGGTGGCCGAAAATCGGGAGCGGTGGCGTGCATTAGGGGAGACCTATGTCCAGCAGTGGACGAACGTGGGTTGCTGATGTATGGGAATGGCACATTGACATTGTCAGTTCACTTCACATGATAAAAAATCTGAGTTTAGTGACCCGCCCTCGCTTTCGGAATATTACTTCCAAGCTGTGCCCATAGAAGGCGCTGAGTCATTACATCGTTTCGTTTTTTCGACGAAACACTAACGCGATGTAATCGACATCCAACCCCATCTATTGGTGACGATTAGCAAACTAAGTTCCGAAACGATGTGAGGGTGGGCCACTAGTTAATAATAAAAACAAAGTAGGGTTGTCCCAAACATCTATGTTTGGGACAACCCTACTTTGATTTTTTTACACGCTGTATAAAAAAAAGAGTAAGTAAGTCTGTTCTAGACAGCCGGCTGAAAGTGAAGCCACTCGTGGCAGTTTTAGCCTAGTCTCGAGTGCAGCCTACATTCCTAGTAATTAAGGCTGTGACCTAGAAAGAGCAAAGCGCCGATGTCGCTCACTCGGGCACGTCTGTCGGGGCTGAAGTAGCTATGTTAGAGGAGTTGTGGAGTTATAGCAGCTAATAAAGACAAAGATTTAATAAAACATCATTACACAAAAAAAATCACAGTTAATTTTGCCAATGTCATGTGATCAAAGAGACACTCCATTGTAGAAAAATAACATAGGGACACAGGTTGAATGTCACTAATTTGTTATTGTAATAGTTGCGAAGAAGCGTGGTCACAAATTTACAGATTGCCTAGCAAAAACTCGCAAGAAATCTTAATCTTAGAGATTTCGCGCGTTTCCCAATTTTGGGTGCGCGTTTTCTGCGCAATGGGAGCGGATTTTCAGCGCATATTCAGCGCTGTTAGCACGCATTTACGCTGTGGAATCGTGTTTTTTGCGCCTGCGCCGTTTTTCGTAGTTTGCTGACGCTCTGCTTTTTTGTGCACCACATCATACTTTTATTAATACACTAGTGACCCGCTCTCACTTCGTTTCGGGACATTAGTTTCACTCTTTACTAATAGATGGCGATAGGCGCCGATTGTATAGCGCTAGTGTTTTGACTTCTTGGCTTGTATACAGACAGAGGTATATTCTATAGACATTGATAAGGCTTATATGAGCCTTGTCAATGTATATAGAATTTACCTCTTTATAAATAGTATACATACATTTCAGCCCTTGCCACTTTTTCTTTATTTATTTATGACTCAAGCTAATATAAATATACTTACTGGTACCTTGAAAACAGCTCCTATAAAGCCATAATGTGCACGGCGAAACGAGTAATGTCTTGTAATTATAGGGTGGCTGAAGCCTGAGTGATGCTGATGACTCGATGACTAACAGGTGAACTAGTGCGTGCCTGCGCTTTAATGATGATGACGAACGACTGAATCAATCAACAGTGTTTGTCTGACTGAACGAAGGCCTTCTACATGCGGCACGTTAGATTTTGTCCCAGGCTTTAGTGGTCTAGTCACCGCCAGCAGGCGTCCAAAGAACAACAGTCTGATAAGTTCCACCATGCCTATATGAAGTGATTCGCTTCACATTTATCATACGGACAATGAGTGGAACTCCCTGCCGAGGTCAGTTTTTCCACTATAATCTTGACATCTTTAAGTCAAGAGTGAACAGGCATCTTCTAGGCATACGCGTGTCATCTTAGACCTTATCTTCACTTTCCATCAGTTGCGATTGTGGTCAAGCGTCGGCCATAGTTGAATAAAAAAAAAGTTGCCCTTGTAGTTGTTACAAGGGGGGAGTCCATCCAGCGACTTGTCATACCACGACGGGGGAAGTCCAAGCGGTCCGTCATATCGTCTACGAAAGTTACGCACGCGGCACGCGGTCCGCACGAAGTGGCTGGGCGGTCCGCCTATTAGTGACCCCTGAACTAGGGGATACCCCCTGTATTCAGTTACTGGGATACCTGTTTATGCGATTGTGGGCAAAAAGACCTCATCCGAGGCTGGGTCTTCCTATATTGCGCTTACCTAACCTTGTGGTCTCTACTCCAGCCGACAAAATTTTGTCGACTCTCGTTCGCGAGAGCGTATCCTTCTATCCCCCTCCTTTGCCCTGTCAGGTGAGCGAGAAGCAACTAGCGATGACGCAATACGAGTGTCGACAAAATTATCTCGTGGTGCGCATCTTAGCCCGGCAGGATACTTGACTAGTCTTCTACCATTATCATCAACCTCTTGAGATATTGCCTGTAGTCTTCCCTATAGTGTTTATGACCTGCTGCCAGTTTTCGAGACAACTGCTTACAAACTGCGACTTTAAGCACATTTTCTAGCCCTGCCCTTGCCCTAGAGCTTAAAGCTCTTTTTGCTCTAATGTTTTCCCACGACTTCGTAGTGCATCACGCGGAACGTAGGAACTTAGTCAAATGAACGGTTGCGAACTCTGTAGGGTTGCCAATAGTAGGGTATCGAGATAGATAGAAGTTTGGTCCATATAGAACAATTAGAAATTCACATTATAATCTTCCGCTGGTGTTAATATAGATTTCTACTGGGACATTCCGAAGCGTTGGTAGACTTCTACGTGTCCTAGTAACGCGTATGTAGCTAGGCAGGCGACCTACATTTTGGTTTTAGGGAAAATGTGGTACCTACACAATATATTTCCGTAGGACTCGGCGAGCTATGTGGGACTTTCCTTATTGAAACGTCATTATATCGATCTCATCAGAAATTCAGAGTTCCTTCTCGTTTTCGAACCTACGGTCGTCTCGTCTAGAAAGGCGTACGTTCCTCCATCCAACGTCGTAAGGCCCAGACAGCAGACACAATGGAAAATCAAGTTTTTTATGCGTTTTAAAAGGCTTTAGGGTCTTAAGACGTTAAGCTTCTTCAAATATTCTTACATTAATTTAGCTTTAATTCTTTCAACGAACCTCTCGCAAATGGTTGACATTGTATCTTGATGGTAAGTAATCCAGTACTGTGCGTATCTCGTGGAATTTCTACGACTACAGGACCTTCAAGAGAAGATCCTCCTCCTCTCTGATCGCAGATGTAACTTAAAGATTAAGGGCGCTGATTACTTAGCAACAGGTGACCCGTTTTTTTTTTCATTTAGGCGGCAGACGAGCCAACGGATCACCTGATGGTAAGCGATTACCGCCGCCGCCTATGGACACCTGCAACACCAGTGGTGTCACAAGTGCGCTGCTTACCTTGCCGCTTACCGCTTGCTCGTTTCTCGTCTCTAGTATAAAAAGGCTGCCATCGCTATTGTCGAGTGGTAACCCTAGTCTAGAGCGATCCCGGATGGCACAGTTTAAATGCATAATTCGCAATTGCGGTTAACCTGTTCACGGAACCATCGCCACTGAAAGAATGCCGCTTTGTATAATTTCTGTGACATGCTTTGTAGTTGTAGAGATGTGACTCAACTTGACTCAAGTGAATATTTATCACTTAAAGAGCGTTTATCCGTTAGAGTCACACTTAAGTCAAAATCATTGATTTCCGATGGAGAATAAAATGATAATCTATACAGTTTGTAAATAAGATATTGATGTCAAATTATTGCAGATTTCATAATCTAATGCATAATTTCAAAATATTTTCAAATGATCATTTAGTTTTCTCGTTAGAACAGTTTTAATACAATCCCTTTTTGAAACTTGTGGTCGAAGGTCTACGCAAATGCTCGATAATAGTAAAACTATAAACGACAAACTTATGACAATATTTCTATTAAAAGAACAATAACATATATTAGGGCATGGCTACAAAACAATAGTGATTACTGTAAGTTTTCATACAAGAAAAGTGTACTCAAAAGTATCATTGTTAGTAATTTTTCGAGTTATTACACGTATTAGTTTAGGATGAAATAAAAGGTATTCTTGATTTTTTTTAAACCTAATAAATGAAGAAATTTACGCTTTAAAACGTGGTATTTTTTTAACTTTAATAACTTGTTTTTTTATTTTATTATGAATCATTTAGTACTACTATATAATCGGCGCAGAATCGCACCAGCGCTCAGTGCCGGCCGAGGCCTTTCCGAGGTAGGACCTATGTCGCTCCCGGTCACCGCGTGCTACGTAAAATTTTATTTGAAATTGGAGATTTTTTGACGCGACTGAGACGGATTGATACTTTTTGTTTTAAGAATATTAATTTGTTTTAACCAAACAAAATTTTGGTGAGTACGAAGGTAAAGAAATGCAATTCTAGTAACTTCCATAGATTAATATATTATATTCTTTACATTTTACATAATAATATAAAATGTGATATAAAAGGCGCTATTCGGGGAAGAAAAGGAAAAGTTATGGTACTTAATTTGGCCAAAGCTAATGAAGCTAAAACGTAAGTTACCGCGAATCCACTTTTAATGACATAGCTGGTCATAATCTATTCACATTTTTCTTTTA
Organism: Cnaphalocrocis medinalis; assembly: GCA_014851415.1. Taxonomy (NCBI): domain Eukaryota; kingdom Metazoa; phylum Arthropoda; class Insecta; order Lepidoptera; family Crambidae; genus Cnaphalocrocis; species Cnaphalocrocis medinalis. The sequence continues at coordinate 2,095,411 of CM026297.1, forward strand.
CGATGATTTCATTACGTTTATTGCTAAAGGCAGAAAAGAGAAGGTCAAATACATGAGAATACCACCGAAGAATTGGAAATAGTTGAATCGCAAACTACAGAAACATGACTATGATTTTAAAGTAGAATTTCATCATCATCATCATCAGCAACCCACACTCGTCCACTGCTGTATTGGGTTTTGGGAGTCAATGACAAACTTATTTGTTGGTACTAAACGATATCTTTATTAAATCGTTTTATAGGAGAGTACGCATGTTTACAAATGTACAGTTAGCAGAGTAACAAGACTCACAGACAGAGCAAGACTAACTATCTGAGTCAACAGACTCCACAAGACGAACCGGCCGAGTCGACAAGACTCGGCTTGGCATCTCAAGACTTACTAACATCTCAAGACTTACTAACAGAGTGATCCCTCAGGATTCAAGGTCGAAATATGTATTCGTAAAATGAACCTTATTAACAAGTGCAACAAGAGGAACTCTATTACTATGCAATTAAGTGCAGATTAGCATGGGACGAGTTTGAGTTATTTTTGATGTATTCCAACATGCTGGACATAGGTCTCCTCTAATGCACGCCACTGCTCCCGATTTTCAGCCACTCTCATCCAGCCCACACCAGCCAGCCTTCGAATGTCATCATCCCATCTTGTCGCAGGGCGTCCAACACTTAACCGAGTCGCGGTCTCCACTCAAGGACTTTACGGCTCCAACGGTTGTCAGTTCTGCGGCTAATGTGACCAACCCACTGCCGCTTCAGTTTGCTAATTCGGTGGGCTATGTCGGTGACTCAGGTTCTCTGTCGGATTACATCATTTCTGATGCGGTTCTTCAGAGATACTCCGAGCATAGCCCTTTCCATAGCTTTTTGAGCGACTTTGAACCGGGTGGATTAGTCCAGCCACGTCCACGTCTCGGCACCGTAAGTCATGACCGCGAGGACGCACTGGTCGAAGACTTTCGACTTAAGACTTTGAGGGATGGATGACGAGAAGACTTGACGAAGCCTACCAAATGCTGCCCAGCCTAGCTGAATTCTTCTATTGGCTTCTCTCTCGAAGTTGTTTCTGCCTAATTGGAGCGTTTATCTTAGATAGACATATTCCTGGACAATTTCGAGAGGTACTCCATTAACAGCGACCGGTCCCGGATCAACGAGCTCGTTGAAAATGACCTTGGTTTTATCCAAGTTCATCCGAAGATCGAAGTGATTGGAAGATTCAGCCAGGCTGCTCGCCTGTAGGCCATGTAAGGTTTCCGTCAAGATGACGATGTCGTCTGCGAATCGTAGGTGTGACATGTACCCGCCATTAATATTAATTCCGCGCTCTTTCCAGTTTAGCGTTTTGAACAAGTCCTGCAGCGCAGCGGAGACGAGTTTCGAAGATATAACATCTCTTTGTCTCACACCACGTCGTAGCAGGACAGGCTCGGTTTGGCCATTTTGGATTACTACGGACATATTAGCGACGTTATACAGACACCTCAACACCTCGTGCCAAGTCGATATCGCCAATCGACTTGGCACCTCTGCAAGGCCTCGAGAACAGACCAGGTCTCGACGGAGTTAAAAGCTTTTTCATAGTCCACAAATGCCATGCACAGGGGCTGGTTATATTCTTTGGTCTTCTGTATAACCTGTCTCACTGTGTGAATATGGTCTATGGTGCTAAAACCGTCGGAACCCGGCTTGCTCTGCAGGTTGAGCTTCGTCAAGTCTTCGTGTAAGGCGATTCGAAATGACTCTTGAGAACAACTTATAGACGTGACTTTGGTCGATAGTTCTTCAGTAAGGTTTTGTCGCCTTTCTTGAAGAACAAGACGAACAAGCTCCGCGGCCACGCCCTAGGAGTTCTCCCGAAGAAAATAACCGAGTTAAATATACATCAAAGTTCCTTCAACACCGGCTTGCCGGCAACTTTCAGAAGCTCGGTGTGACTCCGTCTTTTCCCGGGGCTTTTCCATTTTTAAGTTGTCCAAGAGCTGCCTCGATCTCCTCCAAGCTGATGTCGGGTAGATCCTCCGTCGCATGGCGTAAAAGAAGGCAAAAAGTTTCTGGCTTTGATGTGACGACTCCTCGATTTGTTTTGGTTAACTTCGACAAGTCCTCCTGTCAAGCTGTTGTACGAAGACTTTGGACCCCCCTGGTTCTGCTCAATTGCTCTCTGTATTGAGAGTGAATTGGAGCTTCGGAGGTCACGTCTTAACAGCTTGGAGATGGACTTATTTAGAGCCCGTTGTTCTGCCGAAGTGACTGATGGATCTTTCCGCCTCTTGTCCATTAAATCCAGAGTATAGACCGCTTGCTACTCACAGAACTTTGTGCCCTCGTCCCGAAGGATTTCCACCACTTGGTCGAATTCTTCGTCGATATATACGTCAATTGTGGTTTCCAAGGCAGTGAATCGATTTTCCAATTTCAGTTGGAAGGCATCGGAACCAGCGAGTGATTGGAGCAGATTTGGCCGGAGCGTGGACTTCATCAACCGAGAACGTTCAAGCTTAAAATTGATATTCAAAGTGCCTCTGAGAAGTCGGTGATCACTTCCGGTTTTAAACCTATTGATCACTGAGACATCTCTGAATATTCGCTTAATGTCCGATATATATTATGAAGTCGATCTCATTTTTAGTCATAGTATCTGGGCTCTGCCACGTCCATTTCCTCTGGGGCTGTTTCTTAAAGAATTGATCCCAGAAAGGGATCAAATTGAGGGTTTGCAACTGTTTTATAATGTATAAATACAACTGTTTTATAATGTATAATGTTCTTTTTTATTAAATGATTTATTAAACAAAACATGATATCTTTAAGTATTTAATTGCTTACCTGTCCTGAGTAAAAAAGGTAGGTAGGTATCTAAATGATATACCTATTTTTTTATTTTTCTTAAATCAAAAAATCAAAAGAATAACAGTAAATCAACGTTGGATTTATTTTATTTTATTTAACTTGCAATTTAATTTTACAACAATACAGTAATTTACTTTGCTATAAAGCGAAAGGATCAAAATTTGTCAGTCTAACTATAAAGAAAACGTACGCGGCAACTCTATGCAAACAGTAACACATGCTTATGTGTGAGTGAAATTTTGCAAATCAAAACCGAAACATGACATTCCGCACTAGCCGAGAACGCTCTTAAGTCATAATTTGATAGTGCGGAGCCACGCCCCGGCATAAATGGACTGGATCGATCAGAGTGATTTCCTCACAGAGTACCGATGTGATGCAGCCTGCGATGTGTTTCACTGAGTAAGTTAGGGTCCCGGAGATCCAATTTAGGAGTTGGCATTGCACCTGTGGATCCACTGGTTTTGCGGGTGTCCGTAGGCGGCGGCAATCGCTTACATTCAGGTGATGCGTCTGCTCGCCTGCCTGCCACCTATCACATAAAAAGGGTTTCAGGCTTGAGAGTGGTCTAATGGTTGGTTCTTTAGGAATCTACATCGCTCTGGTACATTTTCCAAAGGATGTCTTTTATATTTTGATAGGTGGGACGGATCGGTAAGCGTTTGTTGCGACCATAGGCATCTGCAACACCAGTGGAACCACAAGTGCGCTGCCAACCTTTTAACCCCCTATTGACCGTCCGGTAGCCTCATTCACTCAGCGAAACCGTCGCTTTAAAGTGCGACCAACCATCCCCTGGGCAACCGAGGCAGTCAAAGTGACATTGTAATAAACAACTGTACCTACATAGACCAGGTATATTTATGTGATGATGTGACTCGAGTCAATGAATTCGAGTCGACAAGTGTCCCATCACTATCGCCGTGAGATGAGGGGCGCTTTGTAGAGTCAGTGCAGCGGAGTTAATTTGGAAGCTGGGAGGTGAATTAAAGTGAATTGTGGGGTCGGACGTGTTGTCGGCAGTTCTGGTCTAGGTTTTGTTTGTGTTTAATTAAATTATGGGTAAATCTAATGAACGCCCTGTTGGGTTAGTGGTTTAAAATTTTAGGTGCCGGCCCTGGAGTCCTTGGATGAATTTTTGGGTTATGCGCAAAAAAGTAGTTTTTTTTAATACGGCTTAATTGGTGACCTGTGACTGGGTAGAAGCGTCTTTTGAACGTGATAAGCCCCCAATTCTCGTGATTTTCGATATGAAAAAACATGGTGGAATGTAGCATGAAAACTATACCTACATAAAAATATGTTTTGGCGAAACACCTAACTATTTTCGATAAATATAAGAATCTATAATTGTTGGTCCGATATTTTTTCATTAATTAGGGGAAGGTTTCATTATAATAATCCTCCCGATTTGGTAAGTAGCAGCAGTCTGACCTTTGCACATGGGAACTAGACCCACTAAATCGTCGTCATACGTTCTGTGATTGGATTTATCTGTTAGAAAATGTATTTAAAGTTAGAAGGTTAAGGGCCCAATAAAATAAAATATTACTTCAAAAATCAAAAACCATACAAAAGTACCTACTTGTTGGATCTGCTACTTCGTAATAAGCGATTCCATTCAACTTACTACCAGTTTATGGCCTACCTTGGTCAATCTTAAAATATGTAAAGAGACCAACAAATTCAAAAATAAATAAATAATATCATGCGTGATCGAATTGGATTCTGTTTTAATCTTCAAATGTCAGCGCTGTAATGGATGGCCGGCTCTTCCAACATGAAAAAAAGGCTCAGCGTGATGTCTAGTGACAATGTTGTATGCAAAATGTTTTGAAACAAACCCGCCGGTAATCCAAGCCGTATCCAGTTCACTATAGAACAATGTCGTACTGGGACGACAATGCGTTTCTGCGTTCAGATAATATACAATTTCACACATATTCTTCGTCAACATACTTTGAGCACATCATCATCAGCAACCCACGCTCGTCCACTGCTGGACATAGGTCTCCCCCAATGCACGCCACCGCTCCCGTTTTTCGGCCACTCTCATCCAGCTCACTCCAGCCAGCCTTCGAATGTCGTCATCCCATCTTGTAGCAGGGCGTCCAACACTACGTTTGCCTGAGTCGCGGTCTCCACTCAAGGACTTTATGGCTCCAACGGTTGTCAGTTCTGCGGCTAATGTGAACACATCACATCATCATCACATCATTATTGAGCACATCATCATCATCATTTCAGCCAATAGACGTCTACTGTTGGACATAGTACTCCCCCAATGTTCTCTACATAGATCGGTCCCTGTGCCACCTTCATCTAAGGAACTCCCGCGATCCTCACTAGATCATCGGTCCTCCTTGTGGGGGCCCTGCCACGGCTGTTGTAATTTTTGACGCCACTGGTATTGCCGGTGTCATCTACCACAAATATATGGCTGTTAGTGCGTGATGTCCTAACAAGTTACAGTAATGATTTCTCTAAGAGACAGAAGACTCTTGCTGGGTATGTGTTTTCTCCACAAACTTATTAATGGGAAAATCAAATGTAGCAACCTTCTCCAGCGTGTAAGTCTCTCCGTACCATATCGTTTCTCCAGAAGCAGAATTAAAAAAATATTTACAGCATCAGCTTCCAGAACTAATCTTGGTCTTCAGTCCCCATTTAGCAGAATCCAGACCGATTACAACTTTCTCAGTGGCAAAATACAAGATTTGGACATATTTAACGACACTTACGCCAAATTCAAAGGGAAGATATTGCACTTCATAAAATCAGATTCTAGCTCAGTTACCTAAATAAAAAACTTGTTATTCTAATAAATACTTACCTAGTCTAATTTAGAAAAAATTAAAATTAACATATAATATATTAAGAAAGCTGTACTCACCTGTACTCACCTGTAGTGATACATGTATCAGAACTTTAATATAATTGTAATGTACATATTATGAACAGTTTATGCATGTATTGTTGGTGTGTTTTAATAAATAAATAAATAAGTAATCAAAAATCGTGTTATAACGACAGAGAAACTCAGTGAGACAAACCGTCGAAGTAACATTACCCCGTTCCGATCGACTGGTACGAAGGAACGCACCTTCTCTTCCAATACAGTGTAAAGCTGATACCCCCGGGGTGACTTGATCCTCGAGTTTCCCTGGGTAACCTGACTCAAGACTTAAGCTGCGATTTACGTAATATCAGCTCCAACTATTATAGAACCTAGAAAGAACATCGGCGGTTTTCATAGAAGTGGTGACTTGAACTAAAATCTCCGCTACCCTTAACGACCTAGGTATCAATGGATTGCTCATTAAGTAAATAATCTAAAACAGCATCACTGTTTTCTTGTAAAAGCGGGAATTTCTTATATTACCGATGTTTTGTTTAGAGGTTATGTTGTATATTTACAAGAATACCATTCCTTAAAATGTAAATAACGAGAATACCATCCTTTGACAGTAGGTCTAGGATAGTCTGTGGTTGGCGGCGCTAGTTTCATTCGTATAGCCCCATGCTTCTTTCATGGGCTTCTTTCAACCACAGACTATCCTAGACTTACTGTCAAAGGATGGTATTCTCGTTATTTACATTTTAAGGAATGGTATTCTTGTAAATATACAACATAACCTAAGAAGTAGTAAGAAGCTTTTTTTTTTATTTTTGCTAAAGTAGGCAGACTAGCTTAGATTGGAGATAATTATTTTGTTACTCAGTGTTATTATATTATACAGTTACTTGGTGTTAAAATAAATAGATTCAAGCACAATTAGTACTTTTATTAAAGGCCAAACCAAACAGGTTAGAATAGAATAAATACCTATCTACGTCCCTAAGAAATTACTTAAACCGTTATTTGATTAGCTGTCACTGCTTTTTATCTAGCGTCAAACGCGCTACGTTTCGTTTCACCAAAAAAATATATTTCGAACTCTACGAATTAAGTTTTTAAACTTTCGCGTTGCATTATACAAATATTTCATATAAACAGGACTAAACGCGACGAAAATTAATAAGTACATTCTAGCACTTACTGTTCGCTTGTGACCACGGCTGTTTGTAACGCAGTCGAAACGTCAAGCAGTAAGTGCTAGAATGTACTTATTAATTTTCGTCGCGTTTAGTCCTGTTTATATGAAATATTTCTACGAATTAACTTGACAAAGTAGTTCTTTTTAACAAAAAATAAATGTTCTAAGTGTAGGTAATGAATGACGTGGTAAATGGCGATTAATATGAGAGACTACACTTGTAAACGAGAACAAAAACCACAAAAAAGTAATTACGTGAAAATAGGTAAATAGAAACAATTTGGTAATAATCAGACGACAACCATTTGACACCTCGTAAAAGCATAGAAAATAAATTAGGTTGCACCATGGTTGCACAGGTTGACAGCCTATCGCCAACTAACAGTAAGATTAAAGCGTGGTTTGAACTGATTTTATGAGATACTCCCGCTTTATCATATTATAAAAATATTTTGATATAAATGTCCTTTTAATCAGCTATATTGTCATATTTTTTTCATCAAGGGTAATTGTTAAGTCTTATCCCGCCGTAGTTCTTTGAAGAATAATGGTCTAAATTAGTATTGGTTATTTGGTTTAAACTTGTTTCTGTCACATTTATTTGTTACTGTTATTAAAGTGACAGCATCATTTTCAAGTAAGCGGTAATCGTAGTGTTGGACGCCCTGCGACAAGATGGAATGATGACACTCGAAGGTTGGCTGGTGTGGGCTGGATGAAAGTGGCCGAAAATCGGGAGCAGTGGCATGCCTTAGGGAGACCTATGTCCAGCAGTGGACCAATAGATGGCGCTGTGTATAATTACATCGCGCAAGCGTTTCGTGTTTTCAGTTTACCTATAAGCCTTGTTGTCTATTGATGTTATCTCTTTATAAATAGTATAGAAGATAGCCTAACAAGTTAAGGCATACCTTTTTGCCCCGGTAAACGTACGTACAGACAGCCAGGTTACACCAGGTTATCACAATCTTTCAAATTTCCTCAATTGATATTAAACTTAAGATGTTTGACAATAAGATCCATTAAAGAAATTTGATAGTTTTGTATACTTTGATGTGGGACTGTACGTACCAAGACATGGTGAATCGTTTACATCATGCATGACACGCTTTTCGACTTTGTTTCGACTTGTTGATTCATTGTTTCGAATCGATATTTAAAAATATAAAGACCAGGATTATTATAATATCATTGTAATATATTATGACTTGCAATAATTATCTTTATGTTGAACTAGGTTAGGTAATCCTTTGTCCCCTTTTTACAAAACGTGGTCTATATTAGTCTTGGTTTAAACCAGTATCTGGGTAATTCTCATTTTAAAAAGAAAAAGTCCCTTCCGTGGAGGGCATCTTTCTTTCAACCCTTATAATTACGAATTTTAAAATATTGCGAGCTCGGCGAGTACTTTTCCCATGACCACTGATACCAAATTTATTCAAATGCATCATCAAATAAGTACAGAAAAAATTGCCCTCATGGAAGTGACTCCTGCCAGAAAATGAGAAATACCCATCTATCACTTTTCTTTATCTATATAGCCAGACACCTGACGGTAAGTGATGATGTGACCGAGAGTGTAGCATGTCTGACTAGCAACAGCCTATTCATTCATCTCTTGAAAACTCCCAAATCATAGCACTAAGGTATCTCTTTTAATTGTTACTTTGATAAAAGTGCTAGTATCATCTTCAAACCGTAACTAATTTCAGGCTCCGTTTTATCACAAAATATATTTTGTGGTTTTACTCGTATATTAAGGGGTTGAGTTATTAAGTTTACAGACTTTAAGAACTGGTTAGGTGTAAACAAGGTCCTATACCTACCTTACCTGAGACACAGCGTGAAAATTTACTTCGTACTATTGTATTTCATAGGTAGCGCGTAGCCTTTAGCTTGTAATTTTAGTTCCTGCGTTCGTTCGTACTATCGAATCTGAAACGTTTAGCATTCTGGCCGAATTCCGAATACCCTAAATGGTGAAATTCTATTAGTTCCCCGCTTGCCAAAAGCAGACCAGCATTTGCAAAAATACTTTTTGAATGGTTTGCAGTAAAACGTAAAAATAATCGCTTAGGATTGTGACGACCAATATCAAATAAGATAAGATCTTAAATTCCAAAATGCATTGAAAAGCAGATGATTTTGAAGCATAATTTTCGATGTTATTCATCTATCGAAAAGTATAAAAGAGTTCTTTTAAAATCTAAATGATTAAAAGTGTTGACTAATTCCATTGTTTTAAATCTCTCGATACACAATTCCCTACTGAAATAGTTTGAAAAAGTTATCCCAACAACCCTGACTATATTTTTACACCTAAGTATAGATAGATATTTGGAATTTCGAAATGCCGTCTAAGTCGAAAGCGAAATGTAGTAGGTACCTATTTGATTTTCGACACTTATCCATAGCAATTGGTTTTAAATTCAAAAAATTATAATCAGCGCTTTGTTCCGAGTGGAATCTTCATTGACAGTGACACTTTTAACGCGTTCACGTTGAATCTAGAGTTCCTATGTTCGACGCCTAATCCATAATATGGATTTCAAACATCTATTACGTTTTAATCGACATTCGATTATGCATTCGATAGTTGTTTTAATATATCGATAACTGTGCAGTTATCTCGTCTGAACTGATCTTTGGGAACTGGTTTCGATTTGCGCAAACATAGCTAGTTAGCATTTTGACTTTGATCCTGGTTCAGAGCAGATGTTCTTAGGAACTAGTTTTAAAGGTGCCCTTTTTAGGGCTGCCTAACGTTTTTTTTGCTTCACAAGATCAAAAGAATCTGATAATGTGATGTTAATAATGTTATCAATCAAGAAGCTGGTTTGATATTGCAGAGATGAAATCCTACAATTTGTTCAGTCTTTTAAAGTAAATAATAGCTTCGCCTCAGTTTCTTGTCGCAAATCAGTGATCATCATGTGCTTAGACCATGATTCAGCTTTTGGGAATCTTGGTAATTATTATAATGAAGCGACCTTCCCAACCTTTTAAAGACAGATATGGGTATATCTATCTATCTACTTATATTTACCTATAAATAAAAATGAATTGGTGTTCATTAGTCTGCTTAAAACTCGAGAACCACTGAACCAATTTGGCTAATATTGGTCTTGAAATATTCGTGGAAGCCCAGCAAAGGCTTGAAAGATGAGAAAAAATGAAATATGGAGTTCGCCGGGTCAGCTAGTAGGTAATCAATAAAATTTCACTAAGTGAAATTTGATTATTATTATCAATAAGTTTCTACATGACTCACTTTCATTAGATATATTTATTATGCTAGAGTTGCCAGGTCTCTTGTTATAACATAAGGAAACTCAATTAACCTTAAAGCCGTGTAAAATATAAGTAAAACTAATTATGAATTATTGTGACAATAAGGATAATGAAAGAAAGAACCTACCGGGACGACGAGTATTGGAATTGCAGTTAGTGAGCAACTAACTAACTTACTTCCCTAGCCTTCCTGTAGCGCTACCATGAGTTGACATCTAAAACTGACATAACGTATACTATTGCTCTGTCTCTTTCAAATGCATCACAATGAAAGAGACAAAGCGATAGTTTTCGATAGCGAGGATAGTATTTCAAACTCATTGTAAGGCTACTGGAGGCCTGGAGTAAGTAAGTGGCCAAGACTATCCTTCGAAACAAGTGAACAACTAGAAAACTGTTTTTCTTCGTTAGTCAGAAATCCTTTATCAGCAGATGGTTTGATGTAAAGTTTATAAAAAACTAGTGACTTGACTTCGTTTCGGCAATTAGTTTTTACTTTTAGTGCCATTTTTGGCCAATAGATGGCCGCGGGTTTCGATTGTATCACGCAAGTGTTTGACATTTCTGATTACATTTAAGCTATAGAAGTTAGATAGCTTCTATAAAGATATTTTTAAATAGTATAGAAGATAAAGGCCATTTAATACTTCCATTTGATTATTTTAAAAGTTAATCACGATTTTAAAACTGGACACATTTTTTAACTTCTTAAGGTGACCAAATTCGTAAAGCAAACGTGACGTGTACAAGGAGAAAACGAACGAGAAACTCTCGAATTCTAAGTTCCTAAAGATTCTTCGAGAAGAATTTATTCTTTTGTCAAATCCGGCAGAAATCTTGTTGAACGCTTTCCGAACGCAAATACTTTAAGCTCCGCTTAATTTAAGTCTTTCGGAATTAAACGTAGTAATTGTTATTTTATCACTTGTTTTGCATAACTATTAAACTGGGAAATTATTGCACTTTACCTGTTTATGACTGTCGTGCTGTGAGGACCAGCGTTTTGTGCAACGGTTCAAATTAATTTTGAAATTCGAGACGATGGCGCTTAAAATACAGATCTTATTAAATTGGTTATTTCGTAATCGATTTGCGATTGTTGTTGGCGAAATTGGCGAAAATTCGCTTCGGCGTGACGGGAGCGGAGGCGGAAAGATCTGTTGTCCTGTTCCAGGAGCATCGATTGGCGTTCTCGCCAATGGTAGTTGAAAAATGAACCTTGTTTGTAATGTTTTAGGGTTGTTTAATGTTTGTGGGAGTTTGGTGGTTAGGTCGTAAGGTGTTTGGAGCGCGGAGCTCCACGCGGCCGGCCGGCTCCGCAGTGCCACGCCGGTTGCCGGCCGGAACGCCCGCATCCCGGTCCGACGTTCCTTTCCACGGGATCTCCGTTCGATAACCGTCGACGCGTTGCGGTAGGACGTACGACGGAACGTTGCGTGCGAATTTTTTACCGAAACATGTAGTGGTAGTGCTTTTGTATGTCAGTATCGAAGTTAAGTGCGATAGTTTAGTGACTAAGTGTGTGTTAAAAAGTTGTTTACAACAACGGTTTGTATTTATAAAATGCCGGTGACGCCGACAATGTTTTCACAAAAGGGTATAAATGCTACGCACTTAGGGATCTTTGTAATGTAGAGACCTGTCAATTTAGTGTGAGACTTTCTACAAAAAACTTGATTAGCTTCGACTTGAAATATCTTAATGGAGTGCGATTTATTCTTGCAATATGATAACGAAATTGTTTAAATTATTTTACACTTCTTTTTACTAAATTACTTTATCTATCTTATTGACAATTAGTAACAACTAATAAACTTTGATTAATCAAACGGAATTTCCAAAACACAATGTAATATAAACTGAATAATCCAATCCAATAAAATATAAAAAAATAACAAACTTTTTTAAACTTTTTGTTATTTTGCACAGACATATTGAAAATAAACAAGATGATAGGATGAATCGGACACGAGAAAATGTTTTTTGTTCTGATTTTACTTTTTTTATTAATTAACATTTAGAAATAATTGCGTTTGTTAAAAAAATATGAAAACTGAAAACTAATAATGTGGGCTATGACAAATTCCAACAAAATTATTAATTAAGGTTACATTAATAGTGATTAAGTGACTATCTGACTTCTGTTTTATATGTTGTAGTAAGTTTTGTGACCTTGTGACTTTTCACATTGTAGTATCTTTGTACTAAAGTGTATGTACATAGAGGTGTAATTGTTCAATACTGACTGTACATAGTACGGGTGTATCGACCAAAATTTAATCAACCGCAACTCACTAGTAATTGGATCTAAATCAAACTAGAGATATTCCGGTAATCGGGTGTTGACGAGGGTCCTGGAGGCGAGCTCCCATCCCGAGGATTGCAAATGAATTATTAATCAACAACTTCATACTAATTGATCCGATAGTGCAAAAGAGTCTCTAGGAGGCAGATTTGACATGTTTATGTGAAATAGTTTTTGAATTAGAATGCGTTTCCACACAAGCGGAGACTTATAAAAATTTACCAATCACATTGCTTTTCAGAGATGTGTATTTTGAGCAACGTGATTGGTCAATTTTTATAAATCTCCGCTAAACTATGAGCGAGTCAAAAGTGGCTCCAAAAGGTTAATGTAAAATTACACATGTTTTTCGCGAGTTTTTTTAGCTTGCACTTGGCTAGTCCCGCTACCGACCGCGTATCTAGAAATGATTGTAGGACTTTATCAGACCATATTCTATGAGTTCAGTCCCTACATGTCTGCTCCAGCATGAGGTCAACTCAATGGTTTTTTATGTGAAAGGTGGTAAACAAGCAGACGGATCACCTGATGCCGCCGCCCAGACACTTCCAACACCAGTAGAGTCACAACTTTGGACCCTCTTTCCCCACAAAAGGGGCTCTGGTACCCTCACTCACACGACGAAACACAGCGCAGTAGCTGCTTTATGCTTTTCTTCTGAGAGGCCGTGGTATCACTCCGGTCGAGCCGGCCCATTCATGCCGAAGCGTAGCTCTTCCACGACGAAATTAATACACATATAATTACCCAAAATAGAATACTTACCTACGTACCTGGATAGCCGCCCATCTCGAATCCTGGTTAATTATATCGCGAATTCGCATTTCGATTCCAATTATTTCGAAATCCAACCAGAGCTGTTTTGGTAATCAAACGTTGATGAGGGCCCTTGTCCTTCCGATCGACAGCAATTGAATATTAACTAAGATCTGTTTCAGATCAATTAGCTCGATAACATCGAGTGATATCTTTGTAAAATCTTCGTATCTTTTAACTCTTTTTCTAAGCTCTTGCTCAGCGTTCCCAGGTGGGTCTTCTTCTGACGTCAAAGCTCGCCATTTTGTTCGGCCCTGTATCTTTGAACCCTTAACTGGAATAGAAAAGAGGACCAACTAGACCGGACCAAATTTTCTCCCCCGAATTTATTTCATCATCATCATTTCAGCCAACAGACGTCCACAGCTGGACATAGGCCTCCCCTAACGTTCTCCACACAGATCGGTCCTGTGCCACCCGCATCCCAAGGAACTCCCGCGACCTTCTCTAGATCGAATAACACTTAATTTTTTTTTACAATTTCGTATTTTTTTTATTTTTATATTAATCCTTGTCAATATAAGCATTCATCCCAAAATGGCGTTATTAAAAAGTTTATATAAGATCATGTTATTTTGACGTCTCTAAATCGCTCATTTATATCAACAATCACATGATTGTGAATTTATGATATTGATATGTCATTGATTCTAGTATCCGATTTCAATACATATATAGCTATTTAGCTTGAGCAATTTGTGTACGTACAATACAATGGCTATTTTATGTAATACTACGCAAAATATTTTAATCTCACCTTAATTATTTTTTTCATAATTCTTTGAAGAATTTCATTAGATGCTACAGGTTAGACAATAAAATTTCCTCATTACATTTTTATTAAGTAACTCAATGTCTTATAATTTGATTTCGATTAACTTTTTGTAAACATTTTGATAGCGCGCATTCCTGAGAGGCGCGTTATCGTCTTCCCGTACAAATGGGTTCCGCTAAATTATTTCTGCCAATGTCAAAGCATACATCAAGTTTATAAGAAATTCCTTCACGTACCTTTTAGATTACCGTTTTCCTCCGGAGCCCATATTTTCACGAGATTCTTTTTAAATCGACCATATTTCTTCGGCGGAACATGAGAAGTGGTTTTCTCTACGGGATTTGATTAGCTAAAACCATATCTTTGTTATTGATCTATCTATTGTATTATATTACATTATCTATATCTATCTATATTTATTACAATCCTGGGGGGCAATTCTCGTGTCCAATGAGTGAGGTTACCGGGTGGCCCAATGCGGGGAAGGGTTAGGGGACAACTCGCCCGAAAAAAACTGGCCCGCGAATTTCAAGATTTTTTGGCTGGTTAAAGATTGGTAGCAGCGCTGTGACTCTACTGGTGTTGCAGGTGTCTATGGTTGGCGGCAATCGCTTACCATCAGGTTATCCGTCTGCTCGTCTGCCACCTATCACACAAAAATACTTTATTTATAGGTTGTTTATTGCTAAAATTTTACTAACACATGCCAAGTTACGCATCTGTTAGTAAACTATTAGCAGTAAACAAAAAAAAATTAACAATACACGTATCCTAAATATGTCCCCATTTAGTTTTTATACAAACTCTCATAACGACAACAATGTTGATTAACCATTATACATCATATGACATTATCAAGCTACATTAATTGTAATATGTAGCTATATAAATTGTACCAGCAAAAAACGGTTGATGATAACCAAACAGCGCTAAATAATGAGGAATGTGTTATGGCGTGCTCGATACAATATTTACTGACCTCTTTTGGTATAAAGTCATGCAATGATTCATTATTTAGGTCGAGCAATGATTGGCAGTGGTCAGTCCTCATGCTATAACTGGAGAATTAGATGAAATATAAGCCTAATTTTTAATCAATCAATCAAATATAATTTATTGCTTTAGTTATAAGTTTAGTTTTATGTCATATAAATAAATACATTGAGACAACATCACATACATTGTCCTGGTCCCAAACTAAGGTTTTCCCTTTTGCTATGGAAACCAGAAACAACGGAGGAACCACAAACATCCAGACCCAACACAAATATCTGTTTCATCAACAAACAATTGTGTTGGTTCGGGAATCGAACCCGCGACCCTTACGTCTCAACCGGCAGTTCATATCAGTCAGTCAGTCAGTTATATGTGGCAGACGAGCAGACGGATCACCTGATGGTAAGCGATTCCCGCCGCCCCATAAATACCTGCAACACCAGTAGAGTCACAGGTGCCAACCTTTAACCTCTATTCTATCCCTCCATTTGGGCCTCTGGTACCCTCACTCACTCGATGAAACAGCGCGGGCGCTGCTTCACATCGGTTTTCTTTGAGGCCATGGCGTATCACTCCGTCGAGCCGGACCATTCATGCCGAAGCGTGGCTCTCCTATGGTAGAAAAGTCTTTGTTTGGAATGAAATTTCTAAACGAGTTCACAATTAAGGACAAATTAATGTTAACTGACCTATTTAGTATAAAGTTATGCCATGATTCACTATTTAGGCCAAGCAATGATTTGCTGTATGTCTCCAGTCCTCATGCTATAACAGAATAATTAGATAAAATATAAGTTTTAGTTTGCAATGAAATTCTAAACGAGCTCTCAAATAAGGAGAAATTAATGTTGCTGACCTGTTTAGTATAAAGTTATGCCATGATTCACTATTTTCAGCTGCGCAAGATTATTAATTAGACCGCAATTGATGAAGTCTACATTTTTGTTTCTTATTTAGAACAAATAATTACTGTACCTATATCTATTTGTAGTTTCAGTGTATAAAGAATCAACGATTTCGATTCCTATTTAAAAGTATGTTTCGAATTTTTCTAACATAGCTCGGGTTTGTGATCACCAATCTGCAATAGGCAAGCGTGGTGATTAAGCCTAATCCTATCTAGTAGTGATAACTTGGGATAGAGGCCTTTGTCCTGCAGTGGAACAGTATATAGGGTGATACTTTACAATTGTTCCTGTACGTATGAGAGTACATCAATCAATGCTACGTATAATCTATCTTAATTATCTCCTTCGTCACACGTTGTGCAATGAGACATCAAATGACTTATCCTCTGACCCGAACAAATTGACTGTTAATATGTCACCGTATATCTCTGGCTACCGAGATGGTAGGTCACGCAGTCTAAATATAGAAACAGTTTGTGGTATAATTGAACTCATTAATACACATTCCTTGTGTATTCGAGGGTTGAGTGGGGAAAAAAAGGGAAGTGTTTTTTTCATAGAAAAAGCAGCTTAGGCAAACCATTACTTGGTGTTAGAAGTGATCTGATTAATAGCCATCGATATTATTTCTATAATACAAGGTAAATTTTTAATCACTATCCTTTTTAAGCTCGACCCAGAATCTGTAAGTGTGCAAAACTCTCTCCAAGAAACATAAGTCGAAATACGACAAAAAAATTGAACTTCCCTATTAATAAATCGCGTGATCAGTCTGATTTATATGTTAAGTAAAAAAATATTATACAATTCAACCCATGTTTCTAGGAGAATGATATTTAACTTACAGATTTTAAGTCGAGCTTAAAAATTTGGATATCTCAGTTGATTGCAATACGGGAATCAACTGATATATTAAATTGCTGAATTTTGATTTGATGATATGGGGTGGCAGGTATTTTTTAGGTTTTTTATGGGAAAAAATTTTCGCCGTCCAGGACGCCTCTTCCTTCAAATTTGCCCATCAATACTAGGTATTTGGCCCTACAGTTGCTATCAACATTTTTATACGAGAACGTTAGTGAAACAAAAAACATTTACCTCTACTCAGTTCGAGGTAAATACGAGTACAAGCGTTGAGGATGCCTCTGTCAATCTTTTATAGGCTTTGGCGGAGGTCTGGGGAGGAAAGATACATTTTTACTCACTTCAAATGTTATTACGCTTATTGCTAAAAGGATTGACTTCTGTACCATGTAGGTATATATGTCGTACCTATATGTATAGGTATTTACAGAGTTTCTTCGGTGAAAGAAACTCAGAATAAATAAATTCGTACGATCACCAAAGATCGGCTTGAAGACCCGCATGTCACTCACTCGACCGGATGCAGATGCCCAATCAAGGGGAAAGGGAATTAAAAGTTTGCAGCGCACTTGTGCCTCTATTGGTGTTGCAGGTGTCTATGGGCGGCGGCAGTCTCTTACCATCAGGTGATCCGTCTACTAGTCTACCACCTATCTTCTATAGGTACTATTTATAAAGAGGTATTTTAAAATTCAGAAGACATAGATCAACCTTATATACAACCGAAATAGGCGAAACACTAGCGCGATGCAATCAACGCCCAGCGCCATCTATTGGTAGACAGCGGAACTACTGTCCCGAAGCGAAGTGAGAGCGGGCCACTTTATAGTCATGTATAAAAAAAATCTGACAACTGTGGTAACGATGCGCTCGTGAACTCCGTTTCGTTGTAGCCCTCTATACGTTAGTAGTTCTACAACTTGGTAGCCATTCGTCTTAGTTTCCGCCGACGCCATGATCCTGGCCAGATTTAGGGTTGTCACGTGATTGTCTGGCCTGTCTGCAGAGGTGTGGGTAATATTGAGAAATGATTCTTGTAGATTGCAAGAGCTTACGTGCAATAGGGTTGTCTTTTGACAAATTACGTATATGAAATATCACCATTTTGTAAGACATGATCGTCTGTCTTCCCCCTTTAACCACCTGATTTAATTCAATGAAAATTAATGGTCTCTTATGTAGACATAAGGATTGCTTATTTAAGGTTCCTAGTTAACTGATCAATATTCTGTACAGCTTCTCGGCTGTTCAGTTCTTATTATGGTGATAAAGTTTGGTTTCGTATGATAAGATGAAAATTAAGACGCTAAATATTTGGATTCAAGATTATTTTCCTAATAA
Source organism: Cnaphalocrocis medinalis (assembly GCA_014851415.1). Lineage (NCBI taxonomy): Eukaryota > Metazoa > Arthropoda > Insecta > Lepidoptera > Crambidae > Cnaphalocrocis > Cnaphalocrocis medinalis. The sequence continues at coordinate 2,113,602 of CM026297.1, forward strand.
TTGATAAGTTTTGATAGAAGCTAATTCTTCGAAATTGCTTTGTGCCCACAAATCTCTCCACCGCTCTCTATTTATATGTATACTCTGATTCATAATTATGTAAAGTAAACTGACAGATGTCAATGTGTCATCCCATATACATTATCACTCAATTTGACACATGCAAATGTCAAAATGCATAGAAACTTGTCATTTTCATCTGTCAGTTTACTTTACATGATTATGAATCAGAGTATAGATGAAATAGAAGATGGAATATGCGTTTAAAATTATTTTCGATTCTGAGTTTTACTGCTTTGTCGCAACCCTAGTAGACACATTAATATTCCGCAGTAAATATGATGCGGGGAGCTCAAGGCGATAGTTCTAGTGTTATTTAGATTGAAATGAAAACTAGCTGCGTGTAAATTGTTGCACCATCTGTGTTTCGTGCAAATTCTCCCAAGTATCCATTATATGAGAGGGCGCTCTCTTAGCGTTCTTGTGATGTCGGCCATAGAAGGAAGATGTTTTATACACCGTTAAATTTTAGTCGTTTTAATCCTAAAGCCTTCATAACACGAATAAAGAACGGTAGAGAATGCCTCTCAGCATCAAGTTCGCCTATTGTACGAATTTTTGTGCAATAAAGTTAATTCAGCACGTTTGTTCATGGGCGGGATTGCTTACCAGCTGGTGACCCGTCGTATGCTTGTTTTCCGCCTCTAGTTTTAAAAAAAAATCTGATGTTTCATCTATAAAAAAGAATATATCATCAGGCAATAATGTATGAATGAAATGCATTTAAAAATCCGTAGGTGCGTGCTAACCACGAATCTAAAATTAAATTTCATGAAACCATTATCACTAGTTTCAAAATGTGTCCATTGTATCATAGCAAACGTGTTCCGCACCCACGGCGCTACCCCCCACAACGAGTCGTTGACTCCTCTTTGTAACGTGTCATCTGTTACGTCACACGTTTACAAGCTTGTGACATCATATGGCTACGTAATAAAATTTAATGGAAATAATTTGGTCAATTTAGGTCCATAGTGCACTTACTATTCTTGCAAGTTCTTGTTATTGTAAAGTTATTCAATGGTAGGTATAACAAAATCGGCCCAAGCGCTGCTTCACTTTGATTTCTGTGAGTTAGGTACTAGCTATTTTAACACTGGTACTCAATTATCTACGTAGGTGGATTAGGCGGGACCATTCTAAGAGCCACGTTGCAATTTTGCGTTCAAAATACCATATTTTGATATTTACGATATCTAAATTACTGTTCTGTTATCTCTTCCAACATCAGCTTGCGAAATTCTGCTAATAAATTGAGATTCGATTGCTTGGAGACTAGATATCTTTGAATTCCAAAGGCATGTTTACAGTTGTTAACAATTGTAACATTCTCGACAACCTTAAGTACTTAGTTTGTTGAGCGAACTCAACATCGGTGAATAGCTTGTAACAATTCCGTAATGAAAATAGTTATAAATCTTCCACAAAATAGCTTGATACGCAAGACAGCAGGACGGAGTTATACCTACGTTACAAAGAGACTCATTTGAGAAATGTATAGAATTTGACATTTCTTGACAGCTGTCACCGGTATCAAGCTAAGTTATGAGTACTATTATCTGTTTTCAATTATTATTCTTAAAGAGTTCAAAATTCTTTGTTTTCGATAACTTACAAATACAACAAATACAAATAGTTTTATTTTCCAAAGAACATGTAACATTGTTGAGCATTATGAGAAAGTAGAAGTCGTTCTTATACGTACGTATTGTGACAAGGTCCTAAAATGTATACATATTTTTGGAGTTGACTGTACAATCAATTTGATATCGGTAGTTTTTTTTCTGTATCAGTTCAGTTAAGTACTCCGACCGATCTTCATCTTTCGCTGAATCTTGTATTTCGATGTTGGTAAGTACGTAGTACCAACCTAGTAATTTTCAAACATTTTCAACCCCAGTAAAGCCTTAAGCTGTTTAAGAAAATAGTTTAAAACTAAGCTGCCCATGGAAAGTCATTATCATTAGTCTTCAAGACTTTATGCAGTGCATTAAATCTGCATATTACAAAGTCTGAGGCCTAACTAGTGCTGCGATTGAGTAACATCGAGAAAAAAATCATTCGAATAAAAAAATCGAATACGAGTTTACTCTTTCATATTGGCCTTATCGTTCTAAAAATTTATCGGTTCTACTCTGAATAATTAATATCTGCATACAACACCTCATATTTTCATCGTACTAAATAGCTTAAGTATTTGTTACTTTACAAATATACTTCAAATATAAATAGGTATCACACCCAGACACTAAATCAACACAGATGTTCTTCACACGAACGTTTGTTCAGGATAGGGATCAAACCCACGACCTTTGGCGATTAGGTCAACGCCATCCCATCGTTTCGCTGCCGGTTGCGTCCAAATCTGTCGCTTCTGATCCTAGAGACGGATAAATTTTGATGAAAAATCTCTAAATTAATAAATAAATACTTAAGTACTTTACTGGCAAGTAACAGCAGCAGTAAGTAGTCTCGAGCACGAGAGACATTTTTATTCGAGTGAAATTGTAAAATGATTCGAGTAAATCGTCTCAAAGTACCCAAGTTACATCACTACACCTAACTACCTAGTTAACGAAGACGCAGGGTTGCCATAAAAGTTATTATTCATCCTTAAGGTCCAGAGTTAGCCCGGCGGGATCAGGATAAAACCCATAATGATGAGGATCTGTGAAACCCCTTGATCCCAAGGGAATTTTATTAGCTAACTATGAAACGTAGCCCTGGGAAGCACATAGTACGAGTTTCATCAAATGAACTGCGAAGAATTTTAAGATAAGGACGGGCTACAAAAGTACCGAAGATGGTAAAATAAAAAAAAATGACAATGAAAATAATAACAAATAATTCACACAACATCTCATACATTGACCCTGACTCCGTACTAAGTAGCTCAAGTACTTGTGTTACAGATATTCAGACAACAAAGGATCACAAATACATACTTAAATACACATATAACCTCCAGTCACTGAACAAGACACAAGTGTTCATCACACGAATGTTTGTCCAGGGCGGGGATCGAACCCACGACCTTTGGCGCGTGAGGCAGGGTTACTACCAAATGCGCCATCCGGCCAGTCAGATCAGGGAGAAGAGACATGATATTGTCCTGTCCTTATCACCCCACGATCACTTTTTTTCTTTTTTTTGTTGACCCAGGAGAAATGCGTTACGCATACCCGTCCACCGGGGGGATTATGTCGGACTCCCCCCGCTGAAGGCAGGGTTTACCGACTAAAACCCCTGGGACTCCCTCATCGTCCATCTTGGAAGATGTCATGAGTCCGCGACACGGAGCCTAGCACCACGACATCCTCCGGAACCACCCACAATCACTCTGCCAAGAGTGCCCAACTAAGGTGTTACAGATTTCATCTACACATCGCTTTCATTTCCTAAAAGTACAGTTGCCTTCAGCAACTCATTACTGCAACGCGTATCACTTTCTCTTGGTTTGTTTATTTGCTCGTTACGCATTGTTTGATCGGAGCCTCCTCGTAAAGTGCTAACTCGCGAATATTGCGTTGCAGTAGCGTTTTAGGGCGGAGTCACATGAAAGACTAACTGCGCCACTAATATTTACTAACTCCTACCTAAAGTAGATAGACCTTTGGGTCATGAACAAAGACAGTGGGTTTTGCGTGAAACACTAAAATGCATTTCAACCAATTGTTATCCAAAAGTAAATCTATGGTATAAGGCTGTCATTCCTTACGAATCGAAGCGTTATACCTACCATATAGATCTATCTTGATCTTCGGATGAAGATTGGTCAAATCGGGCCTAAAAAAAAGTATCAGCCTATATACTGTCCCACTGCAGGGCAAAGGCCTCCATCATAGAAATCAAGTCATCGCTACTATGATGGGATTAAGCTTAATCACCACGCTTGCCTAATGCGGATTGGTGATCACAAACCCGAGCTATGTTCGAAAAATACGAAACATACTTTTGCTCGACCCAGGATTCGAATCGGGCCTAAGGTGTTTTTATGTGATAATATGTTTTTATGTAAATGGTGGTATACGAGCAGACGGATCACCTGATGGTAAGTGATTGCCGCCGCCTAGACACCTGCAACACCAGTAGAATCACAAGAGCAGTGCGCAAGGTTGGCAGCCAACCTTTAACCCCCTTTCTCTCAAATAGGCCTCCGGTACCTTCACTCGCTCGACGAAACACATCGCAGGCGCTGCTTCACGCCATCTGAGAGGCTGTGGTATCACACTGGTGGAGCCGGCCTATTCATGCCGAAGTGTGGCTCTCCCTCGATTGATTACAAAATTGTCGCATCAGTCGCTATACAGTCAACAGCCTTCCCCGCCTGCCTTGGCATCTCATTGTTTTTTACGACAGTACCTCGACGGTGAAAGCTTTTGCCTGTAATTGATTTCTTGTATGAGGACATTAGTGTCAGGATGTTCCATTAATGACTATTGTAATTTTGCGTTATTGGAGATAATCTTGTTTTTGTGACGGCTCGTTTTGATCGAAAGGATAAGTTATGAATTAGCAGATTCCAAGTTTATAATGGAAGAAAATTAATAACCAGATTATGGGGTTATCACATTATGGACTAAGTATAAGTTATATCGTCAGTCCAGCTGGTGGGGGGCCTACCACGGCTGCGGCCTCCTGCTACGCGGCCTCCACTCAAGGACCTTTCCACCACAACGTCCGTCTGTTCTCCTCGCAATGTGGCCTGGCCATGCCACTTGAGCCACACAATTCTTGAATGGTCGCGCGAGTCCCTTGGATGCGGGTGGCACAGGGCCGATCTTTGTGGAGAACTTTGGGGGATGCCTATGTCCAGCAGTGGACGTCCATTGGCTGAAATTGTGATGATAAAGATAAGTTATAATGCGTTTTGTCATCAGATGTCAGATTAAGAACCTATCAAAGAAATTCGATATAGGAAGAGATGATGCATCGCTTACATACTCCGTTGGCTCAGCGATCTGTACCTATTGGTGACTCAGGCTGCTGCTTCACCCCAGTTTTGAAGTCGTGGTGGTATCATCACTCTGCTATCCTGCACTTCTTCTTGACCGTAAACACACAGATCAGCCTCGATGTCTTTCTAGCGATACCTAGGCCACCTAAGCCTCTACCCGTTAATTTTGAAAGCCGATTAAACATTGAATCTTCGGTCATATAATCTCGATCGAAGCATTTATACGTAACCTTTGGGCGTGACAAGTCACGTATAATCGCAAAGCGAGGTGACATCGACTCGAACATGACGTGAAGATCGGCAAAGGCCAAAGGGTAACCACCTCTGACACCGAATATGTAATATACCACCTATTACATACACTCGTCTGAAATGAAATGTAAACACCTCGACTCTTATGCCAAGACTATAAGGTTCATATTTGAATATGGTTGTATACATATTAGGCACGATACTGTACATTCGTACGTTGTGGGAACGTAATATCAATTTGAACTTGTCATTATAAAACTGTGATTCAAATTACACCGTAAAATTTTAATCGTTGTAATCTCGAAGCCCCCGTAATAGGTAACACAATTAAAGATCCTGTAGCATGTTAGATCATCAAAATTAAAAACAGCTGTTCCATACAAAAAATTATATTCGCCAGGCATGTATGATGTCAATTTTGAAATAATATCTGATTTAAGGACGACCACGAAAGTTGGATTTCGAAGAATAAATAAATTCATACAACATCTCATACATTGACCTGACTCCGTACTAAGATTGAGCCTAAGCACTTGTGTTACAGACCACAGAAAACAGAGGATCACAAATATATACTTAAATACATAGGTATCTTCTATACTATTTATAAAGAGGTATATTCTGAAGTCATCGACCAACCTTATATACAAACCGGAAAGGCGAAACACTAGCACGATGCAATCGATGCCCAGCGCCATCTATTGGCAGGCAGTGGAACTATTGCCCCGAAGCGAAGTGAAGGCCACTAGTAACGTATAAACACAAAAAAGTTCGACCCAAAATTCAATAAGAGCACATTCAACTCTCCGTATGTCGGTCTGGTTTTATTTGAATACAAATATTTAAAAATAGCTCCTGTTTGTAAACTGTAACATTCAGGAGCAAATGTCAGTGCTGACAACAATGTCCTGAACGGGTACAGTCACCGCACTACAAGTATACAACCTCATTCAAATATAAACCTTATTGTCCTGGCATAAGAGTTGAGCTGTTTACCTTTCAATGCAGGCGTTTGTACGTGCTGCTATTGTAAGGAAATTAGCATGACAAGAGTGGGACCATACATTAGCTTGCCGTCAGTTGACATGACTGCTGAGGGCGAGGGCCTACAACTAAAAACCGTATTCACGATACACTCCTTGTACTCTTTTGTTTGTGATATGTATATTTTCGTTCGTTATGGGATGGTTTGCTTAATTATTTATTTGTTTAATCATTTGTCACATACTCACTGGCTTACAGTCTCCCTCCTGAAGCGCCAGACTATTTATTCATTATACCTACATAGAAAAATAATGCTTAAACTTATTACTTACTATGCTGGCTCAGTGATCCTAGGATGGGTCTCTTGGCCCTTGACGTCAAAGTTCGCCATTTTGTTCGGTCCTGTGTCAATTCCGACCAATCATGCACGTTTAGTGCATTAAAGTCCTTGGCGACTTCGTCCCTCCAGCGGTATCTCGGACGCCCCACAGGACGGCGTCCCGTTGGTCATCCCAGGTAAGCTCTTATGGCCGCTCGATCCTCTCACATTCTCTCCACGTGTCGGAACCAGCGTAGTTAGGTTGATTTTGTCTCCCCCTCATGCTTAAAAATAATAATCTTACATTATACTATGATTTAAATAGTGCTACTTTTACGCCCTCTGGTATGTTTATCTGTTATCTACAAATATCTTAAATCTAGCTTCATGTTTGGCATCACTTTTTTACATATGTACTCGTATACTGGGAGACAAAAAAAGATGTCCACCTTGCTAGTTTAATACGGTGATCATAAACTTGAGCTATGTTCGAAAAATCGGGTACATACTTTTTGAATCGAACTCGGGTCCCCGTGATTACGGCTCGGTACTTAAACCACTAGACCCACAAGGCGTGAATGTATAATTATTTACCGTTCATTCAGTAACAAATACAATAGATATTTTCAGTACCAATTTAAGGAACTTTCGAAATGAAATTCATTAACATTGTTCCTTATTGGAAACATTGGAAAGTCTAAAACGAATTTATAAGGAAATGTTAAGGAGTTGTTATGCAAATGCGGAATGTTGCGGGAACAGCTGTGGAGTTGTAACTGTTAACTTAATTAAAAGGCTTTATAATATTGCCGACTACGACTTCATTGTAATTACCAGACTTGCAAAACCTGGACAGTTGGGCCAAGCGAACTGCTCAGAGACGACAGTTGAAGCTAGTAGGAATGACAAGCTAAGAAGGCAATAACAATATCGCCTACTAGAGGCAGTTTTGTCGGTGTATTTTTCGAATATTACGAAAAAAAAATACCGTGGGAGAGCCACGCTTCGGCATGAATGGGCTGGCTCGACCGGAGTGATACCACGGCCTCAAAGAAAACCGGTGTGAAGCAGCACACTTCTGACTCTAATGGTATTGCGGGTGTTATAGGCGGCGGCAATCGCTTACAACAAGGTGATCCGTCTGCTCGTCTGCCACCTAAAAAACATAATTGTACACTTAGCTAAGGTAAAGGTCGGGTTCTTGAACATATTGTTCATATCATCATCATTATATCAGTCCATATTCACCCACTGCGAAGTATAGGCCTCTTCTCCCTCTATCTCTAGCCATCATCCACTCCACTTTCTACGATCCTCTGTCAGCTCATCCATTGTTTCTCCGCTACCATTACAATATCGTCGCACGGTCTACCCACAGGAGACCTATTTTTGAATTTTCGCTTCGTCCAAACAAAACTACTCGTTTTGCAAGTCACATCGTCTCGTGAGTCGCATGATTCATAATTTTCCCTATTTTTGAAATCACTCGCTTAGTGTGTCGCCAATCTTGTCAAAGTATAGTGTTAACTCGTTAATATTTGACGTAAATGCGTCCACTCGCCTCACGGAAACGAGTGGTTTACACCACTCGTTGCAAATCGCTCGTTTTCGAATGATTAAAAAATGCGGATGTCAAAAATCATGCGAGTCACACATTTTTTAGTGAGACGACAATTCAAAAATAGGTCTCCAGGACGTCGTCCCAATCTTGGCTTCCATTCGGTACCTAAGCTTCGGTGATAGTCCACTTATTATCCTTGCGTCTCGCCAGTTCGCGGACAAAATATTCGACACAATGTTTCGGGAACTCCATTTTCGAACAGAATACGTTCCACAATATGAACGAAGCCCCCGGCAAAGTAATTACTCGTAAACCACTTCATTTTCAATATCAGTTCGCTCACCCATTGTGTGGACAAAATCAATGTATACAGTCCTTTATATACTATCCTAGCCGACCTTTGTACTCTTCTAATCACTCATACAATGCTGGTTGTATGGTTTCATCTAATTTTGTGATGGGACTCGAGTCAAATTTTGCCATGCGATCGATTTATTTACGTGAATGCCTCTTGGCATTAAACTCGCCTATTGTACGAAGTTTTGTGCAATAAAGTTTTAAATCCATACTTAATATTATAAATGCGAAAGTAACTCTGTTCTGTCTGTCTGTCAGTTTGACGATGAAATTTTGTATACAGATAATCTAGACCCTGAGAAAGAACATAGGCTACTTTTTATTGCGTAAGGGGTTGAAAGGGGGGTAAAAAGTTACTTTTCCACGCGGACGAAGTCGCGGGCGGCCGCTAGTAAATATATAAATGAAACAATTTATCGAATACCAGTTGATAGTGATACCAGACTTATCGATTTATGGTAGAATAGATTTTGAGGGAGGGACAATAAAGGCTTGCCCAGCAGTGAGGACTAAATATGGTTTGCCCAGCAGTGTGACACTCTACCTTCCCTGCGGAAGCACTACCGTGCATTATTCTCTACCCCATGGTGGAAGAGACCGCTATTAGTTAGATATGTATGCTATCCAGGCTAAACCCGACAATATTCACAATCAAAAACATTTTTTTTCCGGTTGGAATAATATTTTTCCTCAATTTAGGAGATTATCAACGAACTGGTCTGGCATTGTCCTCCTGTAAGCTTTAATTAGTTAATTACTAACGTTTCTGGAAACCAGAGTGGACTTAATTTTTGTAATTTGGTAAATTAGAATCAACTGCGTTAACAGAACGGAAGGATAAAGTGTGAAGATTACTTACTTAAACTTTTAATTAAAGATGTAAAGAGATAATAGTGGGAACACCACTCATCACACAATTCTATGATTCTTATATTGATATCATTTTACGACATTTGATTGCGTGATAACACCAATATTGGCCAGTTCTTTAAGATTGTTTCAACGCCAAATTATGTGTAGTCTCATTCACTACTTTATCTACACGACCAATTCTCGTGCACTCGACGTTAACGTCGAATTTAGAGATTTCATACATTCATCCATACAAAATTTTAATTCGACTTCTATGTCGAGTGCACGAAAATTGGTCCCCAGTATCCACTGAACTTCGCCTAACAGTCGTACCAAAATGTAGCCATTAGTAGCAGCTGCTATTGTGAAGACAGTAGCAGAGAAAACAGTAGATTACAATCTTAAGTTTATTCCATTTCGCAGATTCCTGAATACAAACTGAATGGGCGAAACGTCTGCAGATAATCAGGCGAACTAGAGGCGGCTAACGAGTCGAATAACGGTGTTATCGACAAGCAAATCTAGCTATTGCCCGGTCTCTAGTTGATACCGTCGGCTACTAGTGACGGGTGTTTCAATTGTCGATAGATCAAAGGATTATGTAAACTCCATAATAAGAGCTTCAGATTCTTTTTTAGTAATATAGTAGCGTGCAAAATAATGTATATTCTATTCTTCTAATTCTTTAGACATCGTCAAATCTTGTATACAAACTTAAAAGGCGAAACACTAGTGCGATCTAATCGTCGTCCAGCGCCATAGTCGCGTAGCTTATGCACTTTGGTTACAGATATCAGACAACAGAGGAAACACAAATAAAATACTTACTATGTTAACCCAGACACTGAACAAACACAAGTTTTCATCACACAAATGTTTGTCCAAGGTCCGGACGGGATTGATCCCACGACCTTTGGTGCATGAGGCAGGGTCATTAAATGCGTCAATCGTATTTTTTATTTCGCACAACAAAGAATCTTCTTTGTCCTAGCCAGTTCCCATTATCTTGAGTCTCCGACGCCAGGACAATCTCTCTGCAGTAAAGATTTTTTTTATATTAAATGGGTTTGCATTTGACCTCATCTCACCTGATGGAGAGTGACAGTAAGGTCTAAGATGTAGCGTGCTTTCCCAGAAGAAGCTTTCACTCTCGACTTAAAAAGACACCCATATTGTAGCTCTCTGGGAATACAGAAGCCGGCAAGGTGTTCCATTCCTTAGCAGTTCGTATTAAGAAATCCTAACTAATATTATAAATGCGAAAGTAACTCTGTCTGTCTGTCTGCCTGTTACTCTTTCACGCCAAAACTACTAAACGGATTTAATGAATTTTGGTATACAGATGATCTAGACCCTGAGAAAGAACATAGGCTACTTTTTATTGCGAAAAGGGGGTTGTAAGGGGTTAATAGGGGGGTAAAAAGTTACTTTTCCACGCGGACGAAGTCGCGGGCGGCCGCTAGTAATAAATAAATTTATCGATAAACTATCGACAGTCATACACATCATTGCTCGTACTGCAATTGTGAGCCAGTTTCCCACGTACACTTTTGGCTCGGCATGCCGACTATTAGCATTTAGTCATTATAATTGTTCACTATGAAATCATCGGCTTATTTAACATAATAGGTTCCGAAGCGGATGTTGAAAATATCACTATACTTATAAGGTTTTATATTGTCCGGTAGGGAGGTATGCATGCCTCGTTGCATAGAGTAGGTATACGCACGTACGAGTACGTCACTTCCGGTAGAATGTGCTGTATGTAACGGATGAACTAAAAAACTTCTAAATAATTTTAAAGTACTTGTAGATGGTTCGTTAATTTTAAAAAGATACGAATGTTGAAAACCGTCATTTATCCAAACAAAACAAAGAGTCACCTAACATTTTTATTGCTGCAATAAGAATAGGGAAATTACTGGGGGGCAATTCACGCGTTCGCCCATACAAATGTCTAATTCGACCTCAATGTCACAAAATAATTACACACAGAAGTTAGACTTTGACCTGATTTTGAATTTAGAAGAGTTCGTTGACATATGCTAGGGTTGTTGCCCGGCATGAGTACATAAGCGCGCGGCCTCTACCATAGACCTCGACAGTTTGACAATCTTATGTCATAAGTTAGGATTAATGTGGTCGAAAAGGCGTTTTTGCCCGTTAGTGCGCATGCGTGAGTACATGACATATTTTTAGCTCTTAGTGGGCAGTCAGCCTTCTGTGTCAATATGTATTTTGTGTCAATGTCTAGCTAGTGCATGAAAATTGACCCCAAATCTGCATTTTACTTAAACCTTTGAAATGTAGTCAGAAAACAACATAAATAAACTTTTTTTTTATATTAAATGGGTTTGCACTTGACCTCATCTCACCTGGTGGAGAGTGACAGTAAGGTCTAAGATGTATCGTGCTTTCCCAGAAGAAGCTTTCACTCTCGACTTAAAGACACCCAAATTGTAGCTCTCTGGGAATACAGAAGCCGGCAAGGTGTTCCATTCCTTAGCAGTTCGTATTAAGAAATCCTAACTAATATTATAAATGCGAAGTAACTCTGTCTGTCTGTCTGTCTGTCTGTCTGTCTGTCTGCCTGTTACTCTTTCACGCCAAAACTACTAAACGATTAAATGAATTTTGGTATACAGATGATCTAGACCCTGAGAAAGAACATAGGCTACTTTTTATTGCGAAAAGGGTTGTAAGGGGTTAATAGGGGGTAAAAAGTTACTTTTCCACGCGGACGAAGTCGCGGGCGGCCGCTAGTAATAAATAAATTTATCGATAAACTATCGACAGTCATACACATCATTGCTCGCACTGCAATTGTGAGCCAGTTTCCCACGTACACTTTTGGCTCGGCATGCCGACTATTAGCATTTAGTCATTATAATTGTTCACTATGAAATCATCGGCTTATTTAACATAATAGGTTCCGAAGCGGATGTTGAAAATATCACTATACTTATAAGGTTTTATATTGTCCGGTATGGAGGAATGCTTGCCTCGTTGCATAGAGTAGGTATACGCACGTACGAGTACGTCACTTCCGGTAGAATGTGTTGTATGTAACGGATGAACTAAAAAACTTCTAGATAAATTTAAAGTACTTGTAGAATTTGTCAGACAAAAGGTTCGTTAATTTTAAAAAGATACGAATGATGAAAACGTCATTTATCCAAACAAAACAAAGAGTCACCTAACATTTTTATTGCTGCAATAAGAATAGGGAAATTACTGGGGGGCAATTCACGCGTTCGCCCATACAAATGTCTAATTCGACCTCAATGTCTAGTGCATGACAATTGACCCCAAATCTGCATTTTACTTAAACCTTTGAAATGTAGTCAGAAAACAACATAAATAAACTTTTTTTTTATATTAAATGGGTTTGCACTTGACCTCATCTCACCTGGTGGAGAGTGACAATAAGGTCTAAGATGTAACGTGCTTTCCCAGAAGAAGCCTATTTACTCTCGACTTAAAGACACCCAAATTGTAGCTCTCTGGAAATACAGAAGCCGGCAAGCTGTTCCATTCCTTAGCAAATTGCACAACTTTATTGGTTACTAGCGGCCGCCCGCGACTTCGTACGCGTGGAGTTAATTATTGACACTTACCGTCATATTTTGGACAATCCACACAATATATTTTTATAAATTGTAGCCTATGTGTTATTCTGATGTAAAAGCTATATTGTGGTAAAGTTTCATTCAAATCCATTCGGTAGTTTTTACGTGAAAGAGTAACAAACATCCATACATCCATACTTACAAACTTTCGCCTTTATAATAGTAGTAGGATTCTAAGTTATACATCACGATTTTCATGGTTAAAGACCTATTATACTGTTAGAGAAACTCTACCTTAAAATAAATGAAAACAAATTCAAAACAGTTTCCGTTATTCCCCAATCTAAGTTTCAATTTACTCAAAGAAAGGGTCCCACAATGTTTCAAACGTGAGGTCCAAAGGGTCACCTGATACCCTTGTCAGACGATACCTTTGTAAAGGGCCTTTGGAACAACCTGGTCGTGAGGTTAGCTCGAAGTTTTGAAAAGGTTGGCGAAAGTTGGGTTGAATAACTTCGTACAATTGACCGATCAGCCATTATACAGTCAACAGCAAAAGTAGATGATCTAAATCAAACACTCTTAGTATAGTTATTGAGCGGAATTCGAGTCAGAAATGTAAGGTGTCAAATTCATACAGTTCTGACGCAAACTCCGTATAGCCTTGAAGTGATTGATACAGTTCTGAGGCAAACTCCGTATAGCGAAGTGATCTGTACCGATGACGGCAAACTCCGTATAGCCTCGAAGTGATTCATACAGTTCTGACGCGAACTCCGTATAGCCTCGAAGTGATTCATACAGTTCTGACGCGAACTCCGTATAGCCTCAAAGTGATTCGTACAGTTCTGACGCGAACTCCGCTCAATAGTGAGTATACAGTTTTTGATTTTGAACACCTACTTTTGCTGTTGACTGTTAGGTACAGGGTGTATCTGTAAACATTTACATCTCTTTAACCACATATTCAACCGGTTGGTTGGTACCGAATGGTTACTCGAAACAACATTTGTTCTACGAGTTTTGAAAATTCGTCGAAAGTTTTTTCGACTCCCCAAAATGTCCAAGTCACGTGACTTTGTATGGAAAGTTGTCATTTTTTATGCGAATATAATGTATCCTGCGTAGTTTTGCGTACGTGGTTGATCGTTAAAATCCGCACTAGCCAAATAGGTAAGAGTATTTTTAATTATTAACAAGTATTAGACGGATCTAACAAATACAATCTCAGTTTGAAAGTTTCAAAATGTTTTCAAACTATTGCACTTGAACGCAACAGGCAGCATACCCTACTAGAGGTTGGCTATTACTTGCAGACGTAATATAAATTCAGTGATTCTGATACTGTGGTAGTACGTACTGTCTTTGCAGGCACCCATTATCTCAAATTACATTGCTTAGTCTAAAAGAAAAGGACCTTTTTATACAGAAGCGAAGACTGGTAAGCTGCCTTTGAGAAAAAACGCCTTTGCAATGGAAACTTTCAATAATATATTTTCACTGGCTGGGAATTTAAAATGTTGCGACAGAGCGAAACAGTATTTATCACTGTGATCAATGGTAAGGTGTTTAACATGATTTTTAGGGTTTAAAAATATTCAGTTATTGCATCAATCAATTAATATTTATCTATCAAAGGTTGAGTGATATTTAAAAACGTATAGATTTAAAAAATATGTTATTTGAAAATCGGAATATCAGCTATATATCAATAGTTTCTTCGGACAAATGAAATTGTGGAAAACAACAAAAATGTGGCGAAACGTTTTCGTTATAATGAAATTCGTAGGTACTAAAAAATATCAAATTTAAGATAGGTAACCCTATAAATCATGGGTAGGTTCTTATTTTAAAAAGGATGCCTGACTTCGCAGTCGCCCTGTAGATTGGCTACTGAACCATAAAAAGCCTAGTTATAATGCAAATGCGTTACTATACTCAACCAATACTTTCGAATGCCTTGGCAAGCATCGACAGTGCGCAAAGCTAACGTATGCAATACATCCAATAAAATGCGATACACCGCGACCACGGCAGACAATGTGAGGATTCCGTCGGCATTCCACCCGCAGCCAGGCGGGGCAGGGCGCCATGCATGTGGAATTGGCTGATCTAAAATTGAAGCCACGTTTACATTTTGGTTGAGAAACATTGCCAAGCCTGGAAATAGAGTTTTAGATGTTAGGATTCTGAAAGATGGGCTATCGTGTGTGAGAAATCCACTTAAGGGGCTATACGAATGAAACTAGCGCCGCTAACCTATTTATACTGATTGTGGCGACAATACGATATTTTTTAAGAAAGCAAAACATTACAGACTTAGATAAAAAGTAAATTGAATTTTTCAAGATGCAATACAATATAAAACACGCGACAAGTAACTATAATGTCAATTATTGCTAAAAGTGGCCGTTTTTAGCATAAACATAATTGTAACTTGTCGCGTGTTAGAAATTTTGTATTGCATCTTGAAAAATCCAATTTACTTGCATCTAAGTCTGTAATGTTTTGCTTTCTTAAAAAATATCATATTGTCGCCACAATCAGTGTAAATTGGTTGGCGGCGCTAGTTTCGTCATTATAGCCCCTTAAATGAGTTTTCCGGTTGTAAGACCTAGCAGCCCTAAACTATGCGATATGCAGGAGCGACGTCTGCGCAACGGGATCTTCTTAAATTAATTTCCTGAGCGACTCGTGCACCGATCGGACGCGACGTGCGGGGCAGATGAAAGAACGAGTTGCTACGTGACTGAAAAATGTTAGGAATTATGTTCCTAGACGTACAACTATCGCTAAACTGAACTTAACCTTTTTAATAACCTTCTGGTTATTAAAACAATACGACTGCAATGATTACGGATTAAGGTGGCAGTGGACCAGGCCAGATGGAGTGACGATCTGCGCAAGAGGGAAAGCATGAAAGTGGCGAGCATTTGGAGAGGCCTATGTTCAGCAGTGGACTGCAACAGGCTGATGATGATGATGATGATGTTGATGACTGCAAAGACCTTGCATTGTTTAATCCCATCATAGTAGTGATAACTTGATTTCTATGATGGACGCCTTTGCCCTGCAGGGGGATAGTATATAAGCTGACTTTACTTTCATTAACCACCACTAAGAGGTGGCAAATTAACAGTGCCTCTCAATCTGAGGCTCCGTCAACAATGAAGAAATTAATCTCGGATCCCATTCATAGCGACCGGCCAAGTTTTTCCACTTGGCAATCGAGAGACGCGGTGGAACAATGGTCGCAATTTGCTTGAATTACCGGGTCTGACGTAGACATGGCCCAACGATGTCGATGAAATAATAAATTCAGAAATCTAAAATTTATAATTTTTACGTTGCACCTTGAAGCGATACAGTCTCGACGCAGCATCGATACAGTCGCACGCGCGCCCTTTACTAAAAGCGGCGATACATTTGAGATACAGTCGCGCGACAGTCAAACGCGTGTTTGTATCGTTGAAAATAACCGCAATGTAAAAGGTCCTATAGACTATTCGCAACAAATCAAATGTGTTGGTTTTCATTAACGTTTTTTAATTCGACTTTTCGCAATTTTGAACCATAATTGATTGTTGTAATCAACTCTGGTTTTGTTCTTTTTAGCATTTATCGTACTCTAAAAAATCTATAGAACAAAGCTAAGTACTAGACTCCGCCGGTGGAGACGCAAGGTTCGCGGGTTCGATTCGTGCACGAACACCAATGTTTCTTGATAAAACAGATTTTGAGATTTTGTGTAGGGTGTGGGTGTTTTTGGTTCCTAGTTTGTATATAGCTTCATGGAAAAACCTTAAGTTTGGGACCAGGAAAATCATGTATGTGATGTAGTTTTTGGGTTTTAAAAACTAGACAGTAAGTGAAAAACTAAAAAAAAAACTACATATACGTATGACAAAGAATAGAAAACATCCTTACCGTAACCGTACCGAATAAAAAGGTTACTTATTAAAATTACATCTTGATATTGAGTTCTAAGCTAACATTACACCTCACTACTGGACACTTTCGTCTGTCTGTCTCAGCTGCAGTACCTATCGATATTAAAATGCACGTCGATTCGATCCGCCCATCTCTATTTCGACATTTTCGACGTAGTAGACTACGGAATACTTCGCCGTCCGTGTCTAAATGCAGACGAAAATAGTTTGCGTTCAGAAATAATTAATTTTGCATGAGACAACATGACATCTAGCGTGAACTCTGGAACGACAACGTTTGTGCAAGTCGGAGCAGTACTTTCCAAGTTGAGTTATTGGAACTTCCAATTGGGAAGTCGATATGTATTGAGATTGGTTTCATGGCTAAGGCTACTTTGATGCTCATAATCATTTGCTTCTGAAGAGCGATTTACACTTCAATAAAGTCATTTTTGCCGATCACACGGCAAAACTGACTTAACTCGTTGATGGTAGCTTAGTGGATCAAAACGCGCCTTTTTTACTCGAGATCGTAGTTCGAATCCGAGAAAACACAGGTGAACGATTTTAGATGTAAGAACGACTCTATGTTACTATTAATTTAGTATTTTTTATTATAAATAAGGGTTAGGCTGAGACACACTCAAAGGGTTAGACAGGGTGCGACAGGGAAGATAAGAACCGTAGTGTATGGCGAGAACGGGAGGCCTATATCTTGCAGTGGGATCAATTTACTGGCTGATGATGATGATATGCATATTTCTCCAGCCTGACAAGAATTTCCATATTTACAACTAGTAGACGCCCGCAGCGCTATGGGCGGCGGCAATCGCTTACCTTAGGTGATCCATCTCCTCGTCTGCCACCTATCAAATAAAAAAACTTTCCAATAAAAATATAGAATGTGTAAATAAAAATTCTGAATCAACATTCAACGGTAATTAAAATGAACCAGAAATAACATGGTAATGAAAAGCTATGATTTCAGTTGGCTTTGAAAGTTTCAATTGGCAAATGAACGTTGGCTTCCATTGTCTGCCTTTGCCGACCACTCAACTATTCAGCCGAATGGCAGGACTGAAAATAAACAAAATGAAAGCAATAATTCGCAATACTATTTATGGCCTATTATGGCGTGTAACTGTTAATTGATTTCGATTTCAAAATTATTTTTCCTATAAGATAAGATAATGTTTATTTACATAAAACATGTGTTACATTACATAGAATAAATCAATTCACACAACATCTCATACATTGACCTGACTCCGTGTTCAGTAGCTTTTAAGCACTTGTGTTAGTTACAACAGTTAATTACAAATGTAATAAACTCAAATACATATATTACATCTAGACACTGAATAAACACAAGTATTCATCACACGAATGTTTATCCAGGGTGGGGATCGAACCCATAACCTTTGGCGTATGAGACAGGCAGGCACAACAAAATAGTCGTACCCTACAAGTAAAAGAAATAGTTTAATATTAGTTTTGGCGTTGTTGCTATTAGTTACTGAGGATTATGGCTTAAACATTGACTGAGCTACAGTTGTCTTTTGTCAAATGTTTACGAGATGATATTTTTGGTAGGTCTGGACACTAACATCACATATTGCAAGGATGACGTTTTATTTTACCATTTTTTCTGAAAATACAGTGCGTCAGTGCAGATGAGGGACTCTAGAATCTAGGGTGTTTCCTATCAATGTTTTATTTTACCCTGTACCTATAGATGCTGCCAGCTAAAAACGCTACGATATTATATTCATTTCGTAGTCTTACTATGTGCACGCACAACTAAGGTATGTGTGTATGCCAACAGCATCCCGTAGGATTAAGCTCATATTTCTGAAGAAACGTGCACGTGCGGTATCGCGGGAGGTTGTACGTTTTAGGAAAATGCCTTGATACACTGTTGGGGGCTTGCTGCGTTATTTTTAAAAACCTCTCTGTTGAAATATGGCTTACAATGTGGGTAATGTATTTTAAATGAGAATATACGTTTCTGTGAGGAGATACTGCTAGTTGAGGTGTAAGATATGTATATGTACGTACATAGAGGTTACATAATATAACTCGACTTTTTGGAGGGAAGGGGGTTAAAGGTTGGCTGCACACTAGTGACTTTACTGGTGATGCAGGTGTCTATGGGCGGCGGCAACCGTTTACCATCAGGTGAACCGTATGCTCGTCTACCACATATCACATAAAAAAAAATGTGTATTAGATGGGTTTATAGCTAGGTAATTTTGACCCTCATAATCATTTGCTTCTGAAGAGCGATTTATACTTACAAAAGTTACAGTAGCGAGTTAAGTTGCTTCATCAGCGAGTTAAGTAATTTTTGCTGTGTGAACGCCGTGTGATCGGCAAAAATGACTTAACTCGCTACTACTTATCGCTCTATAGCAGTGGTTCTTACCTTTAAGTCATGAGGGACCATTTTACCAAAATTCTGTCGTGTCAGGGCCACACAACTTCGGACATGCGTCGCGGCGCCGTTTGCGTTGTGTTGCCTCGACTCTCACGTCACGTCACTTGTTTATTACGATGTCTTCGCAGACCACTTGGAATGCCTCCAGGGACGACCAGTAGTCCGCGGACCACCGGTTAAGAACCACTGCTCTATAGTGATGGTAGCTTAGTGGAAAACGCGCCCTTTTAACGCGGATCGTGTTTCGAATCCGAGATAGCATAAGTCACAATTTTAGATGTAAGAACATCTCTTTGTTATTATTAATTTGTATTTTTTATTATAATTATAGGCAAGGTTGCCACACACTCACAGGGTTAGAGTCCCCACACACTACCTCATCCCCGACATGTGGTAATAGAAATAGAAATATAAATAGAAAAATCTTTATTCAGTTAGTTAGGTCCATACAAAACATAATATAATCTACCACTGGTTCGGAACGTCGATTTCTACTGAGAAGACAGTAAGGTGAAGGCCTTGATGGTTTTCCTTGGGAAAAAAATGGATCGTTGTGAATGGCGAGAACGGAAGGCCTATATCTTGCAGTGGGATCAATTACTGGCTGATGATGATGATGATATGCATATTTCTCCAGCAGTGAGAAATGACCTAAATTGAATAAAGAATTTCCATATTTACAACTAGCAGACGCCCGCAGCGCTGTGGGCGGCGGCAATCGCTTACCTTAGGTGATCCATCTCCTCGTGTGCCACCTATCAAATAAAAAAACTTTCCAATAAAAATATAGAATGTGTAAATAAAAATTCTGAATCAACATTCAACGGTAATTAAAATGAACCAGAAATAACATGGTAATGAAAAGCTATGATTTCAGTTGGCTTTGAAAGTTTCAATTGGCAAATGAACGTTGGCTTCCATTGTCTGCCTTTGCCGACCACTCAACTATTCAGCCGAATGGCAGGACTGAAAATAAACAAAATGAAAGCAATAATTCGCAATACTATTATGAATGGAGCCATTATTGGAAAGTTGATGTACGTCCGCCTTTTATGGCGTGTAACATTGTTAATTGATTTCGATTTCAAAATTATTTTTCCTATAAGATAAGATAATGTTTATTTACATAAAACATGTGTTACATTACATAGAATAAATCAATTCACACAACATCTCATACATTGACCTGACTCCGTGTTCAGTAGCTTTTAAGCACTTGTGTTAGTTACAACAGTTAATTACAAATGTAATAAACTCAAATACATATATTACATCTAGACACTGAATAAACACAAGTATTCATCACACGAATCTTTATCCAGGGTAGGAATCGAACCTACGACCTTTGGCGTATGAGACAGGCAGGCACAACCAAATAGTCGTAGCCTACAAGTAAAAGAAATAGTTTAATTTTAGTTTTGGCGTTGTTGCTATAGGTTACTGAGGATTATGGCTTAAACATTGAGCTACAGTTGTCTTTTGTCAAATGTTTACGAGATGATATTTTTGGTAGGTTTGGACGCTAACATCACATATTGCAAGGATGACGTTTTATTTTACCATTTTTTCTGAAAATACAGTGCGTCAGTGGATGAGGAACTGAGTTTAGGGTGTTTTTATCAATGTTTTATTTCACCCTGTATAGATGCTGCCAGCTAGAAACGCTACGATATTATATTCGCCATTTCGTAGTCTTACTATGTGCACGCACAACTAAGTTATGTGTGTATGCCAACAGCATCCCGTAGGATTAAGCTCATATTTCTGAAGAAACGTGCACGTGCGGTATCGCAGGAGGTTGTACGTTTTAGGAAAATGCCTTGATACACTGTTGGGGGCTTGCTGCGTTATTTTTAAAAACCTCTCTGTTGAAATATGGCTTACAATGTGGGTAATGTATTTTAAATGAGAATATAAGTTTCTACGAGGAGATACTGCTAGTTGAGGTGTAAGATATGTATATGTACGTACATAGAGGTTACATAATATAACTCGACTTTTTCGGGGGAAGGGGGGGTTAAAGGTTGGCTGCACACTAGTGACTCTACATACAGGTGATACAGGCGTCTATGGGCGGCGGCAACCGCTTACCATCAGGTGAACCGTATGCTCGTCGACCACATATCACATAAAAAATGGAGTCTTTACTAGCGCAGACACTTTTAACGCGTTCATGATGCATTAGAGGTTCTATGATAAAAGTTTGAAATGTAAACAGCATCTCGATTTGCGGCAAACAACTCAAAAACTCTACGTCCCAAGTTTCCTCTAATGACATCAACATGGCCGGGCACTCCGGAGTCTATTATTGGCAGCCATTGTTCAGTCGAGCGAGGAATGCGCTGTATTATCAGAGGAAGACGACACGGTGTCTCCTCGGCAGCCAGGGTTGATACAAGACTTCGCCTGGGGAGGGATGTGAAGTAAGGTTCTTCAACCCGTACTCATGTCTCCTCCCCACTCTGGCGATGAGGGCAGCTTGTCGCTGCTGGGGTTTAGTCGGTACTATGCCTTTCGGTCCCACCCGGAAGGAGAGCTCCGACTAACCCGCCTGCCCCCTGGCAGCGAGGGTATGCAATAAAGTCATGTCGCAAGTACTACGTTTGGTTCCCCAACTTCGTTTATTCCAGCGGCATTCCCCACAGCGTCAAACAACCAAAAAAGGGTTGATACAAGATAAGAACGATTTCACCTAGTCAATGTGGGGACAAGGTCGTGTGTGCGGACTCTTAACCCCTAACTCAATACCCCTGGGTGTTCCCCATCTCAGCGTAATCGCGGTCGGATACCACAGCCGGGACTGGACTGTCCCGCTAATCGCGCTCGCCACTTTACGCCAAATCGTTTGGCACAATGCAGCCCTTGGGCCTCCGGTACCATTTACTCTGCGAAATACAGCGTAAGCTCTGGTTCGTGAGGCTGTGGTATCAGCCCGGTCGAATATGCCCATTAATGGCGAAGCATAACTCTACCACATTAATTAAAACGGCAGGAGCAGCAGTAATAACTGTCCTATAATTTAATACACCTTTTTCGTCTAAATTTAGATTTGAATTATATATTCTTTTGAAGGTTTCCTGAGCGCAGCATTTTCAAATGCCTATTTTTCATTTATTTTCAGTGTCTGAGAGTAATAGATGTATCTGTTTATATGTGTGTTTCCTCTGTTGTCTGACATCTGTAACACAATTGCTTAAGCAATTGCTAAGTACGGGGTCAGGTCAATGTAGGAGATGTGTGAATTTGCTTATTACTTATTTTATTATATTTTCTCTTACAAGTGACAGCCCTGCGCTAGACAGGAATTTTAAAGGAAATCACAGGATTGCACTAAGGGACGGAAACTCAAACAATGTCGATTTTCTTCGGGAGCTCACTGAGCTACCGTCGTTTTATCTACGCGACTTCTCCGGGATGGGACTTAATGTTTGTGCCGATAAATTTTGATGCAAAAAGATATCCGATATGTACAGTCACCCACCTGCTAAGGAGGGGGAGGAGGGGGGGGAGGGGGGAGGATGTCGACTGACTGACAAGTCAATCAACCACAACATTCGATAATTTACGACCTCACAAATTAGAACTTAGCCATCAATCAACACGGCCCAATAAATACAAAAACTTCGATACGCTACCAATTAGGACGCTCTCTAATTAGCGCCAATTCGTACGTCATCGCGCCTGATGAATGGCACAGCGGTAAACATGCGTCCTTGTCTAGCGATATTGCGCTTGCGCAGCTGTACACAGCAAGCGAAGCGATCGGGTTAACATGAGAAAACAAAAGATATAGAGGCTTGAGAATTTCCTAACAAAATTCACTTCTTTAGTCCACTGATCCTCATGCCTATCCCTAGCAAAATTAACTTCTTTAACGTCGTAAGGCCCAGACAGGAGACACGATAGAAAATCAATTGTTTTATGCCTTTTAAAAGGCTTTTGGGTCTTACGCCGTTAATCCGACCTGAGTTTGCAAGTTGGTACCCCTTCTGTATGTCATAAAAATTAATGATGGCGTCACGTCACTACCGCTTACGTCATAGTATAGGGTATTATACCCTATTGGTACATATGGCATGGCATAGAAACTCCGTTAGTTCTTTTTCTTCAAGGATCGCTGAAATGACAACCATGGCCGGATAGCGCATTTGACAGTGACCCTGCCTCATACGCCAAAGGTGTGATGAATGGACATTCGTGTGGTGAGCAATTAACTTGTGTCTCCTCAGTGTCTGGGTGTATTGTATGTATTTAAGTATTAAATTAAACTCAGATTTTTAATCATTTTTTATTTTATTTTGTTTTATTTTCATTTATTCAAAATGTGGAGTAAAGTGACAGATGTCAATGAGTTATCCCCATACAATTTGACAGATGCAATGAAACTGGACATTTTCATCCACATGATTAAAAATTAGAGTATAGTTTTCCCTCTGTTGTCTGATATCTGTAACACAAGTGCTTAGTACGGAGTCAATTTTACGTATGAGATTTTGTTTAATTTTTTTTTATCGCTCTTATCACTTTCTTAGAGCATTAAAGCTTGATACATCTAGGCTTTAAATGGAAAACAACCCTCATTCAGTTCAGTGACTAAGCTAATGAAACGCTATAAAATTGTCGGGCGCTGGAATTAGCCGGACGTGCTCGTGTTTATCGTGTCTTCTCTCTAGACGGGGAACGCCGGGGGCAAAACATGCACAACATACGAGTAAACATATTAACAGGGGGTCGATTCTGGTGGCTAAGCGAGGCCGCACACATGTGTTTTCCGAATTCGATTACCGAATTCGGATTCTGCATTTGGGCGTCCGAATGTATGGATTTAATATTTTTTTCCGAACGTAAAAAAAAACGTACATGTGCGTTAATAGGTACCCAGCCAGCCCTCTTGCGCAAGATCGTCACTCCATCTGGCTTGAGGTCGTCCTACACTACGTTTACCAAGACGCGGTCTCCACTCCAGAACTCGTTTACCCCAACGGTTGTCAGTTCTGCGGCAGATATGGCCAGCCCACTGCCACTTCAGCTTGCTAATCCGGTGAGCTATGTCGATAACTTTGGTTCTCTGCCGGATCACCTCGTTTCGGATTCGATCACGCAGAGAAACGCCGAGCATCAGCTCTTTCCATAGCCCGCTGAGCGACTTTAAACTTGTGGACTAGCCCGAATGCTGTATTCGAATTCGGAAAATGCATGTGTGCGGCCAGGCTTATAACGAAGCCGTCTCGGAACGAATGAGAATATTTCGCATCCAAAGGTGAAGATGAAAGGGAGAACACTCGATTAGGTCGTAACGTTCGATTCGTTTTAGGCCCTCTGTTTCGGATAAGACAAGGACAGTAAACACTAAAGTGTGACAACATTCACAGCATAGTACCTACATAGTGACCATTCTCACTGTATAATCGGATATTTTACGACTTTTTATATTTATTATTTATTTATTGTAAAGTTTTTGAAGTATGAATCACGACTCCCTTTTAATTTTTTATCTATCATCATTAGTTCCAAAGATATAGAGTTGCAAAGTTCCCAATCAGAAAAGGATAGCGATACGCTAATAATGACGTCACTAGGCTTGTGCTTCCTACAAGTACCGTAAAAAAGTTTAAGAAAGAGACAGGTACCGACAGGTAACTTTCTTGTATTCAAACTTTTTTAATGTTTTTTTTAATATTCGTACACACTTATACCACAAAATACATATTGACACAGAAGGCTGACTGCCCATTAAGAGCTAAAAATATGTCATGTACTCATGCATGTGCACTAACGGGAAAAAACGCCTTTTCGACCACATTAATCCTAACTTATATAAGATTGTCAAACTGTCGAGGTCTATAGTAAAATACCTTATTATAACTGTACTGGGCTGTATTTATGTTAAGAGCTATTGTACTACATGAAGGCAATAAATATTATGACTATGAAAAACCATCACCACTCAGCTGATTGGTTTTTAAAATTCATTTCCTCAGCGCTATGCGACTTAAAAAATGTTTTTGCAATTTCGCAAGCTGTGTTTTATCATTCATCACAGTTTTTCGTCGATGTTAATTAACTTTGCTCTTAATTGGGCCGAAATTAAAAGCATTTAGGTACATCCTCTGTTTTCAGTTAGCCTGTCTCTAATTAGTAGGACCTTCTGTTTCGGCTTCGTTTTTGATTATTAA
Source organism: Cnaphalocrocis medinalis (assembly GCA_014851415.1). NCBI lineage: Eukaryota > Metazoa > Arthropoda > Insecta > Lepidoptera > Crambidae > Cnaphalocrocis > Cnaphalocrocis medinalis. The sequence goes on from CM026297.1 coordinate 2,139,055, forward strand.
TGTAGAGGAATTTTCGCTAACAAATTGTCTTTAAGAATTAGATCCGCCTTATTTAGGGGTCTGGAAATCCACTATTAGATATTTTACTTACCTATACATTTTTAACTTAAAAACTGCAATTCTTTTTTTATGCAGATTCTATATATTTTTAACATCTCTCTTTATCTCTAGGTATATTTTTAGACTTTTTTATTTGATACGTGGCAGACGAGCAGGCAATTAAGCGATTGCCACCGCCCATAGACACATGCAACACCAGTAAAGTTACAAGTACGCTGCCAACCTTTAACCCCTTTCGTCACCATTGGGCCTCCGGTACCCTCACTTTTCTTACTTGTGTTATACCTACATAAAGTATACCTAATACGAGTAAATAAATACTTCAATAACCTTTATTAAAACCAATTTTAATTACTTTTAGAAGCTGACTTTGATATAAATTGAACGTTATAGTCTGGCTGTCTTGTAAGCCCATGCCTCAGAATGTATATTAAGCTGTTGCCCTGATCTCTCTTTGGTTATTGAAATAAGAGGGTAAGGGAACAGAGAGTACACTTGTGCAGTATGAATGACCTACATCAACGGCTGTGTCTGTCTTAGTTAGTAAAGTTTGGTGCTATAGCTGTAATATCGGTTTTGGAGGACATTAATTCATTAGTATTACTGTTGATTCCAGGTGCTCGTCACCCGCAGCATCCTGCTATGGGTTGGCGCCAGAGGCTCGGAGTTTGACTGGCTCTACGTCCGCTCGTGTGCCGAGTCCAACGTGGCACTGCTGCAACACTCGGCCACGGCTGCACTGGTGTGGCTGTGGACCAGGAGTGATCTGCCTAGGAAACATGCCCCCATTGTTGTTGGTCTCCTATTACTTACACCTTACAGGTAAAATTACTTGCTATTGCATTTCAAATGAGATATTAATATTCTGTACCATTTTATTAAGTAGGTAACATTGACAACAATAGATTTCTACATAGTTTAGCTGATCCCTACCAAGCTAACAGAAAATGTTAGTCACATGTGGAGATAACTGGGCAAAATAGCTTCATTCTGTTGATTGAGAATATGGATGAGCATTTTTGAGACACTCATTGAGACAGCTACACATCTAAATAACTTAATTTGAAAAAATTCAGGTTAGGAAATTGGACCTGTTGATATGCCAAAAGTATTACAGATCCATTGCAGATCTTTGTAATGTAATGGTGGATGTAAAGTAG